>PCDN01000199.1:0-90376 GCA_002778105.1 Ceratocystiopsis brevicomis
GGGGGGGGGGGGAGAGAGATAAACTTTCAAATTTTCAGAAGATATTTTAGTTCCTCAATTATCAAAGATAATCCCCTACACCCTCAATGAATAACTGGTTTCACAGACGGGGAAGGTTCCTTTGGTATTAAGATATCTAAAGCTAAAGAATACAAACTTGGATGAAAATTACAACCCTTTTTCCAAATTAAATTAAATGTACGAGATGTAGATATATTACACCGTATCCAGGAATATTTTGAAGGGACAGGAACTATAACTTTTGAGAAAAATTTTGCTAAGTTTACTATTAGAAAACTTGGCGATATTGTAGACATTCTGATACCACATTTTGAAGCTTATCCTCTATTAACTAAAAAATTTGCAGATTTCGAACTATTTAGACAAATTATTTTAATTCTAAAAAATGAATCTCCTTTAAGTGAACAAGGATTTATAGAAATTCTTAACCTTAGATATAATCTGAATAAAGGAATATCCGAGGAATTGAAAGAATTATATTCTAACTTAGTACCAAAGGCAAGACCTGAAGTCCCAGAATGAGAAATCCAGCCGGAATGATTAGTAGGGTTCGTAGACGGAGAAGGTAGTTTTAATATAATTACAGTAGAGAAAAATTCTTCAGGTGTAATACCAATGTCTGACACTAGTTACAAAGTATGATTATATTTTCAAATAACACAACATAATCGTGATATTGCTCTTATGGAAAGAATAGTTACATTCTTTGGCTGTGGAAGTGTTAAAAAAAGAAACACTGATGCCGTCGACTTTAAGTTAAATAAATTCGAGTTGTTAGAAAATATAATTATACCCTTTTTTCAAAAGTATCCGCTTCAAAGCGCTAAAAATTTAGACTTCTCTGGTTTTGTTGAAGCAGCGGATGCAATTAAAAGTAAAACAGCTCGGCAATGAACAACAGAACAATTCGATAAAATTAAAAATATTCAAAATAATATGAATAAATACATCAAATAAATTTCAAAAGAAAAAGGTTACAAAAAATAATAATCTTTTAAACTATCGCTTAATTACTAATAATAATAATTAAGCTTTATCTATCTTTTGTTAATTTTTGATTCATGTTAAGATAATATAAAAACGATTTAGCTATGAGGATTTGGCCTCATTAAAGATCACAAATTGCTGGAAATCTTAATTAAGACAATCAGCAGGAAAGCTTCTTTGCGCATATAAGCTCAAAGTTGAATCCTCAGAGACTAGAGGTGATCGTTTAATATTCAATATTAAATATGGTATAGTCCAAACATCTACGTAAGTAGTTGATTAATACTATTTAAAGTTATACACTTATTTTAAATGTGTTTCATCCCCTAAATTTCCCCTTATAAAGTAACTAAAAGATTTTATTCTTCTAGTCGGCTTCCAAATATTAATCCAGTACCTGTTTTAGTTTTATATAAATTAGCAGATAAATCTTATATTAATTCATTTAGAAATTCATTAAAAGATAAAGGAGGTATTTACTCATTTATAAATACAGTTAATGGTAAACAATATATAGGAAGTGCAAAAGATTTATATCTTAGATTAAATGAGCATTTAAATAATAAAAAATCCAATTTACTTTTGCAAGCAGCTTTTAATAAATACGGGTTAGATAAATTTAATTGAATTGTTTATGAGTATTTTACATATGAAAATAAAATTATAAGTAATAAATCTCTTACTGACTTAGAGACAAGTTACATAAGAAGTTTTGATTTTTCTACTCTCTATAATTTTAAAGTTGAAGCTACTAGTATGTTAGGATATAAACATACAGATGAAGCTAAACAAAAAATGGTAGAAAGATTTAAAGATATTACTAATCATCCCATGTACGGTAAAAAGCATAGCGAGGATATATTAAAATTAATAAGTAAACCAGGTAAGTTAAACCCTATGTACGGTAAAACCCATAGTGATGAAACTAAAAAAGCCATTTCTATAAAAATGAGCAAATATCCTAACGGTGTAGGTATTTTTGATTTAAATAATAATTTAATTAAAAAATTTAACAATAATACTGAGATAGCCAATTACTTAGGTATATCTAAAGTTACTGTTGCTAAATATTTAAATAATGATTTAATATATCAAGATATGTATAAATTTAAACCCATATTATAATAAATGTATAACTTTAAAATTTTTTTGGAATCAGAGCTTGTTAGTGGGTTTATGACAGAACATGCTGCTGTTGTATTTGTATTTTTTTTCTTGGCAGAATACGGTAGTATTGTATTAATGTGTATATTAACAAGTATCTTATTTATAGGAGGATATTTAATTATAGGTAGTTCTATAATAGATATAAGCTTATATATCTATGATTCTAATTTTATAGTAAATTATATTATAAATAGTCCAATTATAGAAGGTTTATTATACGGTATAAGTTTAGGTATTAAAAGTTCTATAATGATATTTGTATTTATTTGAACAAGAGCTTCATTCCCTCGTATAAGATTTGATCAATTAATGTCGTTCTGTTGAACTGTACTACTACCTGTTCTTTTTGCAATAATAATATTAATACCTGCTATATTATATAATTTTATATTATTCCCTATTAATATTAGTTTACTATAATACAGTATGTATTAATTAATACCATAAGTATTCTTATATATGGTGTATATTTTCAGAATAAAATAAAATATTTTAGGTTTTTATACTAATAGCAAATATAAAAGAGAATGTTATTATCTTTTTTATTACTAGTACCTATTGTAGGTATTTTTTTAATCGCAGGGGCTATATCTTATCAAGATAATGTTATAAAAACTACATACTACAAAAATATAGCTTTAATTACATCTATAGTTAATTTAATTATTTCTTTAGTAGTCTATATGTTATTTGACTCTAATACAAATCAATTTCAATTTGTTCAAGAGCATTATAATCTAAGTTATTTTGATATTTATCTAGGAGTAGATGGGATTTCAATATATTTTGTATTATTAACTACTATAATAATGCCAATAGCTATATTAGCTAATTGAAACTCTATAACTGATAATATAAAATCATATTTAATAATAATGTTATTATTAGAAACACTATTATTAGCAATATTCTTAGTTTTAGATATATTATTATTCTATATTTTTTTTGAAAGTACACTACCTCCCTTATTTTTATTAGTAGGTTTATTTGGATCAAATAATAAAGTTAGAGCAAGTTATTACTTGTTTTTATATACATTTAACCTTAAGTGTAAAAGAGCCAAACACCGGGGAAGCCCTAAAGCTCTAGTAACCAAAGCTTTAAAAGAAATTTTAAAGCTGGCCTGATTAATGCCTCAGGGTATGGTAAAATCACTAGTTTTCTATTTAGAAAAGTTATTTTATATAACAGATATGTGGGTGATCGCGGTTCTAAGTCATCTTTTTTTTAAAGGTGTAAAAGAGCAACGAGTAGATGGTTCTTCAGTATCTAGTAATTTAGATATTGTAAGGTGTACTCTAGTCGCTGGGAAACCAGTTTTAAGCCGAAAAATTTATACAGATTATAATAAAAGTATAATTATAAATAAAAGATTTTCATCTTCTAAGTCAAATTTAAATCCTTGATTTGTAACAGGTATCACAGACGCTGAAGGATGCTTTATGTTAGGTATTTTTAAAAGTAATAATTACAAAATGGGATATCAAGTACAAGGTATATTTAAAATTACTTTACATAAAAAAGACTATGATTTATTATCTCAAATCAAAGATTATTTTAAGGTAGGAACAATAACAAACCATGGAGACACTACTTTACAGTATACTGTAAAATCTATAAAAGACTTAGATAAAATAATATATCATTTTGATAAATTTACATTGCTAAGTCAAAAATCAGTAGATTATCTTTTATTTAAAAATGGTATTATGTTAATTAAAAATAAAGAGCATTTAAGTTATGAGGGTTTAAAAAAAATCCTATCCTTAAGAGCTGCCATGAACTTAGGTTTACCTGAGGAATTGAAATTTAATTTTCCCGATGTTATTCCTTTTTCTAGACCTTCTACGTTAAGATTAAACAGTATAGATTATAACTATATATCAGGTTTAACAAGTGGAGACGGGTGTTTTTATGTTTCGATACGTAATGCACCTAGTACAAAAACAGGTAAATCTGTAATATTAAAATTTCAGATTGTTCAACACAGTAGAGATATTGAATTAATGAGAAAGTTAATCTCTACTTTAAATTGTGGAAGAATAGAATTAAACTTAAAACAATCTGCTGTGTATTTTGTAGTAACAAATTTTCAAGATATAGTTAATCAAATAATACCCTTATTTGATAAATATCCTATTAAAGGAGTTAAATCTTTAGATTATGCAGATTTTAAATCAGTAGTTAACTTAATGCAAACCAAAGAACATTTGACTCAAGAAGGTTTATCTATAATTCAATCTTTAAAATTGAATATGAATTTATTTAGAAAATTATAAAAATTATTAGACTTGTCGGTTAGCCGATATAAATTGTAGTAAGCTTAAATTAAAGAAAACATTAATCAAAATTAGTGAACGTATGAGGTTCTTTATTCTTATTAATAGGAATATTAGCTATATCTTCTATAATGGGGACTACTGATTTCGATGCTTTATTTAAAACTAATTTTGATTATATTACTCAATTAGTTCTATTTAGCGGAATTTTCTTATCTTTTGCAGTAAAAACACCTACTATTTTTTTAAATAGTTGATTATTAAAAGCTCACGTTGAATCACCTTTAGGTGGAAGTATAGTACTAGCTGCAATAGTTTTAAAAACTAGTTTGTACGGTATATTTAGATTAATTTTACCTATATTACCTAAAGCATCTATTAATTTTACTTATATAGTATATGTTATAGGTGTTATTACAATAATATACGCTAGTTTTAGTACATTAAGAACTACAGACATTAAAGAATTAATTGCTTATAGTTCTGTATCTCATGCAGCAGTATACTTAATGGGTGTATTTAGTAATACAATACAAGGTATTGAAGGAGGTATACTTCTAGGTTTAGGACATGGATTTGTTTCAAGTGGTTTATTTATATGTGCTGGAGGTATATTATATGACAGATCTGGAACTAGATCTATTTTTTTCTATAAAGGTATAGCTCAAATAATGCCATTATTTGCTATATTATTTTTAATATTATCACTGGGTAATTGTGGAGTTCCTTTAACATTAAATTTTGTAGGTGAATTTATGTCTCTTTATGGAATATTCGAAAGATTACCTTTATTAGGTGTATTTGCTAGTTCTTCTATTATATTATCTGCAGCTTACACTATGTACATGTTTAACAGAATAGGATTTGGAGGTACATTTAGTAAATATTTTAAAGAAAATATAGCTGATTTAACAAAAAGAGAATTCTTTATCTTATTGACATTGGTAATATTTACCGTTGTTTTAGGTGTATACCCTAGTATAGTATTAGACGGTCTTCATTATAGTGTTTCAGGTTTAATTTATAACCAATAAAAAAAAATAGTTTAATATTATTAAACCTATAACCTCCTCTAACGGATAATTTATATCCGTATTTAGGGTTAAATTCTCTGTTGATTCATTAATATAATTAGGAATATCTAAACCTAGGTTAATCTATATAAAATAACTTAAACTAACAGAAAATACCTTATTATGTATTTAAATAAATAATTATTTTTAATACTTCTGTATTTAATATTTTAAAAGAAAAATTTTATGCCTCAACTAGTACCTTTTTATTTTTTAAATGAAGTAATATTTACTTTTAGTATTATTACTATAATCGTATATTTATTTTCTAAATATATATTACCTAGATTCGTACGTTTATTTTTATCACGTACATTTATATCAAAACTATTTGATAATAAATAATAATTATAATAAATTATAATTTTGTATTATACAAGGATTTTTCAAGATATATTATATAGCTTAAAGTACGATGAATACTTTAAGTATAAATACAGTTAACTTAGAAACACTTAGCCCTTTAAGTCAATTTGAAATAAAAGACTTACTAAGTATAGATGCGCCTTTATTAGGAAATTTACATATTTCTTTAACAAACATAGGATTTTATTTATCAATAGGGGCTTTTATAATATTAACTTTAAGTTTATTAAGTACAAATTATAATAAATTAATCAGTAATAACTGATCTATAAGTCAAGAAACATTATACGCAACAGTACATAGTATAGTAACAAACCAAATAAACCCAAGAAATGGTCAAATGTACTTCCCTTTTATTTATACATTATTTATTTTCATATTAATTAATAATTTAATAGGAATGGTTAACAGGAGCCTTTGTAATTTATCATTATTTATCTCAAACATATTTGAAGTATTAATGTTACATAATAACTTAGTATTTCAAACACAAAATTATTCTTCTTTTCATTCAAGTACACAAGTAAATAAATCTAATCACGACCCTAGATATAGTTTTAATAATAAAAATACTTTTTATCTTAACCCTAATTATATAACAGGATTTGTAGATGGAGAAGGTTGTTTTTCTATTTCAATATATAAACAAGATAAAAATTTAACAGGTTGACAAGTTAAACCTGTATTTAGCATATCATTACATAACAAGGATATTGGATTATTAGAAGCTATACAAAGAACTTTTAAAACAGGAAAAATATATAAACACGGAATTGATTCTGTACAATATCGGGTTAGTTCTTTAAAAAATCTCCAAATAATCACAAATCATTTTGATGCTTATCCTTTAATAACTCAAAAAAGAGCAGATTATATTTTATTTAAACAAGCTATATCTATGATAAAAAATAAAGAACATTTATGTACAGAAGGTTTATTAAAGCTAGTAGGTATTAAAGCTACATTGAATTGAGGTTTATCTGACAAATTTAAAGAAAGTTTTCCTTCAGTAAAACCTGCTATTAGACCTTCAGTTATGTACAACAATTTAAAAATTGGCGACTTTAATTGAATTAGAGGGTTTATAGAAGCTGAAGGAAGTTTTCAAGTTATTATTCAAAATAGTAAAAACGTTAGTTTAAGATTTTCAATAACTCAACACGCTAAAGATGAAGAATTATTAAAAGATATCGTTAGTTATTTAAACTGTGGTAGATATTATAAATCACCTACGCGTGATGAAGGTCAATACTTGGTTACAGTTTTTACAGATATAGATAATAAAATTATACCTTTTTTTAATGAATACTCGTTATTAGGTATTAAAAAATATGACTGTAGAGATTTTTTACTAATATTTGAACTAATAAAATCTAAAGCCCATTTAACAGACGAAGGATTAGAAAAAATAAAACATATTAAAGATAATATGAATAAAAATAGAATAATAGAAGAATAATTAATAAATGTTTAGATAATTTTAATATCATAGATAAATAATGATAAATACAAAAAATTTCACTATATGCTGGAAACTTCTAAAGCCTTTAGGTACCTACAGGTAAAAATCTTAAAGGATGAAACAATGAACAATCAGCAGGAAACCAAAATAGCAAGCCATGTTATGAGTAGGATCCTCAGAGACTACACGTGAAAAATTATTTAATTATTTTAAAATGATAATTAAATGATTAAGATATAGTCCACCATAGTATGTCTATAAGACATATTATGCTGTCCATATAGCTTTGCATCAACTAGCCACTTTGTTTTAACTTTTTCTCTTAGTTTTACTATAGTTTTAGGTGCAACAATATTAGGATTTCAAAAACACGGTTTAGAATTTTTTTCTTTACTAGTGCCAGCTGGTTGTCCTTTAGCTTTATTACCTTTATTAGTATTAATAGAACTCATATAGTAGATCAGGCTACTCTGTGAATAAGAGCCAAACTCCGGGGAAGTCCTAAAGCTTATAATACTAAACAATATACAAAAATATATTAGTGGCTGAAGTAATTACTCAGGTATAGTAACAAGTTATAAGATGAACGAAAGTGAAATGGATCATCGCGGATCTAAAACACCTCTTAACAATGTGTAAAAGAGCAACGAGTAGACGGTTCTTCAGTGTTATGATTAATACTGTAAGGTGTACTCTAGTCGCCATGAAAGTGGTTTTGAGTAGAATTAAGTAACTCAAATTAAAGTTTCTGTATAGTCTTGGTCAGTTTATTTCTCAAAGGGAAATGTGTAGCCTATTTATTATATCTTTAGTTCTTAAATTAAGGTTGATACTTTGTAATGATTCTCTGGATACTTATGTAGAGCCTACGCGGAAATACAACAGAACGCAATTTAAACTGTATTATAGCCCAGTTAGTTGTATATATACTTGTAAAAGAGGTATATCTACATCTTCTAACGTAGAACCTGTTAAAGTTTATCTTTATCCTGATAAGGAAAAAGTAGAAATAATCAGGGAAAATAAAGATCGGGTTGGTATATATCGTTGAGTAAATTTACATTCAGGTAAAAGTTACATAGGTTCATCCTCAAATTTAAGTATAAGATTTAAACAATATTTTAATTATAATCATATAACATATCCTAAGCGAAATTTAAGAATTTATAAGGCATTGTTAAAATATGGATATTCAGGGTTTAGATTAGAAATATTAGAGTATTGCTATCCTGAGATTTTACTTCAAAGAGAGCAATTTTACTTTGATACATGTAACCCTGAGTATAATATTTTAAAAGTAGCTGGGTCTCCTTTAGGATACAGACATAGCGAAGCCGCTAAAAAATTAATTAGTCTAGCATCTAAGGATAGAAATGTTTCAGAAGAAACCCGTGAAATTAAAAGAGGAATCTTATTAGGTAAATCTTTAGATAGAGAACATGTAGAAAACATGCGTTTAGGTAATACTTTAAGAAAACCTGTTTTAGTTACTGATATTGAAACAGGAGATACTAAAGAATTTATTTCTCTTACAGAAGCTGGAGAGTACTTAGGTATATCTAGAGTAACTGTAGGAAAATATTTATTAAATGGTACTTATTATAAAAATTATAAGATATCTAGTTCTAGCTCTAGTGCGGGGCGCACCAATGAAACTAGTGTATCTAATAATACACTATCTTATTCTCAACAGGCTATTTTTTTTAATAATATTGAAACAGGAGACGTTAAAGAATTTGTTTCTATGTCAGATGCTGCCAAATATTTAGATATCTCTAGGGCGCGTTTATGATATTTTTTTAATAAAACAGATAGCTCTATGAATGATACTATAAAAGGGTATAGTGTATCTAAGTTAGACAGCACAGATGTTAAAGCAACTAGAAAGACTAAGGAATTAGAAGTTACCGATCTTGAAACCAACAAAGTCACTATTTACCCTTCATTCACCTTAGCAGCTAAAGATTTAAATATCTCAACATCAAGTATATCGGGTTATTTAGCAAAGCAACGTACTAATCCCTTTAGAAAAAGATATATATTTAAATTAGTTTAACAACAAAAATAAGGGAGCTTCGCATAGCCTATGTCTCAAATTTTAGACTATTTTCTTAGTTATCCTGCTCTACTGTTCATCAAGAGGCGCTGGATTTTATATGTTTATAATTAAAATAAAAACTGATCAAGAGTACAGCCGATCATATTTAGCTCGTAATATTTCTTTAGGTTTAAGATTAGCAGCTAACATAATGTGAGTATAGGTCTCTCACTTATTGTGTTTAAAGAGCCAAATTCCGGGGAAGCCCTAAAGCTCTAATAACTAAACTTTTAAAGGAAACTTTTTAAGCGGCCCAGTTAATCACTGCGGGTATAGTAATATCATTAGAGATTCTAGCAATAGGAATGGGTAATCGCGGATCTAAATCAAATAAAGACAATTCTTTATTTGTAAAAGAGCAACGAGTAGACGGTTCTTCGATAATAATTGTTATTATTGTAAGGTGTACTCTAGTCGCCGGGAAAGCCGGTTCTTGTAAGAAACTAAGTAAATCAAGATTAAAGATAACACAATAGCCTATCCTTAATTATGTATTCTATGCAATAAATCTCTTTTTTTCCTTTAAAGAAAGAATAACGTTTAAATGTTATATCTTTAAAGAAAGGATAAAGTTGTGGACGATTTATATTATCAGATACAAACGTACTAATTAGTAAACATAAATATATAAAATATAATAAATTATATTGTAATAATGCAAGACAACAAGGTTTAATTAAATTGACTTCATATAATTGAAGAACAATAAATACTAGATCATTTTCAACATCAAATATAAATTTATCTTCAAATTCAATTGTTTTTTCTAACGCAGATGAAAATAAACCTGATATACTTAAAACTATTAAAGGTAAATCTGGAATTTACATGTGAACAAACCAACTAAACGGAAAAAAATACGTAGGTAGTTCTGTATTTTTATGTTTGCTTAATTAAGTATATAATGATAATTAGTTCACAAATTAAGGTAGACATTGTGATTACGAAATAGTAATCCAACTATACATCCTTTCACTAAAAGGTATGCTTTCTTTAAAGGATACAAGATGCATACGTAAAATCAACGTAGATATTTCTCAAGTGGGCGTGATAACTTTACCCCTACCCTTGTATACCCTGACGCTTTTTCTAATAAATCTATGATACTAAAAGACAATAAAAATAAAGTAGGTGTTTACCGTTGAGTTAACAAACTCAATGGGGATTCCTATATTGGTAGTAGTGTAGATTTAACACGTAGATTTAGAGTATACTATGATTTTTCTTATCTTTCAGTTAGAATACAAAAAAGCAAAAGTATAATTTATAGTGCAATTTTAAAGCATGGGTACTCCAATTTTCAATTAGAAATATTAGAGTATTGTTGTAAAGAAACCGTTATAAGTAGAGAACAATATTATATTGATTTATTTAAACCTAGATATAATATTAATCCTACGGCAAGTTCAAGACTAGGTACTACTCATTCAGAATCAACGAAAGAAAAGATGAGTAACTTGGTTAAAGGGCGAAAATTAACTGAACACACTAAAAATTTACTTAGCTTAGCGAATAAGGGTATCAATAATGCAAATTTTGGTAAAAGACATAGTGCAGAAACTAAAGCCTTAATTAGTTTAGCTAGAATAGGAAAATCTTTTCTGTCTGAATCTATTAAAGATAAAATGAGTGCAGAAAAAGGGGTAAGTATAAAAGTTTTAGATTTAAAGACTAGTACAGTTTCAGTGTATACTTCTATAACTAGAGCAGCTAAAGAAATGAGGGTTACACAGCCTTCGCTTTCAAAGAGACTTAAAGAAACACAAGGTCCCATAAAAAACGTTTCCAAGTTGAAAAAGTAATAGAAAATTCTAAAAGTTAAATTTAAACTGAATATTATAATGTGAAAAGATTGTTAAATGAGACTAGTATGCCTATATGTAGTGCCTTATTAAAATACGGGTATAATAATTTTAGTTTAACTATATTAGAATTTTGTAACATTGATAGTTTAATGTCAAGAGAAAAACACTACTTCGAAGTGTATTCTCCTGAGTATAATGTACTTAAAACACCTGGTAGTCCAGATAGAGGTTCAGGTTGAAAACATTCTGAAGCTACAGTAGAAATTATGCGTCTTGCAGCTCAAAAAAGAATAGAGTCGCCAGAATATATAAATAAAATATCCGAAGCTCAACTTAATAGAATTGAAATTGAAGTAACAGATTTAAAAACTAATACTTCTACTAAATATCATGCTATAAGAGCAGCTGCTCGTGCTTTAAATATAGATAAAAGATATATTGAAAACTATGTTTATTTAAACCAAAATAAACCTGTTTTAGGTAGATATACTTTTAAATTGTTATCTAAAGAAGAAACAAATTATATACCTAAAGTTCAAAGTACTTCTATAAAAGTAGAAGTAACTAATATAGAAACTAAGGAAATCACAATATATCCTTCTATAGGTGCAGCAGCTAAAGAGCTAGGCTATCATCAAGCTAGTATATCTTTATATCTAAAAGAAAATAGAACTAAACCTTTTAAAGGTTTACATTTATTTAAATTAGTTAAAGATAACTAAATATTAAGGGTTAATTTGTGTACGAATGAGTGGTCATATGTTACTTCATATTTTAGCTGGTTTTACTTACAATATAATGTCATCAGGTATAATATTCTTTTTCTTAGGTTTATTACCTTTAGCATTTATTATAGCTTTCTCTGGATTAGAGATAGGTATAGCATTTATACAAGCTCAAGTGTTTGTAGTTTTAACTTCTTCTTACATAAAAGATGGGTTAGACTTACACTAATAAAGTTTAAATAATTTTAGGGATAAACAGTGCAAAGTCAAAAATTTAGTCATAGGTTTAGAAAAAATTCTAATAGTTTTAAATAGAAAATATTAATATAAGTATATATTTAGATAATTTAGTATCAAATAATAAAATTATATTGCGGACATACAATCTTATATGATGCTTTTTGTTTTGTTTTTTTTTTTTAGTTAGATAAAACTCGATAACGCTTAGATTTATCCTAAAATAAAAAATATTATAAACCTTTAAGTGATGTAATTGATTATTTAATTACATCTAAAAATAGATGAGTTTGGTGATGGCTCTGATTGAACACTGTCCAAAGGCTTGACACATGCTAATCGTACGTTTAATTTAATTAAAAATTTTATTAAAAGTGGTGAACAGGTGAGTATATAATTATTAACCTACCTTGAGGTAAGGTACAATAAATACCTTATATAATAAAGGAAAAATAAATTCCGCCTTAAGACGAATCGATAATTTACAGGGATAGGTAGTAGTAAAGGTAACGGCTTCACTAGCCTAATATTCTCTTAGTCGAAACTGAGATGGTTGATCGACCACATTGGGAATGAGAAAAGCCCAAGGCAAGGAAGTACAGCAGTGGGGAATTTTGGTCAATGGCCTAACGGCTGAACTGGCAATTTGGAGGAATGACCTATCTTATTTAGTAATAATAAGAATTAGATTGAAATGGTACAATTAATTATTAAATGAAATTCTAAATATATAACATTATAATGACTAAATATATTTATGTCTTGACTAATTACGTGCCAGCAGTCGCGGTAATACGTAAGAGACTAGTGTTATTCATCTTTAGTAGGTTTAAAGGGTACTTAAACGGAAGAAATTACCTAAACAAGGTATAATTTCTATCTAGAGTTTAATATGAAAAGGTAGAACTTGAGGAGTAGAGATTCAATGCGTTAATACCTAATAAAGGACAAGTTAAGGCTAATGCGACCTTTTATGTAAAAACTGACGTTGAAGGACGAAGGCTTAGAGAGCGAATAGGATTAGAGACCCTAGTAGTCTAAGCAGAAAATGATGAATGCCATAGGTTAGGATTACTTAGTCTATAAATGTAAGTGTAAGCATTTCACCTCAAGAGTAACATGGCAACATGGGAACTGTAATCACCAGGCCGTTTCTGACAACAGTAGTGAAGTATGTTACTTAATTCGATGACCCACGAAAATCTTACCACGATCAGTATAATATATTAATAATATAATACGTTATAATATATTACGAGTGTTGCACGGCTGTTTTCGGTTAATGTTGTGAAACTGTGGTTGAGGCCATGCAATTAACGTAAACCTTTGCTTTATTTATATATATATTTTTTATAAAGCTGTTTTTATCTGGAAAACGATAAAATAATAGGGCCAAAGACAAGTCATCATGACCTTTAAATCGTGGGCTGTAGACGTGCCACATTTTCCTAAACAAAGAGAAGCAAAAATGTAAATTTAAGCTAATCTCAAAAAATAGGATAAAAAAAGATATGGATTGTAGTCTGAAACTCGACTACATAAATAAGTAATTACTAGTAATCGTGAACCACCAGGTCACGGTGAATTACATCTCGGATTGGTACTAATCACTCGTCGCACGCTGAAAGGAGTATGTGCAAAAAGTTTGCTTTCCTGCTATAATTAAATAAATAATAGGGTTTAAACATTATAACAGGATTCTTCGTATGTATGACTCTAATTAGTGTTAAGTCGAAATATGGTTCGTGTAGTGGAAGTTGCACGGGGATTTAATATTTTTATGTAAATAATGTATAATTTTTATATTATACATATAAGGAGAGTTCCTTTATTGGTAAGAAGGGTTGAGCTGTAAACTCAATAGCTATATTCTGCTTTAAGAGTTCGAATCTCTTGTCTCCTACTATAAAAGTGCAAAATATTTTGTTGGTATGTTTAAATTAATATACATTAAAATAATGTTTTGATAAGTGGTTATCGTATAGTTAGATTGGTAGCTAGCTATAATTAAATTCGGTTTCAACATAAAAATACAATAAAATTTTGTAATAAATCCCTGTCAATTTAGGTAATAAAAGTAATATTAAAATATGATGACATTCTACTTTTTTTTTAGCTGTTAATAACTTTAAAGGTTTTTCTATTTGTCCCGCTATACATTTAATCCTTTTAATATTTTCCTTGGTTTTACAGTTACAAACGGAAGGCATAAGCCTTTACTCAAACAAGATATACAAGTGTAACAGTAATATTAACCTACGTAACAGTAATTATGCACCGATAAGTATGACTATAAATTCTAAGGATAGTGTACTTTATAATAATTCTTTTAAACCTAAGAGTCTTTTTAGTCAAGAATTTGCCTTAAAGGGTTGTTGTGCTCTATTAACGGTATGAAAGATAAACAAAGAAATTTCTCTTTTACTTCGTCCCTTTTTAGTGATTCTACCTCCAGTTTGTCTCCATTAGTACCAGTAAAAGTATATTATAATGCAGAGATTTGTAAATTAGATATCTTAAAAGAAAATAAAGGCAGAGCAGGTATTTATCGGTTCACGAATAAATTAAATGGGAAAACCTATGTCGGGAGTAGTGTGGAGTTACGTAACAGGTTTTTACATTATTATAGATTGTCATATTTAGCCAATAAACGACGGGTCAATCTATGATCTGTAAAGCTCTTTTGAAGAATGGTTATAATAACTTTACATTAGAAATTTTAGAGTATTGCGAACCATCAGAAGCAATTTTAAGAGAGCAATATTACATTGACTTATTAAAACCCGGTTACAACATATTAAAATTTGCAGGGTCTACTCTTGGATATAAGCACTCTGAAGATACAAAGGCAAAACTTTCTTCAGTGTTAAAAGCAGTCTGAAAGTCAGAAATATCTGATACATTAAAAGCCAAGTTGTCTGCATCGTGAACAAAGGAAAGAAGATTAAAAATGATTCTTTTAAAGGAAGGGAAACCCCTTTCAGATGAGACAAGAGCCAAAATATCTGCTGCATTAAAAGAAGTGTGACAGTCAGAAGAAAAAAGAGCTAAATACTTAGCTTCAAAGAAAAAGAGGGGTGTAATAGTAACAGAAGAAACCAAAGCCAAAATGTCTGCTGCAAATAAAGGCGTGAAAAAATCAGAAGAAACCAAAGCCAAAATGTCTGCTGCACATATGGGGAACAAACATGGACCGGGTTATCATGGACAGATAGAAATCTTAGATACAGTAACTGAAATAAAAACAGTATATTCCTCAATGAGTGTGCTATCAAAGGCACTATCTATACCTAAGCCTAGTATCTCAGCGTATTTTTCCCGTAACACTGGGAAGCCATATAAAGGAAGATATATAATGACAAAAGTAAACTAGCTAATCGTACATTACATGACCTAAGGATTCGAATCTCTTGTCTCCTAATAATAACCTTCTATAGCTCAACGGTAGAGCATGATACTGTTAATATCAGGATAAATGTTCAATTCATTTTAGAAGGGCTTATAATATGTATTATTTAGGACTATTATAAATTTTTTAAATAAAAGGTTTAACTAAAAAAAAAAGTTTTTTAAGTGGATATTAAACAGAGAAGCCTATTCCAGGACCATCCGTTTCATTTAGTGTCTCCATCTCCTTGACCACTTTACACTAGTTTATCTTTACTTGCTTTAACTTCAAATGCAGCGTTATTTGTGCATAATTTTGAATATGCTTCTTACCTTTCATTTGTATCATTATTATGTTTAATCACATCTATGTTTTTCTGATTTAAAGATATTACAACCGAGGGTACATATTTAGGTGATCACACTTTAGTTGTACAACAAGGAATAAATATAGGTATAATGTTATTTATAATTTCTGAAGTTTTTTTCTTCTTAGCTATATTTTGAGCTTTTTTTCATAGTGCTTTAAGTCCTACTGTTGAACTAGGTGCTCAATGACCCCCCTTTGGTATACAACCTGTTAATCCTTTTGAATTACCTTTACTTAATACAGTAATATTATTATCTAGCGGAGCTACTGTTACATATGCCCATCACTCTTTAATATCTGGAGTTAGATCAACTGCTGTATACTATACTTTAATTAGTATTTGATTAGCTATTATATTTACTTTTTTTCAAGGTGTAGAGTATGAAGTATCATCATTTACTATTAGTGATGGTGTTTTTGGAGCATGTTTCTTTTTTGGTACAGGTTTCCACGGCTTAACTACGCTAGTTCTTCTACTTTCAGAATATAGTTTTATTAATTTTACATATCCCTTTAATTTTTATTTTAAGACTGTTAAAAATTTTTATTATATTATGATAAATAAAAGATTTTTCTCTACAGACGAGCTTTTGTCGTACCAGCCTAAAAATAAAGGATTAGAACAACTTTGCCCTTATTGAGTTACAGGGTTTTGTGATGCTGAATCTAGTTTTAGTTTAAAAGTCTCTAAAAAAAGTACTTCAAAATCAGGATGAGGTGTTATTCCGGATTTTCGAATAGAGTTACATAGTAGAGATACTTTATTACTAAGAAAGATACAATCTTTTTTCGGTGTAGGTATAATTAGTGAACGTCTTGACAGAAACACTATAGTCTATAGTGTTCAATCTTTTAAAGATATTTTTAATATAATAATTCCGCATTTTGATAAATACCCTTTAATAACAAAAAAACAAGCTGATTATATTTTATTTAAAGAAGCTATTTTATTACTTTGTACTAAGGCGCAGCATAGTATTGAAGGTATTCATAAAATTCTTAGTATAAAAGCTGCCATGAATACTGGATTATCTGATAGTTTAAAAAATCAATTTCCTACTGTATTTTCTGTCGCTCGTCCTTATATTACACTTAAGGACATTCCTAGCCCTAGCTGAGTCGCAGGATTTACAGACGGAGAGGGATGTTTTTATGTCAATACTAAAAAGGCTAAGACTTTAACTGGTTATCAGATTATTATGTCTTTTTCTATATCTCAACACGTGAGAGATGAAGTTTTATTAACTAAATTCATTGATTATTTTGGGTGTGGTAATATTGAAAAAGTTTCTACAAGACCTAGTACTGTTACATTTGTTGTTTATAAATATTCAGATATCAAAGATAAAATAATACCGGTTTTTGAGAAATATTCTTTACAAGGTATAAAAAATTTAGATTACCTAGATTTTTGTAAAATAGCTAATGTTATGGAGAACAAATCACATTTAACAGCGGACGGTGTAAAAAAAATAAAATCTTTAAAATCTGGAATGAATAGCGGTAGAACGTTATAAAAATGCGTGTAGGCCCTGTTAAATTTTAATTATTACTCTAAGTGATAATAATTAAAATTAGCAGAAAATAAGGTAAATTGTATGGAACTCTAAATAAAAATATTTAGATGATATGCAGCCAACCATATATTAAACATTACATATAATTTTAATATTTGGAGGTTCAACGACTAAATTACGGTATTATACTGTAATATATATTTTACTGGGCAATATATTGTATATTGTACAGATGACATAGTCTGATCAATTATGTAAATAATTGAATATAAGGTAAAACTTATCTAACAACATATTAGCAATAATAAATATTATTGTTTAGCCATGTCTCTTAATTAGGCGTACTCTCATTTATCTGTATACGAAGGATTAGGGTTAATAAATGTAGCCCTGTTTATAATAATTTTTCTATTTTTAACTTTATTAACTATAAACTATTATAACTGTATACACAAATCTGTGTCTTACTTTAGTGCCATAAATTTTTCTTCTAATGTAAAAGCTAAAGCAAACTCAGATAATAACAATAATTTATTAATTTCTAACTCTAAGGTAGGTAATTCTTTTTTAGATAGATCTTTTGTGGAATGGTTTGTAGGATTTACAGATGCTGAGGGTAATTTTAATATTAAATTAACAGATTTAAATAATAATACCTTTAAATTTGTCCAATTTACATTCCAAATTGGTCTACATAAAGATGACATTAAAGTTTTAGAGTTTATCCGTGATAATTTAAATTGCGGTCATATTTCTAAATCTGGGAATAAAGTTAATTTTTTTGTAAATGATCAAAATTCTTTATTAAATGTTATAATTCCTATATTTGATCAAGTTAATCTTAATAGCTCTAAATATCACCATTTTGTTTTATTTAAAAAAGCAGTAATGTTAACTAAAAATAAAGAACATCTTACAGACAAAGGTAAATTAGCTATAATAGATTATAAAAAAGAAATGCAAAGTATGTCTGGGAAATGAGTACCTAGTTTTATCTATAATAAAATTAATATAACTAAACCTTGATTAGCTGGATTTATAGATGGCGAAGGATCATTCTCAACTAATAAATATGTGCCTAGATTTAAATTAGAGAATCATATTAAAGAAACGGAATTATATCATAAAATTAAAGAATTTATGGGTACACCTAAACTTATATACACTTCAACTGGATCTAGAGAAGATAGTAATCCTACTATTGTATTAGAAATTAATAAAATTAAATATATTAAAGAAACATTAATACCATTAATGTATGATAGTAATAATAAACTTTTATTAAAAACATTGAAATCCAATAATTTTTTACTTTGAGTAAATTTAGTGGACATGTATTATTTAGGCTATCATACAACATTAGAAGGTAAACATTTATTTGACTTAATAAAAAATAATATTAATAAATATAGTTTAACTACCAATAGTCATCTCAAAAGAGAATTTAAAACTCTATCTGAAATTAATTTATTATTATCTGAGCTTTATACATTAAATAGCCCATATGAAATAATAGATGGACTTAGATACTATAGAGGTACTAATAAATTAGTAAGTGAATCAACTCAAATTGTATCTATAGATGAGAACAACTGTAAAGTTGAATTTAATAGCATGAGTGAAGCAGCTAATGCATTAAATATATCTAGAAAATACATAAAAGAATGTTTAGCATCAGGTAAAAGTTATAAAGGTTATACCTTTGTTTTAAAATAGAAAAAACAAAATTATTATAGATTAACAATAGAGTAAATAGCAAAAACATCCACTAAATCTAATATTCCTCATACGCGGTGTATGCGGTATAGGTACAAGATTTTGTAGACAATTTGCTGCCAAGTATGTATTTTTAGAGCGAAGTGCTTAAATATATAAAGGTTCAACGACTAGCCAATAAATATTATAATACTTAAATTTAAGTAAGAGAATGGCAAAACACTCTACTTATTAACTATTGTTCTTAATTTAAGACTTTACGTCTAAGATATGTAGGCACTAATAAGAAGACATAGTCTTAACAATAATTAAAATTATTGAATAAATACGAAGTACACGTTATAATTGGAACACTTTTTTTGCTAGTTGCTCTTGCATTGATAGTATCTTACCATGCTACCGACAGTCATCACCAAGGTTATGAATCAGCGATATTGTATTGACACTTTGTTGATGTCGTGTGACTATTTCTATATATAGCGATGTACTATTGAGGATCATAGATAAGTTATCAAGTAAAATAGATTTAAGTTATGTATTACCCTTTGTATTATCAATTAGTTTAGTACTAATTTGTATTTATAACCCGGATAAATTTTAACGTCGGCTGTTTATTTTTGTATATATTCATATTTTGCATTTAATACAGGTATTATAGGTAGAATAAATATTTATATATATATATTCATAAAAAAAACTTTTTATTTATTACTTATATTTTCTTTTATTTTTATTCTATTCTTACCCTTATGAAGGTTTAGTATTTATTAATCAGTGGAGCGGTTCGAATTTTAATTCTAATAATAATTTACCAAATTTTAATAATAATGGACCTAATCCCCCTCAAAATAATGATATGATGGTAGCCAGTGGGTCGCATAGTGACGAACGTAATCGGAGGAATACTAATATTTGAAATAATAACCCTCCTTTTATTGGTCGTCCTGTTACTCCTGTGTCACCTTTAACTCGCGCTGGTCTTATTCATGTTGATTTTAGTCCTACTTAAACTTTGGGTGTTCATTCAAATTTTGTATTTAAAAATGAGAGTAGATTTATATTTAATGATATGACTGACTATTTAACAAGATCCCATAATGGTACACCATTATACAGATGACCATGGTTATAGATGTAGTACTTTTAGTACTAATAAAGACATCCATGGCCCCTATCAAGAAGTTCCTCCTTATCCAGCTAATACTTATTTATGGAATCTGGAGTATAAAATTTTATATCGTGTCAAAACTCAATTTTATCATGATAACATGATTGAATATGTCAAGAATATACCTGTAGACGGGGCCCCTCAGAACCCTAGATTACCAACAAATTATCCTTTTTATTATAAAGGTTTTAATAGACCAATGAATCAAATGGAAATAAATCAAGCACTACATACATTAGTTACAGTGCATCACCATAATTCCCAAAGAATATGCTTCTATCAAAGTCCGTTAGTTACGGATGGCACATATAGCGATAGAGATTATAACAATTTGATGACTGCAAGCTTGGTTAATCTTAGATACAGAAATAAATATGCAAGTATAGATCATTATCTTTTACTCAATAAATTAAAAAGAACTCCTTGATAATTAGCTCGATAGCTTTATTTATTATCAGTATTAATATTGATAATACAATAAGGGATCTTCGTATAACGGTAATACATGTGACTTTTAATCATTAAATTGTCAGTTCGAATCTGGCAGATCCTAAGAATATAAAAGAATTAGTAACTTAATTGGTAAAGGACTTCCTTGTCACGGAAGTAGATATCGGTTCAAATCCGATTTAATTCGCAAAAAAGGAAAAATTGCTATTGGTAGGGTAAAGTATTTGCTATATACTGTGTTTTTCACTTGAAAGTTCGATTCTTTCTTTTTCCGTACAAGAGTATAGTTTAATGGTAAAACGAAGAGCTTCAACCTCTGAATTCTCTGTTCAAATCAGAGTACTCTTGAATAAAAATTTACAATGTTACCTGTCTATTTAGGTATTATATTATAGTAATTAATATGAATAACTTGTTTATTATAAATGAAAATTTTACAAACGGATATAGAAGTGAAGTATTAGATATACTTTGTTTATTAATTATATTATCAGGTATATTTGTAATAGTAAGTAAAAATCCTATTATATCTCTATTATTTTTAATAGGGTTATTTGCGGGTGTTTCTTGTTATTTACTTATAATAGGTTTAAATTTTCTAGGGTTATCTTATTTAGTTGTTTATGTTGGTGCAGTGTCTATATTATTTTTATTTATTTTGATGTTAATTAACATTAGAATGAGTGAATTACAAAGTAATACTAGTAATAGTATACCTTTAGCTATTAGTATTGCAATTTTATTTAATTATCCTTTATTCCAATTATTACCTTATAATGTAGCTATATTAAATAATAATAATATTATAAATAATATATTATATAATATATCATTTAATAAAATAGATAATGGATTAAAAACTAATTTAGATATAAATAATAATGATACATTATTTGTAACAAGTAAAATATGAGATGGGAATTTAGCTGAAGTGGGCCATATATCAAGTATAGGTAATATATTTTATACTAATTATAATATATGATTAATAATAGTTAGTTTTATCTTACTTTTAGCCATGGTAGGAGCAATAACAATTAATATAAAACAAAAAAATTAAAAAAAAAAGGAATTAACTCAATGGTAGAGTGACCGTCCTACACACGGCAAGTTATCAGTTCAAGTCTGATATTCCTTAAATTCCTTAACTTAATGGTAAAGTGTACTTTTGATAAAAGTATTATCAGTGTTCAATTCACTGAGGAATTAACGTAAGAAGATTGGCTGAGTGGTTTAAAGCGGCTGTTTTGAATGCAGTTAAGGTTAAAAACTTCAAGGGTTCGAATCTCTTATCTTCTGATCAATACAAATCCTAGTTCAATTAGTAAAACGTATTCTTTGGGAGAATATATTCTGAGTGCGAGTCTCAGGGATTTGATATATATATATATCTATATAAATATTAAATATTTTTAAGAAATATAAATGATACGAAATAAAAATTTATACATATAATTATGTAAGTATATAAAGAGACTATTAGGTAATACTAGCTATATATTAAAGAGAAACATGAGTTTATCAAAAAAAAAATTTGTGATAATTGACTCTAAGATAAATCTTAATAAAAAAAAACGAAGTGAATTGAATTATCTTATTAGCTTCAGGAAAAAAAATCAAAAGAGATTCTATGAGTAGTGTGAACAAAAATAGAAAAGTCTAAATAATAAGTAAAATTGCCATAAAGCTGTTTGAATGTTATGGGGAACCTTCCTCAAAGACTAAATATAATATATAAGCGATAGCATAAAGTACCGTGAGGGAAAGTAAATAATTAGTAGTTTTATAAGCAGCTCGAGCAAAAGCAAGAGCGTACCTTTTGCATAATGGGTCACCAAGTTAATTTTAGATGCGAGCTAATGCGTAGTTAAACCGATCATATAAACAATGAATAGTATCTAAAATTAGACCCGAAGTACAGTGATCTTACCATGGTCAGGACTATAAAGGTCCGAACGGGTTATTGTTGCAAAAATATCCGAGGAATTGTGGTAAGTATAGTGAAAGACAATTCTGACTGTATTAGCTGGTTTTCTGCGAAACCTATACTAGTAGGCAATTTAAATAACATCTTAGCAGGTACAGAACTTAATCTCAGACAAGATGTATTAAACATTTTCTTTTTGTACAAATCGGGGAATCATGAGGATTTTACCGGTGAGTTTGTGGACTCGGAATGGCAAAGATGAATTTTAAATTATCAGACATATAATGATAAGGTTGAAATACAGCCTATTTGTAGAAGTGAACCTTCTGCTATAAACCATCAAATTGCGGGAACGCCCTAAAGCAACCATAACCAAGTAAGAGTAGTAATACATCTTATGGCACAGGTAATGACTCGTGGTATGGTAAAATCATGGTTGATAAACAAAAGTTAAATGGGTTATCCGCAGCCAAGCACCGATTCTATACGAAGGTGTGCAGTTCATCGACTAAATGTTGGTTGGCGAAAGCTTAAGATATAGTCAAGCCTCATCTGAAAGGATGCAATGGCAATAAAGTAACGATTTTGTTTTATAATAAATAATTATTATTAATACTTAAGTATTTAATGTAAAAAGAAAAAAATATAATGTCACAATTAAACAATAAAAATATAGTACCTGTAAAAAGCTATGATAATACGTTTTTAAATAAAAAGACCATTTTGGTTGAAAATAAAGGTAAATCTGGTATTTATCGTTGAATTAATAAATTAAATAATAATACTTATATAGGTAGTGGGTTAGATTTATCAAAAAGATTAAGTGAATACTATAGTCAAAGTGAATTAAAAAGAAACCCTAGACCTATTCATGCTGCTTTACTTAAATATGGATACGAAAATTTCATACTGGAAATACTAGAATATTGCGAAGTAGATGAGCTTATTGAAAGAGAACAATATTATTTAGATTTATTAGATCCTGAATATAATATATTAAAATATGCTTATTCATTATTAGGGTATAAACATACTCCTGAAAATATAGCTAAATTTAAGTTAAGAAAAGTTTCACAAGAACTTAAAGATATATTATCTTCAGCTCATTCAGGTAAAGAAGTTAGCCAAGAAACTAGAGATAAATTATCTTTAGCTATAACTAATTATAAAAAAAATAATCCTCTTTCACCTGAAGCTTTAGCTAACATTAGAGCTAAAACAACTGAACGTGAAGGAGTAACTGTAATACTTTTAAATACTGAAACTAATGAAGAATTAGAGTTTCCTACTTTAACTAAGGCTGGAGAATACTTAGGTATAAAAAGACAAGCTATACGAAGTGCAATAAAAGTCTTGTTAAAGGACTATATCGTATTTCAGAAAAAAAATAAACAGTAGTATAATACAGGTACAATATATAAATTACTTTAATCTCAATAATTGAGGTCAGATTAATAAATAATCTGTTGTCTAAATGGATAATTCATAATAATTATATTATGGACTATTTAGGGAGAAAATTTAAACTTAAGTTTAAATTTCTGTGTATGTCAAAAGGGAAACAGCCCAGAACAAGAGTTAAGGTTCCAAAATTATTATTAAGTGAAATTAAGAAGGTCTATATGTAAACCGACAAGGAGATTGGCTTAGAAGCAGCCATAATTTAAAGACCTCGTACCAGAGCACTAGTCTACGTAAAAAGCGTTAAAAATTTAACGGATCTAAATAATATACCGATACCTTGTCTATAAATGATAATAATAATTATTATTATTTATGGGGTAGCAGAACGTTGAGTAAATTTTAGTGTTTTTTTTTATAAAAAAAATTATATTATAACTCAAGTGATAATGGTGACATGAGTAACGAAAAAGAAAACTCGCCTAAAGCTTATGGTTAGGATTAAGTATCGGCCTCTAAGTTTATACCCTAAGGGGTAAAGCGATGAGAAAATCTTATTACTATTAAAGACACCATTTTTTAAGTGAAAAATGAGCTTGAAAAAAATAGTAAAAAAAAATAACCGTACCTAGGATCTACAACAAGTAAGCTAGTAGAGAATACGAAGGCGCATGAGATAACAATCTTAAAGGAACTCGGCAAAATGACTCCGTAACTTCGGGATAAGGAGGGCTCATTTATTCTGATTAATATCAGATATAGAGGAAGAATCATAAAATAGTGTTGTACGACTGTTTAATTAAAACACAGCACTTTGCAGAGATGTTAAATCTAAGTATCAAGTGTGAAATCTGCCCAATTCCGGCTAATAACTAACTTAGTTAAATTTATATAAATTTAGTTAATAAGAAACAACCGGCAAATGGCGGCCTTAACCTGAGGGTCCTAAGGTAGCGAAATGCCTTGGCCGTTAAATGCGGTCTTGCACGAATGATGTAACGATACAACAGCTGTCTCTAAGATTGACTCAGTGAAATTGGAATAACTGTGCAGATACAGTTTACCTCTAGATAGACGAGAAGACCCTATGCAGCTTTACTGTTACTAGTTATTGAATATAATTAAGTTTATTATTAGTTTAAAAGGTTTATTGATAAAATAAAAGTGAAAGACCTTTATTTACTTATTATATTAATACTTTTGTTAATCTGGACAGTGACTAGTAGACAGTTTATGTGGGGCACAGACCCCTTAAAGAGTAAAAGGGTGTATCTAAAATATATAACTTAAAGTTTATTTTAATTTTTTTTGTTTGTTATTATTTTAACTTTGTTATATTTAATCTTTTCTTTTGTGTATGTAAATGTATATTATATGTACATAGATATAGAGTTAGGTAGGATTTTAATTATGGGGCAAATTAATTGTATATAAAAGATACATATGTATATGTTATCTTAATAGTTATTATAATATTTAATTATTAATAATTATGTTTAATACTTATAAAGTTGAATGGCTTAATCTTGCTTTACTGTTTGATTAACAACAAATCTTACAGTCGCGTAAGCGGGGCATTAGATCACAAGATACAATAAGGAAAGGTCTTGGATTATTGGAAAAGCTACGCTAGGGATGTTTGTCCTTCAATATTTTTTAATAATTGATACATATTGGGTTAATTTCAAAAATTACTTACTTTAATTGTAAGTAGATTTGAAGCGAAGTTTATTTATGTATATAAATAAAATTGTTCAACGACTAAAAGTAATAATACTTTATTAATACCCAACATTTTTTTTTAGTAATTAATTTTAATATTTTAAACAAAAATTGCAAAAAAACACTAATTTTTACCAAAATAATATATTTATTAAAAATATAAATAATAAATATAAATTAATACCTATGAATATAAAAAATAATTTTATAGGTGAGAATAATTATTTTCCTTCTGATTATAAAGAATGAAGTAATAATATATATTATTATAATAATAATAATATTAAAAATATACCTGCCTATGATTTAGTAATAAATAAATTATTAAAAGGTTATTTTAATTCATATTTAAACCCGAATATTAATTTTTTATATTCAAATAAAAGATATACATCTTTAAATAAAATATTTATTAGTAAAGCTAATATAAGACATACTAATTCTAAAGCTATAATAACTATTTATGTTTATGATAGAGAAAAAATAAGTTTATCTAAATTTTTTATAAAATATAGCCATATTGTATTAGCTGCTATCAAAGAACTAAAAGAATTTGTATTAGAAAATAATAATTTTATTCAAAATAAATTAAAATCATTTCAGGGTGATAATGAATTATTAAAATTATTAAATTTTTTTAAAAGTAGAAAATTAAAGGCTTGATTAAACGAATTAAGATATAAAGATATTTTTATTTACAAGTTAAGTAAATTAATTAGTAAATTTTATAGAAAAAAAATAGAATTCAATATAATAAGATTAACTTCTATTGCATATAATTCAGATATTTTAGTAGATGTAATGAGAAAAAGCTATAAAAAAACTGGGCATGTAAGAAATTCAATGAAATTTATATTAAATCAAGGTCTTATTGAAAAAATAGATAATACTAATGATAGAGTTAGAGCTACTAAAAATGTAGATTTTAACCTTTTAGCTAATAAATATCAAAATTTAAATATTAATTATATAGCTTGCGTGCGCAGCGCAGTGAAAGACGTAAATATAAATGAAACTATAAAAAATTTATATAACACTAAAAATAAAAATAATGAAGAAATTATATTTAATTCCATTAAGTATAAAATATTAGGTGGTATAAGAATAGATATAAAAGGTAGATTAACTAGACGGTTTAGAGCAGATAGATCTGTTTATAACACAATCTTGAAAGGAAGTTTTAGAAACATAGATTCTTCATATAAAGGATTAACGATTCTAGGTTATAGAGGATGTGCTAGCTCTAGTGTAGATTACTCTATGTCTATATCTAAGCGTCATGTAGGAGCATTTGCTATAAAAGGTTGAATATCGGGTAGATCTTACTCTACTTCAACTAGAAATAATAGTAACTTAGATACTATAAATTTAATAGACTATTTAGGTAATATTGATCCTTGAACTATAACAGGTTTTACTGATGCTGAAGGAAGTTTTATGTTAAGAATTAAAAAGAACGATCAAAGTTCTATTAAATACTCAGTATAATTAGTTTTTCAAATAGGTTTACATAAAAAAGATATTGCTATTTTAGAACAAATTAAATCAAATTGAAATGTAGGAAATATAACAAATAATTCTAATAATTCAGTAACTTTTAGAGTAACCCGTTTTGAGGATTTAAGAGTAATAATAAACCATTTTGATAAATATCCTTTAATTACTCAAAAACTAGGAGATTATAACCTTTTTAAGTTAGCATTTAATATTATAGATAACAAAGAACACTTAACCCTTGAAGGTATAGAAAAATTAGCGGGTATTAAAGCTAAATTAAACTGAGGTTTAACTGAATAATTAGTTAAAGCTTTCCCTAATATAAGTTCTGTCGATAGACCGCTAATTATAAATCAGGAAGTACCATCTTCCAAATGATTAGCAGGAAGGTGAAGGTTGTTTTTTTGTTAATCTAATTAAATCTAGCACTAAACTAGGTATACAAGTACAATTAGTATTTTCTATAGTTCAGCATGATCGTGATAGAGCTTTAATGAATAGTTTAATATCTTTTTTTAATTGTGGCTATATTAAAGAAAAAAAAAATCAGAATTTAGATGATTAGAGTTTGTTGTTACTAAATTTTCATATATTAATGAAAAAATTATACCCTTTTTTCAGTTAAATAAAATAATAGGTGTAAAATCCAAAGATTTTAATGATTGATGTATAATTGCGAAATTAATTGAAAATAAAAAGCATTTAACTGAAGAAGGTTTAAATGAAATACGTAAAATAAAAGCCAGTATGAATACTGGAAGAATTAGTGGAAGATAATATAAAATATTAAGGAAAAAAAAAGAAATGAAGAAATAGTCTGAACCATTTTGTGAAAAATGGAAATAAAATTTTATGATAACAAGTTGAACAGGCTAATTTGCGCAAGAGTGAACGCAATGAGTGCGCGGTTTGGCACCTCGATGTCGGCTTAACTTATCCTCGTGGATGCAGAAACTATGAAGGGTACGACTGTTCGTCGATTAAAAAGTTACATGAGCTGGGTTAAATTTAGCCCTATAATTATGCATTTAATTATTAATTTGCATATATTACGAATATACTGGAAAAATTGCAAGAAAAATACTTTATACTAAGTATTAATTTGCAGCGGATTTATATTTACAATCATAAATATAATGCGTTCAACGACTAATGGTTTAAACCAAACATAATCCAGAATTATCTAAACTAAAAAATTTTAATAAAATAAATAAAAAAAAAAAAATGACCAATACAACAATGATAAGATTTATTAATTCTCTTAATAAATTAGAAACGTACAAAAAAGAATTACGAATAAAAACTAAGCTATCGTTATATTTAAATGATAGTCTTATTGGTTTACTTTTAAGTGACGGATACATTGAAAGAACATCGCCAACTAGTGGAGCTCGGCTTACTATTAGCTTTGGTGCTAAATATGAAGGTTATTTTAACCATTTGTATAAGCTTTTTGAGCCTTATATTAACACAGAGCCTTCTTTAATTAGCGTTTACAATAAGAAAACAGATGATACGTATAAAGTATGAAGATTTAAAACTGCAAGTTTACCTCAATTAATTTATTATCATGATTTATTTTATAAACCTAATTAAACGGGTAAATTAGTTAAGGAAATACCTTCTAATATTGAAGAACTCTTAACGCCAGTTTCATTAGCTCATTTAATAATGGGTCGCGTCGCGCGCGCGATGGTAATTTAAAAACTCCTGATAATATTATACGTATTTATACAAATAGTTTTACACAGGAAAGAATTAAGGTACTAGCTGACGCAATTACTAATAAATTTAATATATTAACTAGAGTTGTACATGATAGGAATAATCAATATATTATAGTAATTAGTAAAAGTCAATTACCATTAGTTCAAACTCTTATAAAATCTCATATGCACCCATCTATGTACTATAAATTAGGTTTAAATGGAGAAGGTCTAGAATTTGATTATAATATACCTGCATTAAAAGAATTTAGTAAGGATTGTGTAGATTATTCTTAAAGTAGGTGTTACATTTGTAGGTTTAATGTAATTAGTTTAGATAATAAGACATAGTCTGAACAATACTGAAAAGTATTGAAACTCAAATTTATTTGTAAGATAAAGGCGAGTGATAACAAGTTGTAAATACGTCGTGAGACAGTATGGTTTCTATCTTCTAGGGGAAATTAGAATATAATAAGGATTAACCTTGTACGAAAGGAACGTGGGCAACGCCTTATTTGTAAAAAGAATAATGGTTTTGTTAACCTATGGTTTATCTGTTGTTTATGTGCCCAGATATTAATTTAGGTATAAAATTTATACAGGGATGTTACTTTCACTTAAGTAAATATATAACATAGGCATAGCAGAAAAGCTAAGTTAGCCAGAGATAAGTATTGAAAGCATATATATACGAGGCTCGCCTTAAGATATTTCTTAAATATACGTAAAAGAATATTACGAACCTCATAGGCTTAGTTTGTAAGGATTTAGATATCTTTAGATACTAAGTACTAATTTTATAAATAACTGAATATTTACCGTATCTTATATTTAGCTCAGTTAGCATAAAAGTAATGCAATTGTTTTGTAATCAATGGACACAAGTGCGATACTTGTACTGGGCTTAGGACTAGTAGACAAGTGGCTATGTCATAGCTTTTTCAATGCTAATACCGCGGGTTCGAATCCTGCCTAGTCTAAGAGGCTGTAACTTAATTGGTAGAGTGTACTGCTCATGACAGTAATTGTAAAAACCTTTAAGTGATAAGATTTAATTGAAAGAATATTTATATTACCAGAGTATAAGAATATTTAGGGGCGCTGCGCTAGCAAGCTAGCAAGCTAGCAAGCTCTTAAATTTAAGGTTTAATTCCTTAATGCTCTTATGAAAAATGTATTTAAATTAAGAAATAAAGTAGTTTATCTTTCAACTTTAAAAGATAAGTCCATAGTTGCCAATTTAGAATGCTTCGCCTTAAAGGGATACTTAGTACACCGCCCATTTACCCATAAAAGATATTCATCTACGACTCAACCTCTGGTCTTTAATTTACCCTCTTTTGAGTTTTTGGAGTGATTTAGGGGATTTACAGACGCTGAAGGGTGTTTTTTAATAGCTAAATCAGCTAACAGTTTTGCATTTAGGTTTATTATTAAATTACATAAAGATGACTTAAATATATTAAATTTTATTAGAGCTTCTTTGAATAACATTGGTAATGTTTCAGTTTATGAAGATTCAGCTAGTTTTAAAGTAACATCTCTTTCAGAGATTAAATTTATTATAGAGATGTTTTCTACTTATCCTTTAAACTCCGACAAACACTTAAACTTTTTAGATTTTAAGAAGGCTTACGAACTTTATACTTTACCCGTAGATGGACCACAAGATATAAACAATGAAATAATTAAACTTAAAATTAATATGAACTCTAAGAGAGCTAAACATGATATAGACGTAAACTCTGAATATTTAATTAATAGTGATAACCATGAAATAATTATAACAGATAGTTGACTATTAGGTTTTATTGAAGGAGACGGGAGTTTCTCTGTAGCTAAGGAAAATAACATGTTACTTTTTTCTATTAGCCAGAAAGGTAATTTAGTTTTAATGGAAGCAATAAAAATTTATTTATTAGAATTAGCAAAAAAAATGGGACATGGTACCCTAAATACGGTTTATTTAACTAAATCTAAAAATAGTACAGGAAATATTGCTTATGTTTTAATCATTAAATCCAAAGAATTTATTAGTCACGTACTTATTCCTTATTTTGATACTTTAACTTTTTACTCTAAAAAGAAATTAGATTATTTTGATTGAAAATCTATAGATAAATTGAAAAGTTTAGGTTTACATTATTTACCTGAGGGTCAAAAGTTAATAAACTTAATAACAGGTCAAATGAATAATAATAGATTATCTACATTTAAGAGCTCGGATTTGAGACCTGTAGATAGAGATTTAATTGATTCTGAACTAACTAGATTATTAAATGGACCTTCAAATTACGAGTTAATAGAAGGAAAAATTTTTATAAAATCATTAAATAAATTTTTACCTAATAGATTAAAAACACAAGTTAAACTTCAAGACAATAAGGGATTAGTTTTTAAAGAGTTTGAATCTAAAAATAAATGTGCTGAGTTTTTAGGGATAAGTACGCATACTGTATCTAAGAGAATAATAACAAATAAACCGGTAAATTACAAAAATAAAGAGTATTTAATTAAATATGCTTAAATACCGACCTCGGTATATACTCATAAAGGCTATAGCTTAATTGGTAAAGCATACTGCTCATGACAGTACTTTTGAGTGTTCAAGTCACTCTAGCCTTAGGTAAGTGTTCAACTCACTTCAGCCTTATTTAGCGGATTAGTGTAATAGAAACATTTTTGACTCATGATCAGAAGATAGGGGTGCGATTCCTTTATCCGCGTATTATCCGAGTGGTGGAATTGGTAGACACAAGAGATTTAAACCCTCTTGGTGAATAACCGTGTACGTTCAAATCGTACCTCGGATATAGTTAAGCAACTGTAGTTTAATGGTAAAATGATCGTCTTCCAAACGAATGATATCGGTTCAATTCCGATTAGTTGTATAAAGGGGATATAGTATAATTGGTATTACAGCAATTTTGCATATTGTTTATTTAGGTTCAAGTCCTAATATCTCCACTAAAAGCCCGGGAAGCTCAATTGGTTGAGCGAGACACTGAAGCTGTCTAGGTTGTAAGTTCGAATCTTACCTTGGGCATAATTTGATGAAGCGGGTGTGCTGGAATTGGTAGACAGGCTCTGTTTAGGCCAGAGTGGGTAAAACCGTGTAAGTTCAAATCTTATTGTCCGTAATAATAAAATTAGTTTAAAGTAAATTATATTTTTTATTTTAATTTGGAGTAGACAAATGGGTATGTCATAGATTTTTGGTGTCTAAGATTGAGTGTTCGAATCACTCCTCCAAAATTTGTGATAGTCTTCACTGCGCTGCGCACGCAAGCTATATAATATTAATATTTAATTAAAAAAAGTAAGAATAGGATAATATAGCTCAATTGGTGGTGTTTATTAGGTTAGGGTGGGATAGGTACAAGCGTTTATACCTACTTTTAAGAATCTTTGGTAGTTTTGAGATTTAATCCTCAAAATATTTTGTTCGAATCAAAATGGTTCTAAATTAATACTATGTGGTAATTCCTGTCAATTTAGGTTAATTTTTTAGTTTATTTTTCTATGAATATAAAAGTAGGTCAATTAAATCCTTGAGTTATAACAGGGTTTGCTAGCTTGCAACGCAGAGGGTTGCTTTACAGTAGGTTTCACTTCTAGTAGTACACATAAAAGTGGTTATCAAATTAGACCTATGTTTACTATTAATTTAAATAAAAAAGATTTAACTCTTTTAGAGCAAATAAAGAACTATTTTGGAAATGGTAGTATATCACCTAGCGGTAACAATTGTTTGCAATTAAAAATAGCAGATTTAAATGTATTAATTAATAATGTTTTACCTCATTTTGACAAGTATCCTTTAGTTACCCAAAAAAGAGCAGATTACTTATTAGTAAAAAAAGTTATTTTTTTAATGAAAGATAAAAAACACTTAGGACCAAACTATCAAGAAGGACTTAATGAGATTATATCTATTAAAGCGTCCATTAACTTAGGTTTACCTGATAGATTAAAAACCCTATTCCCTAATATTACTCCAATTAATAGACCTTTAGTTGAATTTTCAAATATACCTGACCCTAATTGATTAACAGGGTTTGTCTCAGGAGACGGGTCATTTGAAATTAATATATCTAAAAGTTCAAGTAGCATATTAAATAAAAGGGTAATATTAAGATTTAGAGTGACTCAGCATATTAGAGATATAGATTTAATGAAAAGTTTAATTTTATACTTTAATTGTGGTAGCGTTTATGAAACAAAAGATGCAGTATGGTTCCAAATAACAAAAATATCAGATATTGATGAAAAAATAATACCCTTTAATACCCGATCGTAGGGGCAAAATATGGTGACTTTGTTTTATTTAAAGAGGTAGCTGAGTTAGTTAAATTAAAAGCTCATTTAACTAAAGAAGGTTTAGAAAAAATAGAGCAAATTAAATCTAATTTAATTGTTAACACCTAAAGTATACCTCCTACATTGGTTTATAGTTTCTTTTTTATTTTTTGTTTTCTTATATTCTTTAAAAGATAAATAAAAAAAAAAATAGGTGATTATAGTTCAATCGGTAGAACAGCTAGTTGTGATCTAGCATGTTCCCTGTTCGAGTCAGGGTTTTCACCCTTGTGATACAGTAGGTTCGATTCAGAGTATTTTCCCTTAGGTGTATATATATATATACATATAGCTTGAGTAGTTTAACCGGTTAAAACCTTATTTTCATACGATAATGATGGGTATTCGACTTACCCCTCAGGCTAATCATTTTGATACATATAACTGAAAAAGAATAAAATTAATTGACTATTATAATAGCCGGGGTAGTTTAAGAGGTAAAACTTTAATTCCACATGTTAAAAATGAGAATTCGATTTTCTCTCTTGGCTTACTTGTATATCTATATATATATATAAGTATATTAAAAAAAAATGCTTTTAATTTCAATATTATCTTTATTACTTTCTAATGCCGTTACAATACGACGAGATATATCAATACTTTTTAATAGAGTTGCTATAATTGCTTTAATTTATTCTATATTACATAGTGTAACAACTTTATTTATTTTAGGTAAAGGTATAGGTTTACACGGAGGTTTACTTAATGTTACTAGTATTACACAAGTTTTTAATATTTTTATATTCCTAGTAAGTATATTAATATTACAATTAACTAGTTTTTTTCCTAGAAAAGTATGAATACCAGAACATTCTTCACTAATGCAATTATTGTTTAATAATTTAGTATTATATAGAACAAAAATTATAAATAAAATGGGAGAACACTTAAGAATTATAGAATATCCTTTAATACTATTATTTATAATTAGTGGAGCAGTATTTTTAATATCTACTAGTGATTTAATATCTGTTTTTCTTGCTATAGAGTTACAGAGTTACGGTTTATATCTACTAAGTACTATATATAGAAATTCTGAACTATCTACAACCGGAGGGTTAATGTATTTCTTATTAGGTGGTTTAAGTTCATGTTTTATCGTGCGCCTCTGCGCTTTATGTTATTATGTATTCAAAGAATATAGATACTTTTCCAATGTATCTCCGGCAACAGAGTTAGGCAAAGGGGAAATCCTAATGTTGAACATAGCATCTCTGCTTAAAGGTAGGAACGGACGAAACCAGATTAGTCTAAGAACCTATCGAGCCGAATCACCCATGAGAAGAGCTATACTGCCCGAACTCCATTCACTAGGGGCCTTAACATGAGGGCTAAATCACTTCTGGGATAGGATTTATGATCTGTGCATAACTTTGAGATGAAGAGTATTGCAAGGAAACAGATTCAACCTGGGTACAATAAGTACTCTCAACGTGAAGAGTGGAGTCTCTAAAGGTGATATAAAAATAACATTGAGAACTGGGGGATTGCCTACAGCCTTAAAGGGCCATGGTAACAGAGGAGTCGTAGTACTGCTTGCAGGAAGGGCTCCAGCTTCTGGTGTCTGTATGATGTCGACTTCCGCTGATGGTATCAGTACAGTTTCAACTGACGGATTAAACAAAATACAGAAGATTAACGAATTATGTAGCGAAAATAAAAGTTTTATTGTTACGGACAAACTATACAATATAATGTACAGTAAGGACGTATTTTCAGCAGCATATCACAAGTTGAAAAGCAAACCTGGGAATATGACTCCCGGTATTGTACCAACAACTTTAGATGGTATGTCAGATGAAGAAATCACGAGAATCATCTCCACACTAAGAGATGGAAGTTTCAAGTTTAACCCTGGTAGAAGAGTGTATATACCAAAGAGCAATGGGGGCGAACGTCCTTTAACAATCGCACCTCCAAGAGATAAATTAGTACAAGAAGTAATGAGAATGATCTTGGAGGCTATTTATGAACCTGCATTCCAGAAATGTAGTCACGGATTCAGACCCAACAAAAGCTGTCACACGGCATTGAGAGATGTTAGACAGAAGTTTGGAATGGCGAAATGATTCATCGAAGGAGATATATCCAAATGTTTTGATTCTGTGGACCATAACATTTTAATGGGAATTATTAGTTCAAGAATTAAAGATCAAAGGTTTCTAGACTTGATCCGTAAAGCCCTAAAAGCAGGATATATGGAAGCCAGAGAATACTCACATTCACTTGCAGGAACCCCACAAGGGTCAATAATTAGCCCAATACTGGCTAACATCTACCTAGATAAACTAGACAGCTTTGTAATGGAACTGAAAACTGGTTTCGACAGAGGAGTAAAAGCCTCTATCAATCCAGAATACAAAAGATTATCTAGTAGAAAGGACAGAGCTAAAGATACACTAATGAAGCGTATGATCAATCTCATAATGCTGAAAACAGCATCCAAATTACACATTGACCCCAACTTCAAAAAGTTGGAATACGTGAGATATGCGGATGATTGAATCATAGGTGTCAGAGGATCCAGAAAAGACTGTGAAGTCTTGATTATGGAGATAAGGGATTTCTTAGATAAAAACCTCAACCTAAGATTGTCGGAGGAGAAAACTAAAATCACTAACGCAAGTAAGGATTTAGCTACCTTCCTATCGGTGGGTATCCAACGTAAAACACACAGAACTTTACGTAGGATGGTACAAGGTCATAATCGTAGAAATGTGAACAACTTACGTCTTCTAGCTCCTATAAACAAAGTAACATCCAAACTGACGGAGAACGGATTCATGAAAAATGGAACCCCCTATCCAAAATTTAGATGAATGAGTAACGAGAAGGATACCATTATCCTACTATATAACTCGGTTTATAGAGGAATTATGAACTACTACAGATTTGTAGATAATTACAACAACCTATCCTCTAAAGTTCACTATATACTGAAAAACTCTTGTGCTAGACTATTAGCAGCCAAATATAAGTCAACCCAAGCTAAAATATATAAGGAGTATGGTAAGAACATGAAAGGTGACAACAAACACGGATTCATAGAAATTATACTAGGAATAAAACTAGCCGCGTTTAGCCCAAAAACTAACGACGTACTCTTTAGATTCAACGCGGAAGGTATCTCTAAAACCTCTTTGGAAGACCTAAGCTGCTCAGTCTGTCAATCCGAATACCGTGTCGAAATGCACCATGTCAGAATGATGAAAGACCTGGATCCAAAGAAAAGTCTAGTGGATAGACTTATGATCAAGAGAAGAAGAAAACAAATTCCCCTATGTAGAAGCTGTCATATGGAACTGCATAGAAAGGATAACCGTGATAACAATAAAAACTTCAAAAATAAGCGAAAATAATTAGAAAATCTAATGCCGTAAGTGGAGAGCCGTATGATGGGAAACTATCACGTACGGTTCGGGAAAAGGGGTGTGTCATGGTAAAAGTGACCCATCTCTAGTTCATTTATTAGGTACAAGTTTATTATACGCTAATTCTGGAACTACTAATTTAGATGCTATATATGCTATAACTAGTCTTAGTGATAGCTCAGATATATGATATAAACCTTATTACATTAACTTTGCTTTCCTTATATTTAGTATAGGATTTTTATTTAAAGTAAGTGCTGCCCCTTTCCATTTTTGATCTCCTAGAAAAGGACTTGGGAAATCCTTAAAAACAAACGTTGGGAGTAAACTACCAAATTCCGGGGAACCCCTAAAACTTCTGGTACTAAACCATATATGAAAATATATGAGTGGCTGAATTAATTACTCAGGTATAGTAATAAGCCAGAAGGTGAGTGAAAACGAAATGGGCAATCGCGGATCTAAGTCAGTAATACAAACGAGGAAAGTCGAGTATTATTGTAAAAGAGCAACGAGTAAATGGTAGTTGATGTGGTATTAATTTATCACATTTAAGATGTACTCTACTGGGCTTCGAAAGAAGTTATCATGTTAAAATCCTTTCTAACCAAATTATTCAAAAACAATTTTATTCTACTGTATCTAACCTAAAATTTCCTATAGATCCTTGATTTATATCGGGATTCTCTGATGCAGAAGGATGCTTTCTAGTTATAATACGTAAAACACAAAAAAACCAGTTAGGTTGACAATTAGAGGCTAATTTTACAATTAACCTTCATTCTAGAGACCTAGACCTTTTAAAACTTATTAAAACTTATTTTGGAGTAGGAAGAATAGGTAAAGAAAGAAATGGTTGTTGTGATTTTACAATAGGTTCTTTAGATCAAATAATAACAAAAGTAATACCTCATTTTGATAAATACCCTCTAAAAACTAATAAATATTCTGACTATTTATTATTTAAAGAAGTTGTAATGATAATGCAACGTAAGGAACATTTAACAGTTGAAGGTTTACAAAAAATAGTTAATATTAGAGCTTCTCTAAATAGAGGATTAACGCCTTTATTATCAGAAGCTTTCCCTAATAGTATTCCTTTTACAAGACCATCATTACCTGTACTTAGTGATAAGTTAGACCCTCAATGGGTAGCTGGTTTCACAAGTGGTGATGGTTGTTTTAAAATTAGTATTAGAGAGTCTAAATTACATAAAGCAGGAAGTCGTGTAACATTACTTTTTATAGTAACTCAACATATTAGAGACGAATTACTATTAAAAAGTTTAGTAGATTTCTTTGGGTGTGGTCAAACTTATTCTTATAAAGATTATATTGAGTTTAGATGTCAATCATTCAAAGATAACTATGAAAATATTTTACCTTTTTTCAACAAATATCCTATTCTTGGTGTGAAATCTTTAGATTTTGAAGATTGAGCTAAAGTAGCCAAAATGATACAAACAAAAGTTCATTTAACTAACGAAGGTTTTGATCAGATTCGCCTAATAAGAAAAGGAGTTAATAAAGGTAGATATATAAAATAAAATTGTTTTTTCTTTAATTTGAACGATAAATTTAATCTATGTCATATTGGACGTTTATGACGCTATACCTACAATAGTTACTACTTTTGTAGCAATTGTAGCTAAAATATCTATATTTATTTTCTTATTAGAAATTGTTTATTATACTAAAAATTATTTTACAGATTTTAATTGAACATATGGCCTACTAATAAGTTCTTTCTTATCATTGATAATAGGAACAGTTGTAGGTTTAACTCAATTTAGAATAAAAAGATTATTTGCATATAGTACTATTAGTCATGTAGGGTTTATTTTATTAGCTTTAAGTATATCTAGCGTAGAATCTACTCAAGCATTTATATTCTATTTAATGCAATATTCTATTAGTAATCTAAATGCTTTCTTAATATTAGTTGCCATAGGGTTCTCTTTATATTGTTATATTAATAATAATAAAGAGTATAAAGATCTTTTAGATAAAAATAATTCCCCAATACAATTGATTAGTCAATTAAAAGGTTATTTTTATATAAATCCTACATTAGCCTTAAGCTTAACAATTACTCTTTTTTCTTTTGCAGGTATACCTCCTCTTGCAGGGTTTTTCGCTAAACAGATGGTATTAAGTGCAGCTATAGATAATGGATATATATTTATTACTTTAGTTGCTATATCTACTAGTGTTATAGGAGCTGTTTATTATTTAAATATAATAAAAGAAATTTTTTTCTTTTCACCTGAATATAAAATAAATCCTCTATTAGAAAATTTAAATTTTAATGGAAATATATATAACAATAAAAATGTATTAATTAAATCAATTAACTTTAAATATAATAATATAGCAATATCTAGTTCTATATCTATTACAATATCTATTATTACATTAATAATATTATTATTTATATTTGTAAATAAAGAATGATTAAGTATGAGTACCATATATTGCCTATTCTTCTTATGCGCTGAGGTACATTTTGTACGTAATTTATTGCTGTTATTAAATAAAAAAGAACCTTTAAGTAGTAATTATTCAAAAAATACTTACTTTCCGCAAGGTTTATATAATACTTGTGTTTCAAATTTGCCTAGGTCTTTATATTATAAAGTTTCCCTTCGTAGTTATTCAAGCTACGCTTCGAAAAAACAAATTTACCCTGTTTCACCTTGATTTATATCAGGATTTACAGATGCCGAAGGTTGTTTTAACGTAGGTATTCAAAAAAACTCTAATGGTAAATATTATGTTAAACCTTCTTTTCAAATAAAAGTTCACTCAAGAGATAATTTATTATTAATGAGTATAAAACATTATTTAGGAAATATAGGTAATATTTACATATCAAATACTGATTCAAATTTTACGGTAAAATCTTTAGCTGATCTTTTAAAAATTATTTCGCATTTTAATAATTATCCCTTAATGACTAAAAAAAAAGCAGATTTTTTACTTTTTGAAGAAATAGTGTCTAAGATAGTTGAAGGAGAACATTTGTCTGCCAAAGGTTTACAAGAAATTGTAAATATTCGTGCTTCAATAAATTTAGGTTTATCCCCTGCTTTAAAAACTAATTTTCCTAACACTATACCTGTAGCTAGACCTGATATAGAAAAGATAGATACAATTCATCCTGAATGAATGTCTGGGTTTGTAACAGGTGAAGGTTGTTTTTTAGTTAATTTATCTAAATATGGTAAAGATAGATTAGATGGGGTTTCACTAAGCTTCAAGGTATCTCAACACTCGAGAGACGAGTTGTTGTTAAGATCTTTTATTTCTTTTTTTGGATGTGGTTTATTTAATTATCATGATAAAAATAAGAAAGCTGGGATATTTATTGTTAGAAAATTCTCAGATATATATGATAAAATATTACCCTTCTTTGAAAAACATCAAATATTGGGTATTAAAAAAGAAGATTTTGAAGATTGGTCTAAAGTAGCTAAATTAATTAACTCTAAGGATCATTTAACTGAAGAAGGTTTAGAAAAAATTCGTAAAATAAAATCAGGTATGAATACACTAAGATAATATTATCTTTTTTATTGTAACACTCAACCTAAATGTTATAGGTCGCTCGGTAAATGCCCTTTTTAAGGTCATTTATAAAAAACATTGGATTAATAGCAAGAATATCAACACCCTCGGTTAGTTTGATGATTTGCTGCGAAATTTATTTATATTTTTATTATAAATTTTATAATGATATAGTATAAATTAAAAACGTTCAACGACTATTAGGGAAGTTATAATAACAACCCTATATAAATCCAATACTTATTAATTTAAATTGTTAAAAATAAAAATTAGTAAGGAAAGACATAGTCTGAACAATATAGCGATATATTGATTTATAAAATTAGTTAGTATATATATTAGCTAATTTTTTAACACCTTTGACCATATTGGTACAATATTTATTTAATTATTAAATGAGTAGTATGAGTATATTTTTTATATTTGTAATTATAATAGCAATACTTTTTTTAGCTTTAAATTTAATATTTGCACCTAGTAATCCCTACCAAGAAAAGTATTCAGCTTTCGAATGTGGGTTTCATTCTTTTTCACAATCTAGATCACAATTTAACATAACTTTCTTTATATATGCTTTAGTTTTCTTACTTTTAGACTTAGAAATATTATTATTATACCCTTACGCCGTTAGTTCTTATTCTAATGATATTTATGGTCTAATAATAGTATTAATATTTACAACTATAGTTACTATAGGTTTTGTATTTGAATTAGGTAAAGGAGCCTTAAAAATAGGTAGCCGTCAAGATGTGGAATCTATCAGTAAAAAAAATACTATTATTATATCTTTAATAGGAACAAAATAATAAATTTATGTAAACGAATAACTATAATATTATGTTAATATATATATATATGTATACATACTTTATAAGTATACACTATTTACTTTATGATATTATTCAAATATATTTAGTATGATACAAGTTGCTAAAATAATAGGTACAGGGTTAGCTACTACAGGGTTAATTGGAGCTGGTGTAGGTATTGGTGTAGTTTTTGGTGCTTTAATATTAGGTGTAGCTAGAAACCCTTCAATGAGAGGTCAACTATTTGCTTACGCTATTTTAGGTTTTGCATTTTCTGAAGCCACTGGATCAAATGGTTCAGTATAAATCGAGTTAATTGCAAGAAGTATCTAATTGATTAACTTGCAGCGAAAATAGTTATATAACTATTACGTACAACGACTAATAATTCGGTAGTTTTATACTAAAGACATAGTCTGATCAATAAAGTAATTTATTGAACTAACAATACTAATAATAAACTTCAATGTTTATGTACTTTTAAAGGTAGTTTTATTACTTGTGTTATCGATAAAAAAAAAAATCTAACCTATTTTATTATTGATATAGTATATTATAGTATTATTATCTTTTTCATAAAATAACAAAAAAAATGAAATATATCCGTATTTATAACAATTTTATATTAACACGTGCATTTAGCTCTAATACTAATAATATTTACGACTATGCCATAAAAATATATAAAGATCCGTTACATCAACGTAAATTAGTACGAGATGAAAATAATGGTAAGGTAGGTGTATATTGCTGAATAAATAATATAAACGGCAACTACTACATAGGTAGCGGCGATCCTTTATATTTAAGAATAAGTGATTACTTTCAAGATTGGTATATTTTATCTAGAACTAGTTTATACATAGTTAGAGCTTTATCTAAGTATGGTATGGCTAATTTTTCTTTAGTTATATTAGAATACTCGAATACAGATGATGTTATTAAATGTGTGCTTTGCACAAAAATGAATAGATTTTCTAAAACCTTCTTATAACCTTAGCCCTACAGCAGGAAACACAAAAGGTTATAAGCATAGCGCTGAAAGTATTGAAAAGATGAGATACAAGGCTTTAGGTAGAAAACACACAGAAGAAGTAAAGCAATCTATGAGCGAATCTCGTAAAGGAGAAAATAATCCTTTTTATGGTAAAACACATAGCGAGGATACAATAGAGTTATTAAAAACAACTGCAGCTAATAGACTTAAATCTCCTGTACCTGGTATAGAAGTGGAAATAACAGATATTGAAACTAAATTAACTCATACTTGCGAGTCTATACGTAAAGCAGCTAGCTTTATGGGTTCTGATATTAAAACTATATTACGTCGGGAAGAAACACTAAAGGTATTAATACTCCCTATAAAAAAAAGTACATAATTAACATAAAAAGAAGTTAATATTTAGTAAATGTATTTGCTTTAATGATGGCCTTTTTATTATTATACGTAGCTTAATAAGATATAAATCTTAATGTTATCACTTAATTCTATATAATAAAAATATATTAGTGGATAATATATTATATATAGAAAAACAAAAAAAATTAAAAAAAAATATATGTATTACTTTTTTATCAATTTAATGATTAAATTAGACGCACCTAGCGCTTGAGGAATATATTTCCAAGATAGTGCAACTCCTCAAATGGAAGGACTAGTAGAATTACATGAATTTTTGTGTATAAGAGCCAAACTCCGGGGACACCTTAAAGTTCTAATAACTAAGTTTATAAGGGAAACTTTTTAAATGGCCCAGCTAATCACTGTGGGTATAGTAATATCATTAGAAATAGAAGAATATTTTTCTGAAAATAGGCTATCGCGGATCTAAATCAAATATATATTTATGTATTTGTAAAAGAGCAACGAGTAGACGGTTCTTCGATGTTAAACATAATATCGTAAGGTGTACTCTAGTCGCTGGGAAACCAGTTTTTGAGAGAAAATTTAACTCTTATTATTTTTTTTTTATTATTATAATTTATGGACATAATAATAGCTTAATAGCATAAAAACGCGGAGCTCTCAATTAGATTAACAACCTATTGATCTTGATTTAATATTATTCAGTTTAAATATAATATTTGTATAAATTAATAATATTAAATAAATATATGGAAAATTATAAAAATAAATATTCAGGGTTAAACCCACATTATGTTACAGGATTCTCAGACGGTGAAGCTTGTTTTCACCTAGCCATAGGTAAAAATTCTAAGTATAAAATAGGTTATTATGTAAATCCAGGGTTTTCGATAGTTTTACATAAAAAAGATGAACAGTTGTTAAGAAATATTCAGAGTTTTTTTGGTGGAATAGGTAATTTAAAAGTAAAATCTAATATAGTACAATATAGAATTTTTTCTTTAAAAGAATTAGATATTCTACTAGAACATTTTGATAACTACCCTTTAATAACAAAAAAATTTGTAGATTATGAATTATTTAAGGAAGCTTTAATAATAATGAAAAACAAAGAACATCTAACAATAGAGGGTTTTAATAAGATTATAGCTTTAAGAGCTTCTATGAATTTAGGTTTACCGGAAACTTTAAAAGAAGCATTTCCAGATGTTAAGATAAGAGAGATAATACCCAAGGATCTACCATCTTTATTAAACCCTTATTGAGTTGCAGGATTTACAGATGCTGAAGGTTGTTTTTGAATAAAAACTTTAAAAGATTCTACTAAAAACAAAGTAAGTACAGTTTTCAAATAACACAGCACAGCAGAGACTTGCTTTTATTGAAAAAATTAATTGAATTTTGTGGTAGATTAGAACAGGTAGGTTCAGCTTATAATTTGGTTGTAACTAAATTATCTTTAATAAATGAAATTATAATTCCTTTTTTTAAAACGTATCCTATTTTAGGGATTAAATCTAAAGACTATAATGATTGATGTAAAGCAGTTGAATTAAAAAACAATAAGGCACATTTAACACCTGAAGGGCTTAAAGAAATATTAAAAATAAAATCTAACATTAATGCTTCTAGAGATTAAATTACCGGGATACATACGAATTTTTACTTGAATTGGCTTATCTGGACCTTTCATAATAATAGTAACTCAAAATTAAAGTTACTATATTTTAATTAAACTATGAGAATAGTATTAACAATATAGACGGACAATATAATGTATTATTTAGTTATAATATTATTTGGTGTAGGATGAGTTTTATTATCTATCACTAAAAATTTTATTATTAGTGCTTCTCCCATTTCACATAAATATTTAAACCATGGTAGATATGTGCCTACTCGTAAGTACTTTAAATTTAATATATTAAATAAAATGCGTTTATATACTACAATACCCCCTTCTGGTATAAAGTTTTATGAAAATGCTTATTTAATGAGAAGATTAATAATAAACGAAAATAAAAATAAGTCTGGAATTTATAAATGAACAAATAAATTAACAAATGATATTTATATTGGACAATCTACAAATTTATCTAGAAGATTTATAAGATATTTTAATTATAGTTATTTAAAAATTTGGGATACTCCTGCAATAAGTAGAGTTTTAGTTACACATGGATATATTAACTTTTCATTGGAAATTTTAGAATATTGTAAGAAATTTGACTTGAGAGAAAGAGAACAATACTATATTGATAAGCTAAACCCTAAGTATAATACTCTAAATATAGCAGGTAGCTCTTCATATTATAATCACATTGAAGAAACTAAAGGTTCCCATGTTTTAATTATTGTAAAAAATGGTTTAGAAAGACCTAAATTAATAGGTAGTTTTTTATCAATAAGAAAAGCTGCCAGATTCTTAGGTATTAGTAGTAACACAATTAGATTCTATATAAACTCAGGTAAATGAATTAGAGGTAGATACAAATTAATTTCAAATTAAATTAAAGAAACTGCGAGTTAAATTTCACTATATGCTGGAAACCCCTAAAGCCTTTAAGTACTATATATCATTAAATATTATCAGTGAAAATCTTAAAGGATGTAACAATGGATTATCAGCAGGAAACTGGTAGATTCCTATATCTAGGCAGGACCCTCAGAGACTACACGTGAAAACTATATATATACATATATAGTAAGATATAGTCCGATTAGGTATGAAAGTACTTAAGTTTTCGACATTAATCGAGTTAATATGAACTATTACTCCTGCTGTGATATTAATATTAATAGCTTTCCCTTCATTTAAATTATTATACTTAATGGATGAAGTTAGTGATCCATCTATGTCTATATTAGCGGAAGGTTTCATCATTTGTGGCCTTAAATTGTTTATACTATATGTTTTTTATAAAATAAAAGATGCCAGCAATATAATAAATATATCTGGAGAAAAAAATAATACTTATATATATAAAAGACTAGCTCAAGTCAAATATATTGGTTATAATTCGTACGCTAAAAATGCAAGGTTCACCCTCGAATTAAAAAGAGCATTTCATACTAAAATTAGAGCTTCTAGTAGAATAGGTCCCCATGATAAAGATGTGTTATCTGTTATAATAGGTTCTTTATTGGGAGATGCTTATGCAAATGCTAGGACAATAGAGGGTACTAGAATATCATATAGACAAAGTAATGTACATAAAGAGTATTTATTTTGATTATATGACTTTTTTTTTCAAAGAGGTTATTGTTCAAATTTAAAACCTAGAAAATACACAAGAACATTAAAAGGTAAAGAGTTTTATGGTTATGAATTTAACACTTTTACTTTTAGAAGTTTTAATTGAATTCATAAATTATTTTATAAAAAAGGAATTAAATATATAAATCCTAATTTAGAATCATATCTAACTCCTTTAGCTTTGGCTATTTGAATAATGGATGATGGTACTTGAGCAGGTAATGGAGTTAGAATTGCTACTAACTCATTTAAATTTGAAGAAGTAAAAATATTAGGAAATATGTTAGTAAAACTTTATGGTTTAAATTATACAATTCAAACTATAGAAGGTAGACATTCAATATATATAACAAAAGAGTCTATACCTAAATTAATAAATTTAACATTACCTCATATAATACCTAGTATGAAATATAAATTAGGTATAAAAGATAACCAATAAGTATAAGTTCTTTTAATAAACATATAATATATCCAATAGTCGTGATCTTAGTAGAAAGAAGTTGCTAAGTAATAGAGCCATATTTAGTTAAACATATAATTCAATCTATTAATTTCTAAGAACCCGACAGGGATCTTAAAGAGAAATACTTTTCTCTTTGGCGATGCGAGTGAAAACAGTTAACATTTTATTATTTTAGTATCGCCTTTAGTCCTAGGTTTAATAATAAAACAAGACTGTCAGTATATAATTTGTTTTTTTATATATATTGCAACAGACTGGGTCACTTGTGGGTGGCTAATTTTAGCTGCTTAATGTACAGTCGAGAAATTATAAAAATAATTTAGCACCTAGGGTACTTTTTTGGATTTACGGTTTTAACTTATATTACGTATATAAACTTAAAATTATTTGACCCATTAAAACATAAAGAGCATGTTTATGCGTATTCTATACCTACGAGTGCCTTAAGTATTCATACTAAATCATTTAAAAATAAACTACAAAACCAATTTGTACGTAGTTATTCTACAAATATTAATAAATTAGACCCTTGATTTATTACAGGGTTTACAGACGCGGAAGGATCTTTTATGCTTAATTTTTCTAAATCATCTGAATCTAAGCATGGATTTAGAATACGTGGTATTTTTCAAATAGAATTACATGAAAAAGATTTTGAACTTTTAAAAACCATTCAATCATTTTTCGGTGGTATAGGATATATTACTGCTGCAACTAAAAATTGTGTGGCATTTAGAGCACGTTCTATAGAAGATCTTCAAATTATAATTGCTCATTTTGATAAATATCCTCTTAAAACTAAAAAACGAGCTGATTTTGATTTATTTAGAATCGCTGTTAATAAACTTTCTTTAAAAGAGCACTTAAAACTAGAAGGGTTTAAAGAAATTGTAGGTATCAGAGCTTCTATGAATAATGGGTTAACTGATACCTTAAAATTTGCTTTCCCCGATGTAACCCCAGCTCTTAGACCAACTCTGTTTGATGAATTAGGGATAAACTCTAGTTGACTCGCCGGATTTGTTTCAGGAGAAGGTTGTTTTTTTATTAATTTAGCGACTTCTGCATCAAATAAAATAGGTTATAGAATTTCTTTATTATTTACTATCTCTCAGCATACTAGAGATAGAGAGTTAATGAATAGTGTTGTTAATTTTTTAGAGTGTGGGGATATTAAAGAAAGTTCTAGTAGAGTTAATATTTTAACATATAAAGTTACTGATTTTTCTAAGATAGTTGAAAAAATTATTCCGTTTTTTAGAGATAATAGAGTTTTAGGTGTTAAATCTGATGATTTTTCATCTTGATGTCAAGCTATAGAGCTAATGAAAGATAAAAGACACTTAACAGAAGAAGGTTTAAATAAAATTAGATTAATAAAATCTAATATGAATAAAGGAAGAGTTTTAGATCCAGAAGCAGAAGTATAGTTATTATTTTTTTTAGGTTTACATGAATATTTTTTTTTACATAATCTTAAGTTAAATAATATTTTTATTTTTAAAGTAATTTAATATAGATGAAGTAAATAAATATGTTTATAATTTCGCACCAATGATACTGAAGTTATGCGTATCCAGATTTCTTAGATTCTAGTGAAGAATTTATTGAATTTGATTCTTACATTGTTCCAGAATCTGACTTAGAGGAAGGTGGTTTAAGAATGCTAGAGGTAGACACTAGAGTTATAATACCTGAATTAACACACATTAGATTTATCATTACATCAGGAGACGTTATACATTCCTAAAAAATTTAAAAGAGTGTATTTAAAGAATCAAACTCCGGGGAAACCCTAAAGCTTTAGTGACCAAAGTAATAAGGAAACCTATTAACTGGCCTAGCTAATCACTCAGGGTATGGTAATACTACTAAAGATGAAGGACAATTTTGTTCCTAAATGGGTAATCGCGGATCTAAGTCAGTAATATTTATAAGTATTATTGTAAAAGAGCAACGAGTAGACGGTTCTTCGATAATAATTAGTATTATTGTAAGGTGTACTCTAATCGCCGGGAAAGCCGGTTCTTGGAAGAAATTAAGTAAATCAAGATTAAAGAAATTAAATTTTATATTAAAATTCGATTTTGTTTTTTGAATTTTTATTTATTTCTATTTTAGTTTATAAATTTACTTATCATAATTTTTATGTTTATAGAATTAAAAGTTATACTGTCAATTTTAACAACAAAAAATCTTTACCTAATAATACAAACTACGATAGATTTAATAATGGATCTCGTGTAGCAAGTTCATTTTTACAAAAAAGGTTTTATTCGTCATCTTCTAATAAAACTCTTTATAAAGACTATGAATCTATAACTAGTGATGTATTAAACTCTTTACTAGAAAAACAACAAATATCTATTAGTAAAGAAGAATTAAATAAACTAATAAAGATTAGTGGAGTTGTATTTGATTTACCTTTAGATGAAATAACTTATCCGTCTTTCGAAAGTTTAGTGGGTAGACCTAATACTAGAAACCCTAAGAAGGGTGTTTATATATTTTCTCATAAAAAATCAGGGTCTAAGTATGTAGGTTCATCTAATAGTTTATCTAGAAGAATGGATCAGTATTTTACTTTTAAGCATTTTAATCAAGAGAATTCAGGTTTACTACTGCCTTTATTAAAGAAAGATGGATTTGAGTCATTTAATTTATCAATCTTTGTTAAAATTTAAGTGTATCTCCTATAAATTCTGATTACTTTTATTTATTTCTTTAACAGTATTATTTATTGCATGAAGAATTTAACCTTAACACTCAAAGAATAGTTAATTTTAGAGTTAACCAAGGCAAATCTATTTATCTATATGATCTTGAAGGAAAGATTTTATATTATAGTAGTAATTCTTTAAAAAAATTTATGGATATTTTACGTACTCACCATGAAACATGTACTAATTGTATAAAAACAGGTGAAAGTTATTTTAAAATAACGGATACTCCTATTTTATAGCTTGCTAGCTTGCTTGCGCAGCGCTGACTAAAAGTTAGCAGCGCAGTGCAATCCAGTCCAATTTAAGCCTACCTCAGGTATTAGATTTGGTAGCTGATAAAAGAAAAGATGGTTTAAAGAAAACCACTAGTATAAAATTTAGTAAAGCAACTCAGGTAAGAAAGGTAAACGAGGAAGATGTTTTAGTAGTATAACAGAAACAGTTAAATATTTCAACGACTTAAATTTAAAACTAGATAGAAATAAAATTAGCAAAGTATTAGATACGGATGAACCTTATAAAGGTTATATCTTTTCAAAATCAACTGCTTAAATAAATTTAATATCATGTCTTTTGCTTGTCCATCTTTAGGTATTAAAACTGATGCTTATCCTGGTAGATTAAATCAAGTTTCTGTTTTTGTTAATAGAGAAGGTGTATTCTATGGTCTTAATTAATTATGGCCATGACTGTAGTGAACCTATGGTTATAAATCATCAAATTGCGGGAACACCTTAAAGAAATCTTAACCAAGTAAGTATGGTAACATAACTTATGGCACAGGTAATGACTCGTGGTACGGTAAAATCAAGATTTATTATACAATAGGTTATCCGCAGCCAAGCATCAACTACTGTTATCAGCAAGGATGTGCAGTTCATCGACTAAATGGTGATTAGTGTTATAGTTTAAGGCACAAGCTCTTAAATATAATGCTTAAGATATAGTCAGGCCCTACCTGAAAAGGTACAGGAATATTAATTTATATTCTGTTTATTAGATGTATATTTATAGACGCAATCATAAATATATGTTTAGGGGAAAATCTTTATAATAGTTTGCTAAACTTATTATTTTAATGTAAAACTAAATAATGTATTCTTAACATTAAGGTGAAACTAGCCTAGATTCTTGTAATATTTTAATGCATAATATGATTGATAAAAATATTTTTAATAATCGCTTTTTACAACTCTGTCATAAGAGTTCTGGTTTAGGGTTAATAGCTACTCGCAGATGTTTTAGTACAAGTACTGTAAAAGCAAATAAATTTAACCCTGAATCTTTAGCCTTAGATCATATCAATAGTAATAAACCTACAACTTCTTCAGTTATCAATAAAATATTGTTAAATCAAAATATATCTTTAACTGAATCCAAATTAGAAGAATTATTAAAAGTAAATGGCGTAGAATTAGATTTACCTATTAGTACATCTGAAGATAAAAATTTATTATCTGAATTAACTGGAAAATCTAATTATAAAGGATTTTTTGGGGTATATATGTTTATACATAAAAACACAGGGGATAAATATGTAGGTTCATCTAATTTACTTAGACGTAGATTGGATTATTATTTTAAATCTTTAGAGTCACAAGCTGCAGATTTATCTTATACAGGTAAATTCTTACCCTTTTTAAAAAAAGAGGGATTAAGTGCATTTAAATTAATAATCTTTAAATTGGATAATAAAAAATTTAATGTTAAAGATGCTTTGATTTTAGAACAATATCATTTATTAAATAAAGAATTTAACCTTAATACTTTAAGAGTGGTTAATGCTGGATCCTCAAAAGGTGAAAGTATATATGTTTATGATTTATCTTGTAAAATTCTTTATTACCAATCTAGTTCCAAAATTGGATTAAAAAGGGTATTAAAAATACATCCTGAAACTGTCGCAAAATATTTAGATTCTAAAATACCGTATCTTAAGAAATTTTTATTATTAAGTTTCCCTATACCCGGTGTGTCTTTTAGTGATATGTCTGTTACAAAGTTGTTAGAAATGATGCAAGAAGAAAGAAAAAATTTATATATATTAGGTACACGTAGAAGTATTTCTGTTTTATTAGAAATAAAAGAAGGAAATACAAAAGTAGCTGATAATTGTTGAGGTCAAACTTTAAATTTTGAATCTTTAACTTCTTGTATTGAGTATTTAAAAAATATAGGGTTATATATAAAAAGAGATACATTATCTAAATATATAAAGACTGGGAAAGAGTTTCATAAATTTTTATGTAGATATTCAGATAAAAATTTACCTAGTAATTTTGAAGAAATAGGGTTAATTCTAGATGAGTACAAACAAACTCTTGCTTACTTTGATGTATATTTAGCTAAAGAAAATAAAAAAAATAAACCAGTGTTAGTAAAAAGTGAAAATTATAATAATGAATTTAATAGTATAACAGATACTATTAAATATTTTGACTCCATTAATGTTAAATTAGATAGAAAGACTTTATATTTACGCTTAAAAGATGGTAAGCCTTATAAAGGTTATTACTTTGGTCACAAGCTCTAAATATTTTTCGATCTATAGCTTCGCTAGCCTTACATTAAAAATTATAAAGAAAATTCGCAATGTTCAGAAATATGTGGTATATTACATAGCTCAATGCCTATTGTTATTGAATCAGTATCTTTAGAAAAATTCTTAACATGACTTGAAGAACAATAATATAAATTTATATATACATATAAATTTATATAAAGGTGTGTTAGCTTAATTGGTTAAGCGTAGTACTACGGATGCTATAAATATGAGTTCGAGTCTCGTACACATCTCTCTTAAGCATACTTAAGAAAATATGTAAATATATATACATATATATATATATATATATATATTTATTAAATAATTAATTTAAAAATATATTTATTATGAATATAACCTTAATACTTTTTTTAATAGGAATTTTAGGATTTGTTTTAAATAGAAAAAATATTATATTAATGCTTATTTCTATAGAAATAATGCTTTTATCTATAACATTCCTAATATTGATAAGTTCACTTAATATTGATGATATAATAGGCCAAACCTATGCAATTTATATAATAGTTGTAGCAGGAGCTGAGTCAGCAATTGGTCTAGGTATTTTAGTTGCCTTTTATAGATTAAATCGTTCTTTGTTTTCTTACTATCTATCCTACAATTACACTCCAATGTCTTTTTATAAAAAAATCCCTCAACAAATAAGATATTACTCTACTAATGCCTATGACAGAAATATAAGCAATCATTATATAGACCCTTGATTTATTACCGGTATTTTTGATGCGGAAAGTTCTTTCGTAGTAACTGTATTAAAAAACCCTAGATATAAAACAGGGTGAAATGTTCAAGCTAGAGTTCAAATAAAAATGCATGAGATTGACAGAGTTCTAATAGAAAGCATTAGAAACTACTTTGGGAATATAGGTTATATATCTAAACCTAATAATAAAAATTTAACAGTTGAATTTAGAATTAGTACATTAAAGGATTTAATTGATATAATTATACCTCATTTTGATAAATACCCTCTAAAAACAAAAAAATATATAGATTTCTTATTATTTAAAGATATTGTTCTATTAATGAGTAAGAAAGAACATAATACCATAGAGGGTATAAAAAAAATAATTTATATAAAAACATCATTAAACACTGGTTTAACTGAAAATTTAAAAGAAGCATTTCCTAATGCATTCCCTTTAAATAATTTAGATTATAACAATAGACCGGTAGGGCCTATACACCCTAAATGAATGGCAGGGTTTTGTACAGGAGAATCAAATTTCTTTATAACAGTTCAAAAATCTAACACAAAAACAGGTTTAGCTATATCCTTGAGGTTTTCAATTAGTCAACACTCAAGAGATTTATTATTACTAGAAAGTTTTGTTAAATTTTTTAATTGCGGATATGTGTCTAATTATAAAACCCGTTTAGTAACTGAATTTATTGTTACTAAAATTGGTGATATATATAAACATATTATTCCTTTTTTCGAGGAAAATTTAATATTAGGATCTAAATATTCAAATTATTTAGATTTCAATCAAGCAGCCAAAATAATAATAAATAAGGAACATTTTAATAAAGAGGGATTAGAAAAGATTTTATTTTTAAAAAATAAAATGACAACATTTTACAAGGAAAAATTGTAAATAATCATAGATAAGACAGGGCCCAAAGGACATATGATCAAGGTGAAGTAAACCTTCATCTAGTTTTCCTAGTGAAACAAACTATTTCGTTATAGTTAGCAAATCTAGGTAAGCAAAACCGTCAAATTGCGGGAAGTTCTTAAAGACAAATCTACCAAATTATTATAGTAATATAATAATGGAACAGGTAATGACTCGTTGTATGGTAAAAACGATTTGTATGAAGAAATGAAATAGATAATCCGCAGCCAAGCGCCTATTACTTAAAACAAGTAAGGTGTGCAGTTCATCGACTAAATGGTGGTTGGTGTTATTATGGGTAAAATAATAATAATGCTTAAGATATAGTCAGGCATAATTTAATAGTTATGGAATTACCCTAGCCATCCTAAGGAAATTGTATTTCTATGGAAAAGGGGGAAAACGAAGAGGAAGTATTGCAATAGAATATAAATAATGTATTTAAGTATAATAATTTTACCTTTATTAGGATCTATAGTTTCTGGCTTTTTTGGTAGAAAAGTTGGAGTTAGCGGTGCACAAATTATAACATGTTCAAGCATAACAATTACTACTATTTTAGCTATTATAGCTTTTTTTGAAGTAGGTATTAATAATATTGTGTTGTCTATTAATTTATTTAGATGAATAGACAGTGAATGATTTAATATAATTTGAGGTTTTCAATTTGATAGTTTAACAGTGAAAGATATGGGCCTTTTAGAAGGTACAAATGCTGTGTTGGTTTTAATCCAACTGTGTGAGATGTCTATTATTAATTTTTATTTACATATGTTTATGTATCCACCTTTTAGTTCAATTACTGGTTTTAGAAGCTATATTTTAGGGGCGGAGCCCACTAAATGCTATAAATCTAATATATCTGAACTGAAAATATACCCCCGTGTTAATAATAAACTAAATATCGGTTTATGTAGCCCCCGTAGACAATATTCAACTTTAAAAAATAGCAATATAGTCGCAGGAGGCTCTGAGGAAAACTTTCAATCTAGCATAAAATTGCCTTCTGATTCTACTTTCTTACAATGATTTGTAGGATTTACCGATGCAGAAGGGAATTTTATTATTAATCCCCTAAAAAATACTAAACTTGATATTTCTAGATTTTCATTTATGTTTAAAATAGCTTTACATAAGGACGATAGTGAAGTTTTAATTTATATTAAAGATAAGTTAGGAGTAGGAGGAGTTCGTTACTATAAAGACGAATGTATCTTTAATGTTACAAATAAAGAAGGAATTGCTTTATTAATCTCTATATTTGATAAATATAATTTAAATACCACAAAACATTTAGATTTTTTAGATTTTAAAGAAGCTTTTTATCTTTATTGAAATAGAAAAGAAAATTCAGACGTTTGTTTAGGCGGAGCCTCAGCCCCTTATCCTTTGGATCAGAAGCAAGCTGTATACAGCGCAGAAAAAGAAAAAATATTAGATTTAAAAAATAAAATGAATACTAATCGTGTTGATTTTGATAGACCTAATAATTCACCCGTTCTTATTACGAGATCTTGATTATTAGGATTTATTGAAGGAGACGGTTCTTTTTTTATCAGAAGAGATACTTTAACTCCTACTTTTGCTATTGAAGTTTCAGGAGTACAATTTCCTGTATTAGTTGAAATTAAGCAATTTTTAGAGAGTTCTTTAGGATTTGATAAATATTCTTTATTTAAATTAAAAAATTCTTCTATTATATCTGTAAATATGAATAAACCTAGAAATAACAGTAAAAGTAGTACATCTATTATTATTAATAATATTAGTATTTTAAATAATTATTTCATACCCTTTTTTAATGAAACAGAGTTTTTAACAAAAAAAGGTAAAGATTTTAAAGATTTTAAATTAATATCTAAAATAATTTATATCGGTGGACATAGAAAAGAAGATATAAGATCTTTAATATTAAAATTAACAAATACTATGAATAATTTTAGATTATCAACTAATAAAGAAAAAGTTCAAAGTTTAACTAGTGAAGAAATGGATTTACTTTTAAAATCTTCTCCTACAGTTGAAAGACTTTTTGATGGTAGAGTAATAGATAGTAGTACTAAAAAAATATTACCTAAATTAAATAGTTGTGTGTATGAAATTATTGGCGAAAGAGGTGATCAATATTTGGCTAATTCTTTAAGCGAAGCTGCTTCAATTATAAATATATATCCCGACACTTTAAGTAAATATTTAGACATTGAGGCTTCGGCCTCAAATTTAGAAGTATTTGTAGATGTTAAAACATACAAAGTAAGAAGAGTTCGGGTTTTAGGTTGCTAAAGGTCCTTGCTGCCTCCCGCCCTACTAGGTTTCACCAGAAGAGGTTGCGCGGGGTGGTTTCATTTTTAAGGCGCTGCGCGGCGCTGCGCTAGCAAGCTAGCAAGCTAGCAAGCTCTTAAATTTAAAAAAATAAAAATTAAAAAATCAACCGCTAAAGCTCTAAAATGATGGGCTATTAAATAGTTTATAATTATTTACTGTAAAATAATATTAGTATACTGGTATTGTAAGGTGAGGAGGCGGGATTATTATTTAACACATACTACATATATATAAATTAAAAAAAAAAAATTATTAATAGATAACCTTTATAAGCTGATTTGCGTAGACGGAGCCTCAGCAAGTTCATAAGAGCTCAGGGTAAACCAGAAGTGCACTTAAATCCTTATAGGTACATATTTAGGAACTACGCCTAATAATATTACGGCCGTAATGGGTTCTAATTTATTTAACAGGGCTAGTCCTAAATATATAAAGAAGAATTGAGCAAGATTATAATCAAACAATTCTATACTCACATAAAAAAGGTGAAAACGGTTAAAGGGCATACTCCCTAAGACCGTCGGCAGTTATAAATGTCGCTACAGACTGGTTCACCAGGGTTAGGCTGAAATGTCTGTCCAAATGTACAGTCGGATCCTAGAATGAGTGCGATATCATAGGGAGGATGTATTTATCATAACAAACACTACGCATGGTGGATAGCCTTACCATATGGGTAATAAACTCCTGAGTATTAATTTACTTCTAAAGTCAATACTCAAATATTTGAGAGACTTTAATTTTTTGTTAACTAGGATTGATCTATGTTAATACCTGTATTAATAATTAGTACATTAGTTCATTTCTATTCTATAGGTTATATGAGTGGAGACCCTCGAGGGTGTGTTAAGGGAAAACATACCTATGGGGGTAAATTGTCAAACTCCGGGGAACCCCTAAAGCTTCTGATACCAAACCATGTATGAAAATATATGAGTGGCTGAATTAATTACTCAGGTACGGTAACAAGTCAGGAGATTTGTGAAAACAAAATGGGCAATCGCGGATCTAAGTCAAATAAAGGTAACACTTTATTTGTAAAAGAGCAACGAGTAGACGGCAATTGGTTTATTAAGTTTAATTTAATAAACTTAAGGTGTACTCTGGTAGGTTTCGAAAGAAATAGTAAGATATCTTACGGATTAAACTCTTTTAAGTGTTTAAATCCCTGTGTCAAAATCCCATCTAACCAATTCGGTTTAACAAAAAAATATTCTACTTATAGTTATTCTCCTGTTAACCCTGGCGTCTGATCAGGATTAATAGATGGTGAAGGTTCATTTAGTATAATTATAGATAAAGTACAAGCCCGTAAATTAGGTTGACGGGTTCAATTAAAATTTCAACTAGGTTTACATGCAAAAGATTATAATTTATTATGTTTATTAAAACAAGATTTGGGTAACATAGGTTCTATTCATTTAGCTAAAAATAGAAATATAGCTAATTATTCAATTGATTCAATTGAAGATTTAAACAAGCTTATGACCCATTTTAAAAATTATCCTTTATTAACTCAGAAAGCTGCAGATTTAATGTTATTTAAACAAGCTATAGTACTTGTAAATAATAAAGCCCATCTTACTGTAGAAGGTTTAAATAAAATAATAAATATTAAAGCTTCTATGAATTTAGGTTTATCAGATAAATTAAAATCAGAATTTCCTAATTTTATTCCAGTAGAAAGACCTATAATTAATCTTGATAATTTAAATTTAGATCCTTATTGAATTTCAGGTTTTGTTAGTGCTGAAGGTAATTTTGATGTTCGTGTTCCCGCCACTAATAGTAAATTGGGACATCGTGTACAATTAAGATTTAGAGTTACACAACATAATAGAGATATTGAATTAATGAACAAAATAGTTGAATATTTTAATGCTGGAAAAATCTATAAATATAATGGAGGATCCGCTGTTAATATAACAATAGTGGATTTTACTAATATTACTGAAACGATAGTTCCTTTTTTAAAAAAATACCCTATAATAGGTGTAAAATTTTATGATTATATTGATTGATGTAAAATCCACGAATTAATGGTGAATAAAGCGCATCTTACTATAGATGGTATTAATTCCATTAAATTAATTAAATCAGGAATGAATACAGGTAGAGAGTCTTAAGTTATTTAACCAATGTTAATAAGAATATACTATAAACCAATTGTATGATTAATTTGACAACAAATGCATAATCAAAGATTCTTTAGTTATTTAAGTTTATTCACATTTATGATGATAATACTAGTAACAGCTAATAATTATCTATTAATGTTTGTAGGATGAGAAGGGGTAGGAGTTTGTTCTTATCTTTTAGTGAGTTTTTGATTTACTAGAATAGCAGCAAATCAAAGTTCTATGTCTGCCTTTATAACTAATAGAGTTGGTGATTGTTTTTTAACAATAGGAATGTTTGCAATATTATGATCTTTAGGAAATTTAGATTATAGTACAGTATTTTCACTAGCACCTTATGTTAATGAAAATATTATAATAATAATAGGAGTTTGTTTATTAATAGGTGCTATGGCTAAAAGTTCTCAAGTTGGACTTCATGTTTGATTACCAATGGCTATGGAAGGTCCTACTCCTGTTTCTGCTTTAATACACGCAGCTACTATGGTTACAGCGGGTGTATATTTATTAATGCGTTCTTCTCCTTTAATTGAATATAGTTCTACTATATTATTACTTTGTTTATGATTAGGGGCTATAACTACTGTATTTAGTTCACTTGTAGGGTTTTTCCAACAGGACATAAAAAAAGTTATAGCTTATTCAACAATGTCTCAATTAGGAATGATGGTTATTGCTGTAGGTTTATCTTCATATAATGTAGCTTTATTCCATTTAGTTAACCACGCTTTCTATAAAGGATTGTTATTCTTAGGCGCAGGGGCAGTTATACATGCTATGGCTGATAATCAAGATTTTAGAAAATATGGAGGTTTAATATCTTTTTTACCTTTAAGCTATTCTGTTATTTTAATTGCTAGTTTAAGTTTAGTTGCTTTCCCATTTATGACTGGATTTTATAGTAAAGATTTTATATTAGAATCTGCTTACGGTCAATACTATTTTAGTAGTATAACTGTTTACATTATAGCCGTAATAGGTGCTATATTTACTACTTTATATTCAGTTAAAGTTCTTTATTTAACTTTTTTAACAAACCCTAATGGACCTTTAATAAATTATAAACATGCCCACGAAAGTGATATATTTATGAGTTTACCTTTAGTAATATTAGCTATATTCTCTATATTTTTCGGGTTTTTAACTAAAGATATATTTATAGGTTTAGGATCTGGATTCTTTATAGATAATAGTATATTTATTCACCCTAACTCTGAAATAATGATTGATACTGAATTTGGGGTATCTACATATTGAAAATTATTACCTTTTGTTTTTACTGTTTCATTTAGTACAATAGCTATTATATTATCTGAATTTTTATCTGAAAATATAGTTAATTTCAAACTATCTACAACAGGTAAAACTATCTTCGGGTTCTTTAACCAAAGATTTTTAGTAGAATTTTTCTATAATAAATATATTACTAATTTAATATTTAAATTAGGAGGTCAAACTGTTAAAGTTTTAGATAAAGGTAGTATAGAATTATTAGGACCTTATGGTTTAGAAAAAAAATTGATTAATTCAAGTAAAAATATTAGTAGTTTAAATAAAGGTATTGTAACAAACTATGCTTTATTTATTCTAGTAGGATTCATACTTTATATGTTTTCTATAACTTTAGGTTTTACTAATAATTTATTCTTAATAATATTACTTTTAATTTTTATTATTAGTTCAATTTATTAATAAAAATTTAAACATAAAAATAATTTAGTACATGATACATAATAATACCTATATATAACGGCCCTTATAGTTAATTATAAAATAAGATATATATATATAAATGAGAGTCTTAAAGAATAATAGTATATTAAAATTAGCCAATTCGTATCTTATAGACGCTTCTCAACCTAGTAATATAAGTTATTTATGAAATTTTGGTTCATTATTGGCAATTTGTTTAGGAATACAAATTATAACAGGTGTTACACTAGCTATGATAAATGTGTAGCTATAAAATCTTACAAATTGCTGGAACACCCTTACATATATATAGATGAAGGTTAATCAGCAGGGAAGCTTCTTTGCGCATATAAGCTCAAAGTTGAACCTTCAGAGACTAGAGGTAAGACATGTAGAAGTTATGACGAAAGTTCGGTTTAAACTACGCATGATGGTATAGTCCACCCTTTCGAAAGATTAAGGAATTATGGCTTAAGATTTATTATTTGTTGGCTTTATTAATTATTGCTTATTTAGTAATACAAAATAAACAAATAAGCAAAATAATTTCCAATCATATAAATATAAAAAATAAATTCTCTTATTCTACTTTATACTCCGCAGATAAAGATAAACCGTTAAACCCTTGGTTTGTGACAGGATTTTCTGATGCAGAATCATCTTTTGCTATGTCTGTGTTTAAATCTAAAACAGCTGCAATAGGTTGAACTGTTGAACCTTGTTTTATTATTAATTTACACATAAAAGATATAGAATTATTAAAAAAAATTCAAATATTTTTTGGCGTGGGCTCAGTCTCAATTTCCGGAGACAAGGTTGCACGTTATAGAGTCAGATCAAGACTTGATCTTCAAATTATTATATCACACTTTGAAAAATATCCTTTACAAACCACTAAAGTTATAAACTTTAAAAGTTTTTGTAAAATATTAGAACTTCTAAATAATAAACTTCACACTAATGTAGAAGGGTTTTTAAAAATATTATCTTTGATAAATAAACTTAATAATCCATTATCTGAAGCCTTACTTGAAAAATTAGCACCTCTAGGTAAAATCCCTGTCGTGGATTTAGAGATATATTCCCCTGAATATTTAGACATAAAAGCTAAATTAAATCCTTGATGAATAACAGGATTTGCGACAGGTGAGGGTTCTTTTACATTCTTTACTAGAAAACGGGTAAATGCTTCAGGTAATACTGTTAAGGATTACACTCTTGCATTTGAAATAGCACAGAGAAGTGATAGTTTATATGTTTTAAGTTTAATAGTTAATACTTTAGGTTGCGGGAAAGTATACTCTGAAGCCAGAGGAATAAGTAAATTTAGATTGGTTCCTAGAGACTTAATTTTAGAAGATTTAGTGCCTTTTTTTGAAAAATATCCCTTAGAGGGAAATAAAGCTTTACAATATTCTACATGAATTAAAATTGTAGAGGTCTTACATAAAAATCCTAGATCTGACTTTAGAGAAAATAAAGTAGAAGCTTTAATAAAAGAGCTGTCAAGTTTAAATAAATAACAAATTGCAAAGCCTTTTGGCATTATAGTCCCAGCATATTAGAAGCTTTTAACTCTGTAGAGCATATCTCGTAATGTGTTCTTTAAATCAAATAAATTGCTGGAACCCCTTATAATGATATTATAAGAAAATCAGCAGGAAAATTCTAGTAATAAAATTACTGGTAGATCTTCAGAGACTAAACATTTGACATTTATATTAATAATAAATGATGATATAGTCCAACCTTTACTGAGAAGTAAAGTTAATGTAAGATTATATATCTATACCTAATTTTCGGTATAATTTTATTATCATTTATTGCTGTGTCGGGTATTAAAAATAAAATGGGGTTATATAGATATTCTACAATAAGTATAGATAATTCATCTGATCTTTATAACTTAAATAATATAAATTCAGAGTTTTTATCTTGATTTTCTGGTTTTACCGACGGTGAAGGTAATTTCTTAATAACTTTAGATAGAAAATATATTAAATTAAGATTTAAAATTAATTTACATATAGACGATATTAAAGTTCTTGAAGTTATTCAATCTAAATTAAATATAGGTAGAGTCAGATTTGATGATAAAAATAACAATTGTTCTTATATTGTTGAAGATGTATCAGGGTTAGGCTTATTATGTGAAATTTTTAAAAACTATCCTTTACATACAAGTAAAAAATTAGATTTTGAAAATTTTTACGAAGCTTTTCTTATAAGAAAAAAAGCAAAATTATCTGATGCCAGCTTAAATAGAATACTATATTTAAAAGATAATATGAACTCTAAAAGAGAAATATTTTCATATAATACATCTAAATCTCAAATTATAATAGACCCTAATTGATTTATCGGTTTCATTGAAGGTGAAGGTACTTTTGGTATTAAAACAGGATCTTCATTGTATTTCCAAGTTGCTCAAAAAAATACAAGTCAAGAGTGTTTAAATGGAATAATAAATTTTTTACATAATTTATCAAATGATACAATAATTCCTGAAAATAGTAAAATATTACCTTTACATGTAACCAATACGATTAATTCAAAAACAAATGTTGTTTCATTAGTAGTATCTAACACAGATTCTTTATATTACTACATATTACCTTTACTAGATAATTCTAAGATGTATTCACGTAAAGCTATAGACTTTAAATTATGAAGAATGGCTTTATTATTAAAAATACATGGCTATTATTATTCAATTGAAGGAAAAATTTTATTTTTAGATATATCAAATATCCTTAATAAAAGATATAGTACTAAAACAACTGTGGATATAGACAAAGCTGTTAATGAAGTTATAGAAAGATTTCAAGATATTTTGAAAAAAGATCCTATTTTTGATGTAAAACTTTATGAATCACATGTTGAAAACGTGCGAAAATATAGCATCATAAATAAATCAGATAAACCTAAAACTGTGTATATCTACACAGAAGAGGGATTAGTAGAAGGGTCTCCTTTCTCATCATTTAGTTCAGCACATAAAACACTAGGTTTAAATCCTAGTAGTAATACATGTAATCGCTATATAGATACAAATAGATGATATAAAAATAAATATATGTTTACATCTAAACCCATAGATAGAGCGTCTAGGGATTAGATTATAGTAGATATATTATTCTCTACTTAATATTTTGATTATGAGAGACGTAAATAACGGGTGATTAGTTCGTTATTTACATAGTAATACTGCTTCAGCTTTCTTCTTTTTAGTATACTTACATATAGGAAGAGGTATATATTATGGGTCATACAGATCACCAAGAGTATTAGTTTGAACAATAGGTGTAGTAATCCTTATACTTATGATAGGTATTGGTTTCCTGGGTTACTTTACAATAGCCCAAGATGACTATAAAAATTTATATAATAGTAAAACAATAAAAACATTCAACAATAAAAGATATTATTCCACATCCCATAATTCTGTAAGTAATTTTTTAGCCTCTAAAAACATTAAACCTGTTTTTGTATACGATAATCTATCTGAAGATTCAGTTCGTAGAGATATAGCTAAGGAAACTAAAGACCTTAGTGGTATTTATATGATATTAAATAAAGAATCTTTAAATTATTATATAGGATCTGCTTCTACAGGGAGATTTAATTCTAGATTTACAAATCATTTAATCTATTTAAATGGTAATAAAGTTCTTAAAAATTCTGTAAAGAAGTTCGGCTTACATAGTTTTGTATTTATAGTATTAGAGTTATTTCCTGAAATAGTTAATCAAGAAAATAATAAGAAATTGTTAGACTTAGAAGACTTTTATTTAAAATCACTTTTACCTGATTATAATATATTAACTGAGGCTGGGTCTAGCTTTGGTTATAAACATTCAGAAGTAACAAGAATAAAAATGAAAGCTAACTATAGTGAAGAACGTAGAAAAGAAATAGGGGAATTAAACAGAGGAAAGACTTTTTCTAATGAAACTATAGAGGCTATGAGACAATCAGCTTTAAATAGAAAAAAGATAAATTCCACAGAAGAAGCGATTTTAAATATGAAAAAGCGTTCTAAACCTATTTTAGTAAAAGAGCTTAATAATACAGTTTATGGTGAATTTAATAGTATAGTTGAAACAGCAGAAGCTTTAAACTGTTCAACTAAAACTATACAAAGAACTTTAAAAAGTTCTAGTAAATTATTAAAAGGACGTTGAATTATTAATTACATTAAATAATATTATAGTTATAGTCCTGCGAGTATAAAGTTTTATGCAATTTTTGGAAAAAAATAAAACTTAAAGCAGAATAGCCTGACAGGGTTATTGAAGAAATATTTATGTTTCTTTGGCGATACTAGTGAAAACGATTAAAATATATTAAGAAATTAATATACAAGATCGTCGGTTCTCCATAGAGTCGCGACAGACTGGGTCACTAGTGGGTGGCTGAAATGCTGCTTAATGCACAGTCGGAACTATTTATCCATCGATAAATGTGATATTCGAACAAGAAAGATTTCACAGCTTTTAAAGACTTCACATCTTTAAAAGTAAGTTTGTATGTTTTACCATATGGTCAAATGTCATTATGAGGTGCAACAGTTATTACTAATCTTATTAGTGCTATACCTTGAATTGGACAAGACATAGTTGAGTCGACAAAATATATTACAGTATTAAGTATTAGTTTATTTATTTTATGTTCAGTTTTACCTACTATTGGTACTGTTCATAAAAACGCGTTAAAGGTATTCAATAAAACCTTAGATAAAAATCATTATTTATCAATTCCTAGTCCTTTTTTAAGTTTTTTAGTAGGGTTAATAGATGGAGATGGTTATATTCAGATAGGTAAAACAACTAAAGGTTTTATAACAATAAAATTAGTAATTTCTTTACACTTAGAAGATATCTCTACTTTAGAATATATTAAATCTACTTTAAAATTAGGAAATATTAATGTATATAAGGATCTAAAAAGTCCAACTTGTAGACTGGTAATAAATAGAACTGAATTACAAGAAATTTTCTTTCCCTTATTAATACATAATAACATCTTTTTCTTAACTAAAACTAGAGTAAATCAATTTAATTTAGCTATGCATATTCTTAAAAATGATATTAAATTATTTGATGCAATACCATCTGAAGAAAAAATTGAAAATGTATTTCAATTACCTAGTAGTCCTTATGATTATACATTATTACATTTTTTTAAAAACTGGATTGTAGGATTTACATCCGCAGAAGGTTCTTTTTTCATTAAAAGTAATAATGATGGTTGCTTTCAATTAAAACAAAGAACCCATACAAATTTATTTGAAGCTTTTAAGTTAGTATTTAATACTAAACGAAAAATAGATGCTACAAATACCTATAATCAATTTGGTGTTAGTTCTAAAACTGATATACAAACTGTTATAAATTTTTTTTCTTTTGAAGGTTTGCATCCTTTAACAGGATTAAAATATATTCAATATTTAAATTGATTAAGAGATTTACAAAAATCTGCGCGTTATAATAAACTAAATTACCCAAAACTGTAAAATGGGCTCCTTAGAAATATAATTTATTTTCTAGAGGCAAATGGGGAAAATTACAAGCACATTTAATTAACAATATACCTCCGTGTTATTAAATTACTTGTAGCGGAGTTTAATTCGGCTTAATATAGAATTAAAAACGTTCAAAGACTAATGAGTGAGTTAAGCCTACAATAAGCTCGACACGATAACCCCAAAATTTTATAATATTAAATAAAATTTAAGACATAGTCTAATTATATTTGAAAAAATATATTATATATATTAAAAATTATATAAAAATATATTGTCATTTGAGGAGGTTTTAGCGTTAGTAATGCAACTTTAAATAGATTCTTTGCATTACATTTTGTATTACCTTTTGTATTAGCTGCTTTAGTTTTAATGCATTTAATAGCACTTCATGATACAGCAGGGTCAGGTAATCCTTTGGGAGTGGCTGGTACTTATGATAGAATACCATTTGCTCCTTATTACCTTTTTAAAGATTTAATTACTATTTTTATATTTATTTTTGTTTTAAGTTTCTTTGTTTTCTTTATGCCTAATGTTTTAGGTGACTCAGATAATTATATAATGGCTAATCCTATGCAGACACCTGCAGCTATTGTACCTGAATGATAAAGTAAAATAAATGTCATTCTAAAATCTCGCGAATTGCTGGAAACCCATTTTAATTTTAATTTAAATATGACAATCAGCAGGGAAACCTTTTATTAAGCTAATATAGTATAGCAGAAGGAAGTTTTCAACTCTGAAACATATTTTTCGTGATGTAAATAATGGATGATTAATTCGTTATTGACATATACTAAGCTAATGAAGGAATCTTCAGAGACTATACACGAGACAATTATAATATATATAATTGAAGAGATAGTCCGATCATAGTAGAAATATTATGAGTTTAACACACCATCAATTGGTTTATCCTCTATACTATTCTTTATGTGTAGTCCAGTATTATTTGCTGCACGTTCAACTAAAGGAATAACTCGTTTATCTCCTGCGGAAAGAGCTGAAATAAAATTACCGGATGAAGTAAAAGAAGTATTAATAGGGATTTTACTTGATGATGGCTTGTTCGTAGTGGTTAAGAGGTGATCCTTTTTAGCCGCCGATATTTTATTCGGCGTTGGATATTTATATTTTAGATATTTATTAAGCTTTTTACTATGTTTTATTAACTCTAAGGTTGTTTATCTTAATCCTCAAGATTCAAAAGCTATAATTTTAAAAGAAAATAAAGGTAAAGCAGGTATTTATTTATGAACAAATAATATTAATGGAAAAAGATATGTTGGAAGTTCTATAGATTTATCTGCTAGACTTAGAAATTATTTTAATCTTTCTTATCTAGCATCTTCTAAAGATATTATGGTAATTTATAGAGCTTTATTAGCTTATGGATTTAAAAATTTTACATTAGAGATTTTGGAATTTTGTGATCCTTCTATTTTATTAGAAAGAGAACAATATTATATAGATACTTTAAATCCTGAATATAATATTTTAAAAATAGCAGGATCCAGATTAGGGGTTAAACACACTTTAGATACAATAGAGAAAATTAGAACTGGGGCTTTAAATCGTTCAAAAGAGGCTTTAGATAAAAACTTAGAGCATATCAAAAATTTAAATTCGAGTCTAGAGCATAAAGAGCATTTAATTAAACTTAATACTTCCCTTGAACATATAGCTAAAACTGCTCATCCTATTGAAGTTTTTGATACACTAAATAAAGAGAGTCAGTATTTTAGATCTATTACTCAAGTGGCAAAGTTTTTTGAAGTACACCCTGAAAATGTACGTAGACATATCTTAAAAGCTTTTTTTAGATAGATATCTTATTAAAAAACGTCCACAAATATAGTCTTCTTTAATGATCTATATCTAACATAGTAAGAAGATCACCAACTGCTAACTCTAGATTAGTTTATTCTCAAACTGCTGTAAAACATAAAGAATATTTCGATTATGTATTTAGTTTCTTTTTACCTTTTTGTGCTAATGACTATAAACCTCAATCTAGACTAGTAGTGGATAATAGAACTAAAAAAAACATACAGTGCTATATCTTTCACCACTATGCAACTCCCTTCTTTTAATGAATATAGAGAGTTATTTTATGATTTAAATAGAAAAAAAATCATTCCCGAAAACATAAGAGAATTGTTAACACCCCGTGGTTTAGCTTTTTGAATTATGGATGACGGAAGTAGACAAGGTAGCGGTTTACATCTAAGTGTTTATGTATTCTCTCACGTCGCACACAGATGTAGATAAATTAATGTTTACGCGGCTTCGCCGACTACAAGATAAATTCAATCTAAAATGCTCTATACATTATAACAGGGATAACAAACCCCGTATTTATATATTTAAAGAATCTATGGATAATTTAATAACTTTAGTAAAACCTTATTTTATTAAAGAAATGCTATATAAATTAGGGTTATAAAGCTGTCATTTTAAAGTTTCCCTTGGATACAAATTGACAATCGATTTATTACCTTTCTATGCAATATTAAGATCTATACCTAATAAATTATTAGGTGTTATTGCAATGTTTGGGGCTTTAGTAATTTTACTTACTTTACCTTATGCTGATTTAGGTAGATCTAGAGGTTTCCAATTTAGACCTTTAAGTAAATTAGCTTTCTTTTTATTCGTTGTAATTTTCTTAACTTTAGGATTTTTAGGAGCTAAACATGTAGAGTCTCCATATATTATTATGGGACAAATATATGCAATATTATATTTTTCTTATTTCTTAATAATATTACCTACAGTTAGTGTATTAGAAAATAGTCTTATGGATGTAGCCTATTTAAAGAATATTAATAAATAATAAGTATAAATTTGTATTGGTAAATAAAAATATTATTACCATTGTAATTATATATCTTATTTATTTAATATATTCAAAAGTAAAATCATACGCTTAGTTTTAACTTTATTTAAAGAAGTTAAAGATTATATACCTAAAATATAATATTTATTATTTTAGTTTAAGTACTTTTAAGTAAGTACTATTAAAAATATATGCATATATATATAAATATATGTATATAAGATTGCGAGGTAAATGGTTTACACTTTGATTGCAGATCTTAAGTATGAGGTTCGATTCCTCCGTAATCTTATAGTATACAATAAATTCTTATTAGCTTAAGGGTAAAGCAAGATACTTCTAATATCAAGATTCTAGTTCGAATCTAGAATAAGAATTTTTTATAATTTTTTTTTCCAAAATTTCATACTATAAAGTTATTTAATTTTATTTACTCTATTAACAGTTTTAACAATATTTTCAATCTAAGTAGTAAAAGTTATGTATTAAAATCATCTATATCTATGTCAATAGAAAGATGATTTTTATCTACTAATGCTAAAGATATCGGTGTTCTTTACCTAATGTTTGCATTATTCTCAGGATTATTAGGTACAGCATTTTCTGTATTAATAAGAATGGAACTTAGTGGTCCAGGTGTTCAGTACATATCGGATAATCAATTATACAATAGTATAATTACTGCCCATGCTATATTAATGATTTTCTTCATGGTCGATAAATGAAGACTATTTAATCTAAAATTTAAATATAACTCTGTGTAATAACCAAGACAATAACATTTCTATTACAGAAAATAACAATAATTCTAATAATAACAATAACGGAGTACCTAAGTACATTAAAGTATACGTAGAAAACCCTTTTAATAACAGGGACCTAAAGTAGCGAAAAACCAAAAAGGTGTACGTTACTTATCAACCTCTAGTGTAATACCTGCTGAAGAATATATGGATCCTTATTGAGTTACGGGATTTGTTGACGCGGAAGGTTGTTTTGGATTTAGAATTCGTAAGAATCCTAATTTAAAAGTAGGTTGAGAGGTTATTCCTTATTTTTTTATAAATTTACATTCTAAAGATCTTACTATTTTATCCGGATTAGCAAACTTTTTTGGTGTAGGTAATATTGTTGTTGTAAGTAAAAACGATTCAGTACAATATCAAGTAAATTCAACAGGTGATATATTTAAAGCAATTATACCCCATTTTGATAATTATCCTTTAATAACAAAAAAAACGAGGAGATTATTTAAACAAGCTTTAGAGCTTATTAAAAATAAAGAACATTTAACTTTGGATGGGATTAAAAAGCTAGTGGCTATTAAAGCTTCTTTAAATACTAAAACTTTAACTGAAGATTTAAAATCTACTTTCAAGGATATTGTACCTGAAAATATAGTAAAACCTTTATTACCTGAATTACTAAATCCCTATTGATTTGCGGGTTTTACAAGCGGAGATGGTAGCTTTTCAGTAGAAATTTAAAAATCTTCAGCACATAAAATAGGTTTTCAAGTGCTACTGAAATTCATAATTACTCAACATAATGTAGACTTAAACTTATTAAATTCTTTTATACAATTTGTAGGCGGAGGTTTTGTAAAAGAACGTGCTAACGCTTCTGAATATAGAGTGGTAAAATTATCACTGATTACAGATAGACTTATGCCTCTTTTTAATCTTTACCCGATAATTGGAATAAAAAAGAGAGATTTTGAAGATTGATGTAAAATTGCCGAATTAATGAACAACAAGGCACACTTTACATTAGAGGGATTAGATAAAATACGTAATATTAAAGTTGGTATGAATAAGAATAGAAAATTTACTAATACCTCTTCAGATTTTTTAGAGGAAAATACACCCTCAACAATTATACCGCAAAGAGGAAATATTGATACTGAGATTGAAACTGAGACTGAAATTGTAACTAAAACGGGTAAAAGTAACACTTTAATTTTTATTAGTAATAATCAGGATAATGGTTATATACCTAATGAAATTTATATGAATAATATAAATTTTACTAAGGTTATAGTAGAAAATCCATATAATAATAGAAATTATATACAAAAATTAACTAAAGAAAAAAGGGGTTGCTATGTTTGAGAAAGTAATAACCATGTATATGTAGGGCATTCTATTAATTTATATAATAGAATAAGTTCTTATTTTATGCCTTCTATTCTTAAAACTAAAGCACGTAGAGTTTTACGCTATTTTAATAAACACGGGTTTCAAGACGCAAATCTAACTATTTATATAATGAATGAAAATTCTACCTTGGATGAAGTTGTAAGACTGGAACAGCATTTTATTGATACATTAAATCCAAGTTTAAATGTAGATTTAATAGCGAGTAGTTCAGGTTATCACGAACCTATGAGCCAAGAAATAAGAGAAAGACTACGTAAACAAAGAGGTACTCCTGTATATGTTTACGATGCAAAGGATTTCACTTTATATTTGAATCAAAACAACATACATATGATTCAATTAATATTCATCATAAAACTTTAAATAATTGTTTAAATGGAGATACAATATATTTAGATACTTTCTTTTTATCTTTAGATAAAATAGAAGAATCTGATAATATAAATTTATTATCTTTAGAATAACTTAAAGAATTAATAAATAATGCCCGTGAGGTATACGTAGTTAAACATCCAGCTTCTTGCTCTATATTAGCAGAATTTAAAGATGATTCTAGTAAAAATTTATTATTCTTATCTTTAAATAGCTTAGCTAATCATTTAAAAGGAGATCGTAAGACAATTAGACAATATTTAATGGGAGAAAAGTCTGGTTATTACAGAGGAAAATGAAAATTTTCATATAAAGATTAAATAGAACGGCATGGCCGGGTAAAGTAGAAATATTTTACTTTCTTTTCACTATTTGCTGGAATCCCCTTAGAGCCTTTAAAACTAGTACCGCAGACTAAAAGTTAGCAGTGGAATACAGTAACATATTAAAGGATTGGGCAATCAGCAGGAAACCAAAGATAATTTTATTATTGAGTAGGATCCTCAGAGACTACACGTGAAATATCTTAATAAATACTATATTTAAAGATAAAGATATAGTCCGTTCTTATGCGAAAGTATAGGAGTAAAACGTATGCCAGCCTTAATAGGTGGATTTGGTAAGAATAGAATACAAACTTTAACAACACTAGTATCATCAAATGACGAAAAATCTGGTTTAAATTTATTACGTAGTAAATTAGGGCCTTATTTAGCGGGATTAATTGAAGCAGATGGTTCATTTGCTGTCCATGATAAGAACTCTAGAGCTAAAAAATATGCACCTAAAATAATTATTGTGTTTAGTTTAAATGATAGCCCTTTAGCTGAAAAATTAGCATCTATTACTCAAGTAGGTAAAATATATAAAAGAGAAAATCAAGGTTGTATTTTGTGAAGTATTCAAAATAGTGGAGATGTAATAAAAATAGTTCATATTATAAATGGCTATATGCGTACTCCTAAAATTGAAGCATTACATCGTACTATCACTTGATACAATGACAATATAAATACAGATATTCAACCTTTAGGTTTAGATTTATCACCTATTGATAGTAATAGCTGATTAGCAGGGTTTACAGATGGAGATGGAAATTTTAGTATAAATTTAACAGATAGAAAGAAAAAAGGTGTGGTTACTTCAAAAAGAGTGCAAGCTTTTTTCCGTATAGAATTAAGACAAAATTATCATAGAGAAGTTTCAGTAGTTCAAGGAGGTGTAAGTTATTTTGAAATACTAGATAAAATAGCTAGATACTTAAAAGTTAATTTATACTCCAGATCTAGAGAACAAAAAGATAAAATTTTCTATGCTTACATGGTAATATCTCATAGTTTAGAAAGCCATTTAAAAACTATGGAGTATTTTGATCGTTATCCTCTATATTCTTCAAAACATTTAGCTTATAAAGATTGAAAATCTGTAGTTAAACAAATTCAACTTCGTAATGGTAAACCTTTAACAGCTGAAAATATAAAGGAAATCCAAAGAATTAAAGATCAATTTAACAATAACCGCGTCCAATTTGATTTTTCACATTTAGATACTATAATGAATTAAAGTTTAAATTAAGAAATTGCCGTGGGAGATAGTAATATCTCTCTTATTATGTAACTATATGCGGGAAGTTCCTAAAGTTTTATTATAGGAGTCGTGAAAATTTTTACTTGATTTAAACGTACATGACCCTTAAAACTAATAAAAATAACAATGGATAATCCGCAGGAAACAAAGATAAAATAGAATTTTTTTTTTATTTAGGATCCTCAGAGACTACACGTTATACTCCATTAATATAATGGATGAAGATATAGTCCAAATGTAATTTAACAATTACAATTAAATGAATTTCTTATTACCTTTAGTAATAGGTGGGCCTGACATGGCAAATAAAAAAGCCCACCTTGGGATTAATATTAGAAATTATAGTAGTAATTTAAAAACCGATAATTTTAAAAGTTATCTGGCTGGTTTATTTGAAGGAGATGGTCATATTTGAGTACAAAAGCCCAGTGAAAAAAAGAAACAAAACCCTAGATTTTGTATAACATTTGGGATGAAAAATGAACCATTAGCTAAAAGACTGTTAGAGTTAATAGGTTCAGGTTTCATAAGATATAAACTACAAGATAATGCCTGTGTTTTAGTTGTTTCACCTGTAATTGGTTTAAAAAAAATAGTTAATTTAATTAATGGTGAATTAAGAACACCTAAAATACATCAACTTCATAATTTAATTGATTGACTAAATAAAAACCATAGTACTAATATAACCAAGTTACCTTTAAAAACTAGTTTTTTATCTGAAGATGGTTGACTAAGTGGATTCATAGATTCAGATGGTAGTTTTTCAATCGTACACACCAAATTAGAAAATGGTGCTAAAAAAAGAAAAATTGCTTGTAGACTAAGAATAGAACAAAGAATGTTAGATCCTATTACTAATGAAAGTTATGAACAAGTTTTATCTAGTATAGCTAACTTTCTTAATTGTTCATTATTAACTAAAACTCAGATATCCACAGGAAATTCGTATTATACTTTAGCTGCTTCAAGTAAAATATCTTTAAAGATAATAATAGACTACTTAGAGAAATATCCTTTATTTTCAAGTAAATACTTGGATTATAAAGATTGAAAAAAAGTAGTTTTATTAATTCTTGATTGTAAACATTTAACTGAAGAGAGTTTAGTAATAATAAGTACAGCTAAAAATAGTATGAATAGACAGAGAACTTTTTTCAATTGAGATCATTTAAATTAATTAAATCTATAATTAAGAGCTTACGCAGCTCTTAAGTATTAATCCCTTAACAAGGGAATGCCGTTAAGGAGTGTAAATTCCTTAATTATTACTTCGCTATATGCATAGAATCTCTCGATTTTGGTACTATTACCAGTCAACAGATACATAGACACTTAATTGAGATTATATATATTATTTTATATATTAATCTATAAAGTTGTAATTTTCAACTGAATTAATCGTAACACTTGTGTATACATGGGAAGAATGTGCAGGAAACCAAAGTAATTTTATTACAAGTAGGATCCTCAGAGACTACACGCGAAGCCCCTGTTAGTATATAAAACATACTATTAACAGGGTGAAGACATAGTCCGTTATAGAAGGAAACTTCTATAGTGTATATATTATATACAATACCGATTCCCTAGATTAAATAATATAAGTTTTTGATTACTACCTCCTAGTTTAATACTATTAGTATTTTCAGCTTGTATAGAAGGTGGGGCAGGTACAGGTTGAACTATTTATCCTCCATTATCTGGAATACAAAGTCATAGTGGACCAAGTGTTGATTTAGCTATCTTTGCACTTCATTTATCAGGAATAAGTAGTTTATTAGGTGCTATGAATTTTATAACAACTGTTATTAACATGAGAACACCAGGTATAAGATTACATAAATTATCTTTATTTGGATGAGCTGTTGTTATTACAGCTGTTTTATTATTATTATCACTACCTGTATTAGCTGGTGGAATTCTGCCAGCGTTATATTTGGCCAATTGCTGGAAAGAGATAGATATTTTATCTTTATCAGCAGGATGCTTTATAATTTTATTTTTATGAAGTTTCTTCAGAGACTATATGCCAAAATTTATATGTTATAATAAATTATATTCTACAATCTCAACTTTTAATAATAATTTTGATTCAAATTTTGCTTCTTATTTAGCAGGTTTAATAGAAGGAGATGGTACAATTGTAACCCCAAAAGTAGAAAGATCACCTAAGGGTAAACTATATTACCCTACTATCCAAATAGTTTTTGATATAAGAGATTTCCCTTTAGCCCAAATTATACAATCTAAGTTAAAACATGGTTCTTTAGCTCGGAAAAAGGGTACTAATGCTTATATATTAACTATAAATAGTTTTGAAGGTATGATTTTAATAGTTAATATTATTAACGGTTATATGAGAACACCTAAAATTATTTCTTTATATAAATTAATTGATTTTTTAAACCATAAATTTGATTTAAAAATTGAGAAAAAAGATAAGGATAGTAGTTCTATTGGTTCTAACTCTTGATTAGCAGGTTTTATTGATGCAGATGGTCATTTTTCAGTTAGAACCACCTTAGAAGGTAAATATCCTAAAATAGAATGTAAATTTGAAATTTCGATTTTTTGTCCTTATAATGATTTATATATTGAAATTTGTAAAAATTTGATGAAGGGTATTGCAACTTTTTTAGAAATAAAAGATGATAGTTTTAAACAAGTAAAAACATCTAAAGGTTTTGTTTTTTCTGTTAGGACACAAAGTATTAAAAATAATGAAATTCTACTCAATTATTTATCTTCATTTCCTTTATTTTCTAGTAAATACTTAGATTGTCAAGATTTTAGTTTAATCTTTGAGATACTAAAGAAATATTATAAAACAAGACTTGAGTTAGATAATGTAGATTTAGAACTTATTAATACACATAAAAAGAGAATATACCAAAGAACAGAATTTATTTGAGATCATCTTGGAAATCTTTATAACGGTTTAGATACTACACAATTTAGAATTTCAGGTTTAAGAATCAAAGAGGAATTTTTTACAATAAATACTTTAAAGAGTTCAGGTTTCACTAGAGGGTTTTCTTCTTGTTCCTGTTTAAATACACGTTCAATTAATGATAATAATTTAAATAAATCTTGTTTATATGTCTCATCTGTTATATATACTGACATGTTATTAGAAAAAAAATTATTGTTAGATGATAATAAAGAAAAATCAGGTATATATTTATTAACACATTTAGAATCTAAAAAAATGTATGTTGGTTCTAGTGCAGATCTATATAGACGTTTAAAATATTATTTTTCTAAGGTTAATTTAACTCGTAATACAAATAGTAGAATATACAATGCCTTACTTCATTATGGACATTCTGCTTTTTCTTTAACTATCTTGGAATATGTAAATACCAGTGGATTAACTAAAAGTGAGGCTAAAAATATTATAATAGGGAAAGAACAATTTTATATTGATCTTTTAAAGCCCGAGTATAATATTCTGAATACAGCTGGATCTTTATTAGGGTTTAAACACTCTTATGATACAATTCTTAAATTTAAGGAAGCTAAAAATAAAGAAAATAATCCTATGTTTAGTAAACAACATACAGAAGAAGCTATATTAAAGATGAGATTGCGTAGATTAGGTAAATTATTAACAGAAGAAACTAGACTAAAAATTGGTTCTACATTAAGTAGAAAAGTCTTTATATTTAAATACGATTCTATTTCAGATAAAAAAGTCTTTATAGCAAAATTTAACAACTATAGTGAGGCTGCACAATACTTTAATTGCAGTATTCGTACTTTATCTAGATATATAGATAAGGATATATTATATAAAAAAAATTTTTATATTTACACTAAAAATATTAGTAAATAGATTATTTTCACTTCTCGAGGATATTGGGTGAGCAGAGAAATAAGATAATATACATGGATATGTTAAGGGTAGGGAGGCGGACCTTGTTATCTCAAAGACAAAATGATCATAATAATGAAAATAACTTTGAATTTTTAAATTTAATTGCAGACTTTTTAGGTGCTAATGTTAAAGAGATTAGAAGGTATAAACCTAACCCTGAGTATAGAGTTAGAACTACTAACTTAAAAAGTAATTTGGTGCTTGTGGGCTACTTAGATAAATTTCCGTTATTTTCAAGTAAATACTTGAATTATAAAGATTGAAAAACCATATTAAACTACTTTGAAGCTAAACTACATACTAATCCCGATACTATACAAAAAATAGTGGATATAAAAGCAGAAATGAATAATAATAGAACTAATTTTAACTGAGATCATTTAGAATATTTTTATAACTTATATAAATAAGAGATAGTCCCAACAATATGGTGACATATTGAGTATTTACCTTAAGCGACGTGGCTTATGAGATTTAATAATTAACTTTAATTAAATCATGAGACCTGGTCTAGTAAATCAAGAATTCAGGGAATTACTATGGTTTTAACAGATAGAAATTTCAACACATCTTTCTTTGAAACAGCTGGAGGTGGAGATCCTATTTTATTCCAACATCTTTTCTTAACAAAACAAACTTACATTATTATATTTATTTTATTAAGCAGTCTTACTTTATACACTGTGTATAACAGTACCCTTAGTACTTTTAATTTTAAATCTTTTTATCTAGAATATTCTAATTTATATCCTAACTGTAAACTACCCGACTCTAAATTTTTAGAATGATTCATAGGATTTACTGAAGGGGAAGGTTCTTTTACAGTAGCTAAAAGAGGAGACTTATCATTTGTTATAACTCAATCTACTACTGACATAGAATGTTTAAACTTCATTAAAGATAACTTAGGGTTTGGAAAAGTTATTAAGCAATCTATAAAAAGTAATACACATAGATTTGTAGTTCAAGATATTAAAAATTTAATTCTTATTTGTAAATTATTTAATGGTAATATGGTATTTCCAACTAGAAATGCCAAATTCCTCATTTTTCTTTCTGCTATTAATGAAAAATTATTAAAAAAAAATATGAACACTATATCTATAATAGATAATACAGTATTACCTTCTTTAAATGATGGTTGATTGTCTGGTATTACAGATGGTGAAGGGTCATTTACTTGTAGTATTTTATCTGAACCTAATTCCGGGTATAGATTTAGATATATATTAACTCAAAAGTGAGATAGTAATAAGCCTATCTTGGAATTTATAAATAGATTATTTGGAGATAAAGTCGGAGCAATATATTCCCATCACGAATCTAAAAATAATTTTAATATATGAGAACTTAGAATAAACGGAGTAAAAAACTGTGAAAGTTTATTTGAATACTTTGATACATTTACTCTTAATAGTAAAAAGCGTCTTAGTTATATTAAATGAAAAGAAGTTCATAGTAAGTTAAAAAACGGTGAACATTTGATTTCAGATAAAAGATTAGAAATAAAAGACTTATGTAAAAAAATAAATAAATAATAGTGTATTTTTCAGGAAAAAAGGGGATTGGTTTAGCCAAAGCTATTAAATTAATAAAGCAGATGTTAAACAAATTAAGACTTTAATTAATGAATACGAAAGTATACCACAACCCTAGTTTTTAATAATAAGATTATTGTGTAATTTTTAGGAAAAAACAATAAATATTAAAAGCAACACTAGTGGTACGGTCAAAATTAGCCATAACAAGACCGTCGTTTACCTAAATGAACGCTACAGACTGCCTCACTGGTGGGTGGCTGAAATGCTGCTTAATGTACAGTCGGATTCCTCTTTTAATTTGTCCAAAAAGGCTTAAATCTTGTAAATATGGGATCTAAGGTTATATAGTTTACGGTTGAAATAAAATTATATAATAAGGAATTGGATTCTTTGGACACCCAGAGGTTAAATTTGTAAGCCTCTTAATGTTGCTGTATGCTGGAAACACTTCGCTATATAGTTTTAAATACTCCCTCTTAATTGACACAGTAAAAAAGTTAAAACAATGAAGTCAATCAGCAGGTAACGTTTTTAATTTTAAAAATGGAACCTCAGAGACTATACGCAACAATGCTGAAGCTATAAAAAATATTTCTATTCATGTTCCTGAAAGCCGTTAAATGATAAAGAATTTGACACTACTTAGCTGGACTGATTGATGGAGATGGACATTTTAGTTCTGCACAACAATTAGTAATAGTTTTTAGTTTTCCAGAAGTTAGCCTACTATATTAAAGAAACAATAGGTTTTGGTAATGTAAGAAAAGTTAAAGATAAAAATGCTTATTTATATATTATATCTAATAAAGAAGGACTATTGAAAGCTATAAATTTAATTAATGGTAAATTAAGGAGTATTAATAAATTTAATCAAGTAAATGCTATATTATCTAGTACTAAATATTTAAATGAAAGTTTAGTATTTAAAATTAATGATTCCAATGATTTTAATAATCATTGAATAGCAGGATTTTCTGATGCAGATGCTAGTTTTCAATTAAAAATAGTTAATAGAGATAATAGGATTAAACCAGAAATTAGATTAAACTTTCAAATTGACCAAAAAATATGCTATTATTAATAAAAAATATATTTGGAGGTAACATAGGTTATAGAGAAGCTCAAAATACTTATTATTATGGATCAACTAGCTTTGGTTCTGCTAAAAAAGTAATAAATTATTTTGATGTATTTCATCTACAATCTAGTAAACATATAAATTATTTGAAATGAAGAAAAGCATATTTAATAGTACAAAACAAAGATCATTTAACAGAAGCTGGGATAGAAAAAATAAAAAAATTAAAGTATTCAATGAATAGTTATTCAGCATAAGATAGAGTCCTAACAATGACGGAAGTTATTGAGTATTAATTTTAATGGATCATATTAGACTATTATATTAATCAAAGTATTTGTTACATATTAATTATCCCTGCTTTTGGAATAATTAGTACAACTATTTCTGCTAATTCTAATAAATCTGTTTTTGGTTACATAGGTATGGTTTATGCTATGATGTCTATAGGTATATTAGGATTCATAGTTTGAAGTTGAGTAACGATGGCTTCACCCTATAGTGATATAGGGATTACAATTAATTTCGCTATATGCTGGAACAGTTTAGTGCTAATTAGTCCCTTGTACGGTAAAAATCTAATTAGTTATACTCAATCAGCAGACAATCTATCCCTGTATTCCTTAAAGGATAACAAACAGAGCGTCCCAGAGACTACACGCGAAACATCTTTAAAATTTTCTACATTTCATGCTTATTATAATACATTATTTAAAAATAGAAACTCTATTTCTGATGATTGATTAACTTGATTTATTGGGTTTGCAGAAGGAGCTATTCAAACCTATGATAACGGTAAGAGAGTTCGTTTTGTTCTTACTCAAAGTGATATACTTAATAAAATACAATTTAAATTTAACATTGGTGTTGTTAAACATTTTCCTCAAGGTAAAAGCGGTAAAAATAATGATTTTCATAGATGAATGGTTGATAACCCTTCAGATATTTTACTTTTAGCTCATTTATTTAACGGAAATTTAGCTCAAAGTCACAGAATTGAACAATTAGCTTTATGAGCTAATGCTTTAAATAATCGTTTTGGTTCTGATACTATAAAGTTAAATAATACTCCTGCTACGATTACACTACAGGATGCCTGATTATCAGGGTTTACAGATGCTGAGGGGTGTTTTAATGTATCTATTACAGAAAACTCTAGATATACATTAGGGCACGTTATAAAAATGCGTTACTTATTAGATCAAAAAGATAGTATTATACTAAATAAAGTATATGAATTATTTGGATTTGGTAAAGTGACATTAAGATCTGGTACTGATAATGTTTATCGTTATACCGCTACTGGGTTTAAAGCATTAAATGATATAATAGCATACTTTAAATTATTTCCATTAAAAACTAAAAAAGCTATTTCTTTTGAAAAATGGTTAACTATTCATAACCAAGTACAGAATAAATTACATTTAACTGAAGAAGGATTATCACAAATAAGAACTATGCAAAAAAAAATTAATTTAAATAATAGCATGACAAATAAAACTGGAAAGGCTTAAAGATGAAGATATAGTCCGATACTTCTTGTGAAAGAAGCATACTTAATTGTATGGGTAAATATAAGATATTTATTAACATTTGCATCACATGTATACAGTAGGTTTAGATGTGGATACAAGAGCTTATTTCACAGCCGCTACATTGATAATTGCAGTCCCAACAGGTATAAAAATCTTCTCATGATTGGCTACTTGTTATGGAGGTTCTATTAAATTAACTCCATCTATGCTATTTGCATTAGGGTTTGTATTTATGTTTACTATTGGTGGATTAAGTGGAGTTTTATTAGCAAATGCTGCGCTTGATACTGCCTTCCACGATACATATTACGTAGTAGCTGAAGTGGGCCTCTATAATCTACCCCTAGATTATTTTGCAACTGACTATATGCTGGGAACCTTGGGTTGATGGTATTATTTACTCATTATTAAAACTTTTAGTAATAGAAATAAATTTTCTTTTAATAGTAAAAAAAGTAATGCGAGCTCGAAGGTAGTAATTTACCCTAACTTATCAGCAGAAAACTGTGAGGGATTCTCAGAGACTATACGTCAGTCGCTAAATAGAGTTAATTTTTGAAATAGATTTGCAAGTGTGTTAGACACTAAAGGCTATTTTGACTTTATTAGTTTTAATAAAAAAAAAATTCTTAAACAAATTATAATTAAATTAGATTATAATGATATTAGAATATTAAAATATTTACAAAATTATACACATGTAGGTAGAATTATAAGTATTAAAAATAAATCTATGTATATAATTGAAGTGGAAGACGATTTAAGATATATTTTAAATAATCTTAATGGCTTTATTAGAATTAAAGTCCCTGAATTTAAAGAAGCTTGTTCTTTTTTCGGGATTGAATTTAAAGAAGCTAATTACACAATAAAAAAGAATGATAAAACTTATTTTTCAGGCTTAATTGATGCAAATGGAAAAATAGTATTTAATCAAGATTCATGTATTATTGAATGTAATTTAATATTAAAAAATAATGAATATATAAATAAATTGAATTTAAATCATGCTATACCTAGATCTAAACCTACTAGGATTGAAAATGCCTTTCTATTTCAAAAATTTCGTGATATGTCATCTATCTATAAGTATTTTATGAAAAGTAAACTATATTCAAATATAAAATTCTATAGAGTAAATAAAATTAACTATTATTTAAACATTTTCCTGAATAAAAGTAACCTTAAATATAAAAAAAAGTATAATGATTCTTATTATTTTTTAAAAAATTGAATTAAATATAATAACATTTATTGATATAAAAATACTTATGTAAAAGATATATACATCTAAACGGTGTATGACAGACTCTATTTAGTGAAGATATAGTCCAATTGTTATTCTAAGATCCACTATTTTAATCTAAAAGTGATAAATATTTGAGTGGTGAATACCTAATTATCCCTTTTTAATGGTATTGAGTGTTAATTCTTCTTTTTAAATTTTGATTTTTTCTCTTTTTACACTTATTAGAATAACACCTAGGGTCGTATACCCATTATGATGTTTGGTATAACAGGGATCCAATATCATATAAATATATTTTTTGCATACTCTACGGACAAATGTATCCGAACTCGGGATGCTACTTTTTGACGTTGTATATTTAAAGGTTATAAATGATAAGTTAGATTTAAAGGGGAGTCAATATTTTGAAAACAAATGAGATTCTAAATTAAATTTATTGTATAATACAATATACAATTATACAAAATTAATAAATCCTTTTTTCTTACTTTTATCTGTTTATTTTATTAATTTTTTCTTTGGTGATATCAATAGTATATATTTCTATACTTTAAAGCTATTGTTACAATTTAGTTTTTTGATTAATTTAATTTATCTAAATAAAATTTGAATTGATCAAAAAATTATTAAGAATGATTTTCCTGTTTTTCATATGTTAATTAAATTAATATTAGGTGGTTGTCTTATATACAATGTTGCTGTTATAATATATACTTTGTATGTAATATGTGTATTAATATACAATTATGTATTAAAATTCAACTTTTGAAATAAGATAAAGGGTTGAAGATTATCTTTTGAGTATAATAAGTTTAAAGGGCCCAATGACCCAAAAGACTCTACTCTCCTTTATTCTGAAGACAAAAAGAAGAATAAAAAGACAGCTTCAGAGTTAAAAGATCTTATATTGAAAGCCCAAACTAAGAAAGCGAAATCTAATTTAAATCCAGACTTAAAATTAGAAAGTTCAAATTTCAATAGAAATTGGGAAAAAAAAATCAATATAGATAAACTACCAGACTTCTCTATTGAGGATCAAATAAGAAACCTCGAAAAAGAATATGTTGCATATGACTTACAAGAAAAAAAGTTCAAGGATATTGTGGTTAACATTGGAAAAAAAAAGAAGAATTTTATCCTTCCGATGCATCAAATTTATTTAAAGAATATGTGGATCTAGTACATATTCTTAAAGTTAACCTAAAAAATAGCCTTAACTCATTGAAGAAGTATCAAAAAAAAAATAAATAAATTAAAACCTGTCAAAAAGCATTAAGCATTTCCATTATGTTCTAAGTATGGGGGCAGTTTTCGCTTTATTTAGCGGATGATACTTTTGAATACCTAAAATATTAGGATTAAGTTATAATATTTTACTATCCAAAGTTCATTTCTGGGTATTATTTATCGGGGTTAATTTAACATTCTTCCCTTGAAAAGTTGGGGGCCTACAATAGAAATAATGTAGCGTAAAAAAAATAATTTTTTTGAAAAACTTGGTTAATTGCTGGAAAGATATAAAAAATTAAGCATTATTATTACTTATGTCCAATCAGCAGGTAAGCTTCCTTTATGTAAAGTCAAGCGACTTCAACGACCACTTGCCAAGTACCTAAATTTATATGAATTAATTATATAAGTATGGTAGTGATATGGTCTAATATTAGTGACTAATAAGCATAGATAGTTTATCCAAACTAGAATCACATCGCTCCGTGATAAAAAATAATATTTATTCTAGTTTAAAGATCCGTAGCTTGAGTCCTAATATTAAATATACAGATATATCTAAGCGTTTTTATTCTACTCATTTAAATACTCAACTAACCTTCGCGGTTTCACCGTCTGAAATTGATGACTTAATTAATAATGAACCTATTAAATTTGATTCACTTGATGAGGCATGTGAGCTAACTAAGTTTAAATATTTAGGAGTTTCAGGGGTTTATATGTTAATAAATAAAAAAGACTCAAACCGTTTTTATATCGGGAGTTCTACTAATTTAGCTAGAAGAATGGAAGAATATAATAAATTAACTAAAGGTTTACGTAGTCCTCGTTCTAGTTCAGAATTAGAGATATCTAAAACTTCAGCTTTAGATTGAAAACTAGAGTTTATATATATTACTACTCCTCAAACTTCTTTAGTTTTCGAGCAATTTGCCATAATTAAAAATAAACCTACTATTAATGGGTTTATCCAAGTTATTCCAAGATTTAACCCCCAGTGAGGGAAATTAGACGGTGCTATTGTTACCATTAAAAATTTATTATCGTTATTCCCTAAATGTTCAGAAGGTTATAATAGATTAGCTGCGTTTGATTCGGTTTATAGTGCAGCTAATAACATAAAATATACAGCTGAAGATCTAGACAATAAATATTATTGTTTTTTAATATATGCTTATGACTTAAATTTACCTGATAAAAATCCTGTTATTTATTCATCAATAAATAGAGCTTTAAAAGGATTACAGATTAGTCATAGTACTTTATTAAATCATATTTATAATAAATATATTTTTGTTACGGAATCAAACACGCTATTATCTTTTGAACCTTTATCTAAGGAGGAATTTTTTGAATACCAAGAAAAACCTGCAGGAGATAATCAATTACGTAAACACATCGAAGTCTTTAATCAAGATAATGAATTAGTTGTAAGTTTTAAATCGGGTAGAGAAATGGCTAGATTTTTCAAAATTGATGGTAAAGTAGCAAGAGCTGCTATTACTAATGGTGAATATCAGGACTTTTTACTGATATCTAAAGAAGTATCTAATCGTAAAACTATTTATGTATTTGATAGTAGTTCTCACGAATTACTAGAAGAAATTAAAGGTGTATCTAAAGCTTTGAAATATGCTAAAGTTAATTTTTATACATTAAAAAGTTTAATCGAAACAGGTAAATCTCAGAACGGTAAAATATATAGCTACGAAGATAAATTATAACCAATTTACTATGCGTACGCACTAATGAATAATGCAACATTTCCTTGGTCAAGTAGGCCCTTTATCATAAAAATATGATATTTGCACAACACTATATGCTAGAAACTCTATTATATTAAATATAATAAATAGACAATTAGCAGGAAATCTTAATAATATGAAAATAAAAATTATATTATATGTAGAATCCTCAGAGACTATACGTGTTGCAACTTAAAAGTTGAAGAAATAGTCCAAATAATATAGAAATATATTACAATATATCTTACTGCGCATAATTTTATATTATTGTAACAAAATTAAACCCATTTAGCTTATTTTACGCATATCGATAATTAATTGTTAAGACTTTTTAAGTAATAAGTTTGATTGAAAAATTTAAACTTATTATAAAAATAATTTAATATACGATATATAATAATACCTTACAATTACGGCTCTTATAGAAAATTAATACCTATATGTATAAAAGGAATGAAAATATTAAAAAATAAAAATAATAATTTTGTAGAACAAGATTGAGATAACGACGACTTAGTAGAAAAAACCATTAATAATAATAATTTAATTACTATCAAACCTGAACATAAGTTTAGTCAAGAATGTAAATTAAATTTAGTTAATTTAAGTTCTACTCCTGATTCTCCTTTATACAATTTTTTATTCGATAAAGAAATTATTTTAAAGGAATATAAAAATAAAAGCGGTATTTATCTATTACACAACAATGTTAATGGAAAAGAATATGTAGGGAGTGCTAAGGATTTAAGTAAAAGACTAGCTACTTATTACTTTCCTTCTCGTTTAATAGACAGTCGTTTTATTTCTAATTCTATTTTAAAATATGGACATGATAACTTTTCTCTTGTTATTCTACATGTTTTAGGTGATAGTAACTCATCCTCTAAATCGGATATTATAAGTAAAGAACAAGAATATATTGATTTATATAAACCTATTCTTAATTTAAACCCTGTGGCGGGATCTAGTATGGGATTTAAACACTCAGAAGAATCTAAAAGACTTATATCTGAATTTCATAAAGGTAAACCTTTATCAGAAGATACTAAAAAAAAACTTAGTCTTCAGGTGAATTAAACCCATTTTGATCTAAAACTCACTCACCTGAGACACTAGAAAAAATGAGTAACTCTAAGGTGGGTAAGTTAAACCCTATGTTTAATAAAGAAAAGTCTAAATAATTTATTGAACAAATGTATAGAGATAAAAGTGGAGCTAATAATCCTATGTTTGGTAAACCAAAATCTGAAGAAACTTTAGCAAAACTAAGAAAAAAGGTTTATGTTTATGATTACAACAAACAATTTATTAAATGTTACGATAGTATAGGGTTTGCAGTAAAAGACTTACATATTGCAGCAGAAACTATTAAGAAGTATTTAAATACTGATAAAAAGTATAAAGATAAATACTTTTACTCTAGTTTGCAAGAATAAGCGAGATATATATTGCTACAAGGTATGCCTAGAAGAATTAGTGATTACCCTGACGCATTTACAGGATGAAATCTAGTTAGTAGTTTCGGATCTATAGTGAGTGTTATAGCTACAGTATTATTTTTATACATTGTTTACAAACAATTAATAGATAATAACCCTGTAGGTAGATTCCCTTGATTAATGCCTCAATATTTTACTGACGCATTACAAGCACTATTAAATAGAAATTATCCTAGTTTAGAGTGAGCCCTTACAAGCCCACCTAAACCACACGCATTTGTAAGCTTACCTTTACAATCTTAAACTTTTAGGCTTTGAAGTCTTCTAACTTTTTTAGTAAAATTTTACTAAAAAAAAAATCTAACCTATTTTATTATTGATATAATATACTATAATATTATTATCTTTTTCATAAAATAAAAAAAAATCATATATATATATGTTACGTTTTCCCACTCTTGTATCTATAATAGAGGTTGTATTGGTATTAGTGCCAGCTCTACTTGCAGTAGCGTATGTTACAGTTGCAGAAAGAAAAACTATGGCAAGTATGCAAAGAAGACTCGGACCCAACGCCGTAGGATTAATAGGCGTTAATTTATCATCTTTTTCTTTCAAAATTAATTCATCTTTATTTAATAGCAATGTACGTTGTTTTCATTCTTCTAGTCTTAAATATAAAACTAAAGACCTGGTATCAAAAAACTTAGATACAATACAAGCAAATACTATTAAAAGCTTAACTGAAGGAAGAGTTGCACCAATCCTTCCATTTAATTATCCAGTTTTAATAACTTGTTCCAATATTTTAAACCAAAAGGATAAATTAGAGTTTTTTTAGTAAACTTTCTGACCTAATTATAGCAGGAAAAAGTAATAGTTTAGGTGTTATTTATATATTTCAATATAAATTTGATCCCAATTTATTTTATATTGGTAGAACTAATAACTTAAAAACTCGTTTAATTAATCATGTTTCAAAATATAAATTTGATAAATTCCATCTTAGCGCTAAAATATTGGGGTGAGAAAACTTTTCTTTAAGTGTAATTGAAATAAAAGAATATTCAGATTTAATTCAAAGTGAAAATTATTACCTTGAACTATATAAACCTTTATTAAATTCCATATTCCGTTCTTTTTATTCTAAAGATATTTATAAAAAAGTTAGTCTTATTGAAGAGCTTATACCTAAAAATTTAAGTGACACTAACCTTAATGCAGATGATTTAATTAATAACCCTTACGAAATTGATGGTGACGATATCCTTTTAGAGTCTGTTAACTACAACTCTTCAGAAAAAGGTAAACTTAGGTTTCCAGTATGAGTTATCGAATGATTAGATAATGAGCTATTAGAAGATAGTATTAAAAATTATCCTAACAGACAAATAGTAAGTGAAATAACAGGTGTGGCTGTACAAACTATAAATCGTTATTTAAACACTAAATTAGGTAGCGACGGAAAATATTATTTATTCTTTTCTTTAGAAAATATAGTTAAAGATTTAACTTCTATTGATGTTCAAGAAAATATTATCTTAGCGAAATCTCTTAAACTAAGATTCGATTCTAATTTAGATAGAAAAGTTTGAGCATATAGTGTAGATGAAGCCGGATTAATTTATCTTTTAGCAGATAAGCCTTTTTAGGTGAAACAGGAGCTTTCTTTTTAACTTCTTCTGCCACAATTTTATATTATTTAGATAAATTTAAAATTTACAAAGACTACTATTTATTTAGTAAACCTTTAATTGAAGAAGATAAAAATATATTAATTGAAAGACATATGCTTAGTAAGTCGGATATTTATAAATCTATGGGTATTAAAACAAAAATTTGAGTTTATGATCCGAATACTCTAAGTTTATTAAATAATACTTACTTTAGTTCTATCCAATCGGCTATGGATTACTTAAAAACTAGCCGGAGATCTGTTTTAAAATATTTAGATTCAGGCTTAATCTTAAAATCAAATAATTCCCTATTTTATTTATTTAGTCAAGAAACTAATAGAGAAAAATTAGAAATGTTAAATAACAATCCTTTGAGTAAATCTTTAGTAAAATCTGATGTATGGGTATATAGTAATTCTTCTGGGACTTTAGTTTTATTAAACGAGAACCTACCGTTTAGCTCTATAAATCGTACGGCGGTTGCGTTAGGTTTATCTAGCCATACAATAAAAAAATATTTAGATAAAAATATTTCATTTAAAAATTATTACTTTTATAGTAATAAACAAGATAACATATAATAAAAATAAGTAGATTTATTATAAGAGGATGGAAGGTGGGATATATGTTAATCTAACCAGACTAGATAATTAAACAATAGTATAAGTAGCTAACTTTAAAATAAATAAGTTAAACGACGGCTACAATTAAATTATACTAAACGTACGTTGTATATTATAATTTTTAAGTATTACAGAAGTTAATTTTAAGAAAGAGGCGTGCATTAAGTTTTTAGTCCCCTTTATAATTATTGTTATAAAGAAAACAGGGGATGAATTTCAAGAAAAACTTTTAAGTTAACTTGAAGCGAAGCTTATTGTTAATTATCAGTTGTATAAATAAAACGATGAATAGCAATTTTTATAAGAACGTTCAACGACTAGAAATAATTTATTTCATAGCGTCCCCCATCTTACAGATTTTAATGCAATTTAATATCCTAATTGTGTTATACGGTAGGATGAAGACATAGTCTGAACCATTTTGTGAAAGGTGGAAAAGGTGCACATACTTTGTATGCTTTGCCCTTATGTTAACATAATTGATTATGGGCTATTACAAGCATTTGCCGATGCTTTAAAACTTATTTTAAAAGAAAATATTGCACCTAATCAAGCTAATCTTACTCTTTTCTTTCTAGGTCCTGTTATAACTTTAGTGTTTTCATTATTAGGTTACGGTGTTATACCTTATGTTCATAGGGTGATATAGTCAAACTCCGGGGAACTCCTAAAGCTTATAATACTAAACCAGGTTCGAAAGTTCTTGAGTGGCTGAAGTAATTACTCAGGTATAGTAACAAGTTATAAGATGATCGTAAAGAGAAATGGACAATCGCGGATCTAAGTCAAATTCAAGGGAAGCATGTTACTTTTATTCTACGAGTTAGGGTAAGTTAAGCTATATGAGCTTTCACTGCATTTGTAAAAGAGCAACGAGTAGACGGCTATAGGTATTTACTGCGCTGCTAACTTTTAGTCAGCGCTGCGCAAGCAAGCTACAGAGTTTGATATTCAGCCGTAAGTATTTAAGGTGTATTCTAAGGGGCTTAGAAATGAGTTCTCATAAAAATTGTATGCTAATTATTATAACGATTCACCATTAATTGGTTTTAATTCTTTAAATATTAATTCTCGCCGGAGTTATTCCACATTTAATAACAATAAATATAAACAAGGCAAGTCACAAATAGACCCATGATTTATAACCGGGTTTACAGATGCTGAAGGTTGTTTTACATGTAGCATATTAAAAAGTTCTAGTTACAAATTAGGCTGAGAAATTCAACCAGCTTATCAAATTAAACTCCATGTTAAGGATTATCCACTTTTATTAGATATTCAACATAGTCTAGGTAATATTGGAACTGTAACTAGTAGCGGATCTACATGTACTTTTAGAGTCAGAAAATTGAAAGAGCTTTTAGAATTAATTAAATTTTTTGATAATTATCCCTTGGTTTCTAGAAAAAAAGGGGATTATCTAATGTTTAAAGAAATTGCTTCTATTATGCAATTGAAAGAACATTTGACTACTGAAGGTATACAAAAAATTGTCAACTTAAAAGCAACTTTAAACTTTGGTTTATCAAAAGAATTACAATTAATGTTTCCTGAAACTATTCCGGTTGCCCGTCCTTTAAGAGAACCTTGTGTGATCCCACATTCACAATGAATAGCTGGATTTACAGCAGGTGAAGGTAATTTCTCTGTTTCTTTAGATAAGGGTGTATTCAAGTCTCTTTTATTTAAAATTACTCAGCATAAAAGAGATGAGGTCTTATTAATGGCAATTAAAGATTATTTTAATTGTGGAAATTGTTATTTAAGAAAAATAGAATACACAATGGATTTAAAAGTTACCAAATTTTCGGATGTTACTGATATAATAGTACCTTTCTTTATTAAAAATTCGATATTAGGTGTTAAATCTTTAGATTTCAAAGATTGATGCTTAGTTTCAGAAATAGTAAAAAAAAGAGAACATAAATCAGAAGAAGGTATCAAAAGAATCCAAGAAATTCAAAAGGGTATGAATAGAGGAAGAAGTTTTTAGTATTACTTTCTTTTTTTTTTGTATGGACCAGGTTTAGCTATTAGTGATTTAAGTTTAGGTATATTCTACCTATTAGCAGTATCTTCTTTATCTACATATGGTATATTATTAGCAGGATGAAGTGCTAATAGTAAATATGCTTTCTTAGGTTCTTTAAGAAGTACAGCTCAATTAATTAGTTACGAGTTAGTTTTAAGTTCAGCTATATTATTAGTAGTATTTATAACAGGAAGTTTAAATTTAACTGTAAATATGGAAGCACAAAGAGCTGTTTGATTTATATTACCATTATTACCTATATTTATTATATTCTTTATAGCTTCTGTTGCAGAAACTAATCGTGCACCATTCGACCTAGCTGAGGCTATCCATACAAGCTGTACAACTATAGCTAATCATTATATTACAACCGTATTTATTCCAATTTATATATTCATAGTTATTGATTTTATTCTTAAAATTAATATGAGTATTTCCAATATTTTTAGTTTATTTCGTTCATTTTTCGAATCATACTACACTGCCACTCCCCTTTCGATGCCGCCGAAGGGGGGGGGGG
>PCDN01000001.1:8133-81240 GCA_002778105.1 Ceratocystiopsis brevicomis
TCCGGCGACTATAGAGAGATATAATTAAACCCGGCGACCTAGTACTCGTCTAGGATATACGACGAGAGTAGGACATGTCTAACCGTACTAAGCTAGCCTATAGATAGGACGGGCTATACTTCGTGATAGCCGAACGAGGTAACGGCGCCTACACGTTAGCGTAGCCGGGCGGCGCGATTCTAGCTCGGTCTTTTCACCGTAACCGCCTCCGTAAATTCTACTAGGATGATTAGGGAGTCTAGTAAGACGTAGACCCTAGGTAGGAGGTTTCTAATTAGGTGTCTAGTCTAGTAGAGGAGGAGCTAYTAGTAGAGGAGGAGCTAYTAGTAGAGGAGGAGCTACTAGTAGAAGAGGAGCTGCTAGTAGAAYAGGGGTAGACATAGGACGAACCGCCTAAGCTATCCGATAACTTAAGTAATAGCGATRGGAGTTCTRATTAGGAYACCGATAATAAGCTCGTAGCCGGACTAGTCCGCCGGATTCGTAAGGAAATCTAAATTATCCTTCCGTCACTACTACAGCCCCGTCGGCGACGAAACATGCGCCGCTAAGTCCGACGCTACTAATAGGGACCTATGATTAACGACCCCGCCGGTACTAATAATAAAGGAAAAGAGGAGGAGGTAGCCTAGGGCATGCTGCGTACGCTCGAAGCTACGCTTTATTTCCTTTATTATAGAGCACGCGACCCCTATACCTATAGAAAGTTATTTTTATCTATACCCCTTATTCCTAGCGTCTATAGCCACTTTCCGTCTATAGAAAGGACGTAAGGGATAGCCTATAAGGGATAGGATTATATACTATAAGGGTTAAAGAAAGGGGTAAAACTACCGGATTTAGAACTATCGACCTAACTATTAACTACCTAAGAAAAGCACCGACGATAAAGATAACACTAACGACGAAAACGACACACCTACCCTCGCTAGGAGGGAAGAGAAAGATAAAGYACGAAGGAAAAGATTAAGGGTYAGAARGGGGAGTAGGGTCGGTAAGAGAAGGGACCGATAAAGTRGAGGCGGGATAAGCGCGCTTATTAACTAKRGGGATGTTARAAGAGGCCTARGAGTCTTAATCGGAGTCCGTARGGGAGGAAGACGAGGCCACTAGGTTAGAAGAGCGGGGGGGAGCATTAGTTATATCGTTATCGGAAGAGGGCGAGGAGGTCTAATTATAAGCCGAGGCTATAGTCGAGGCGGCCTAAGAAATAAGGCCGAGAGAGGACTACGGCACCTAGCTAACCTAGTCCTTCTTCCTACTAAGGGTAGGCTAGATAGAGAGCTAATAGGCGCGTTAGCGAGGATTAGTAATATACCGACGTACGACAGGCTCGGCTAAGTTAGGCCCGGAGAAAGGGGCGCTCTCTAGAGTTATAATCCTAGGCCCTAGCTCTATCTCTACCTTAGGGGAGGTAAGGAGCGTACGGACCTTAGRGCGGAGCTTAGGAAGGTTCGGGCTATAGCGGAAGGAGTAWRAATGCCCCTAGACGTAGTATAGGTAATTACCGTAGGAGCYATTCGAGAAGCCCGGAAGCGAGATRYAGTCGAAGAACGGACGYATTACGCGAAAGGGACTAGAGTTCTAATCTAAGGACCCGGGATTCTAGGTGCGCCGGTACCGGTTATTATAGGGGCGGTAGAGGACGGCGTTACGAAAACCGTATATCTAAACGAATAGAGTAGCGAGGCGGCGAGGGTCGCTACTAAGGGAGCCGAAGTACTCGCCGAGGGGACCCCCGTTTAGAACCTCCGCGTATATAGGGCGGTAAAGAGGAAAGAGGTCGGCGCTATAGTTCTTCTAGAAAGAAACTATATTAGCCTAGGGAAGCACGGCCCGCTAGAGGTCGTCCTAGCTAACGGAGGTACGGAGGACCTAATAGTAGTATTTACCGGCTCCGGGACTACTAATCGGGAAAACCGTAAAGTAGGTAAGGAGAGCGGCCTAGGTAGGGGTGAAAGGGCGCCGGTTACTACCGTCTTTAACGGAGCGCGCGTGCTTAGCCCGAGAGTCGTAATCGGGAGCCGCGTCGTCGTCTAGAGCAGCGAACTTAGCCACGATACCTTTATCTTTAAGGACCTAGACATCGGTGGTGTCGACGTGCTAAGTAACACGGGAGTCGGTCGAGACGTAGTACTCGCGGAATGCGTCAGAAGGCACGGCCCGCTAGCGACGGCGCTAGGCCGTAATATTAAAACGAGGGACCGGAGGGCGCGAGCTAGGGACGGCACTTCTAATCGGAAGATCGGTCGGAGAGCCTAGGGAAGAGTCCGGAATAGAAGAAGTGCCTAAGAGGGGGGTAGGCGCCGGATTAGTAGTGCTAGCGGCCGTTAAGGGGGGCACGATCGGGGGCGCCGGGGTTGCTAAGTCGCCGGGGGTCGAGGAGGGGACGACGGGAGTAGCGGCGTAAGGGAGAGGGACGCTAGTGCTAGGCGTCGAGGGATAGGATAAAGATAAAATCCCGAGGTCGGGAGAAGGAGGGGACATAGTAGTTCTAATTAGAAGGCGCGGGGGAAGAAATAATAAAGAAGAAGACCTACTTCCGGGTAAAAGGGGGGGGGTGTCGGGACCTATAAATAAAAGGGCTAATAAAGGCGATAGTAACGTAGGAGGTTAAAGGAGGTAAGAAAGGGGTAAGAAGAAGAAAGGGAGAGAAAGACGAGAGGATTTATACCCCGAAGATAGCGGCGGTAAATAGAGGGTAAATAAACGAAGTAGTTTATATAAATAAAGGAGGGAAAACGTAGGTTATATAAGATCGGAATAAACGTAGCTGTTTATAAATAAAGACTACGTAGTAAATAGGCCTTTCTTATATAACTATAAGAAGCGAGGGGTGTGCACGTCTACGTTTAACCTGCCTAACTCTATTCCTAGTTCCGATTATAAGCACCGATAAAATCTTCTTATCCTATCTTATCTTATCTTATTAAAAAACCCTTATACTATTATTACACCTTTTACTTTACCTTTTACTTCGCCTTTCACCTCGCCTTTTACTTCCTTTACTACTTACTACTTATACTTACTACTTACTACTTACACTTACTACTTAAACCTACGATTATAACCTTAGCACTATAAGCATAGTTAGGCACACCTACGCTAACTCGGTATACACTACTAACTCTAGAGGGAGCGGAGCGCCTAGGAGATCCGCTCGTATAGCCCTAGAGTAGCCCTAGCGTATAAGGCCCGACTTATTTACTACGGGAAGACTTAACATCCGGACCACCTTCCCGCGCCTTATCCCCCCGCTAATTATAGCCTAGCGGCTAACGTTCCTAAATATAGACTAGAACGAAGAAGCTATAAGGGGTGCGATCTAGTCCCTCTTCCCCGGCGTAGAGCCGCGTAAGGCGTTTAGTAATAAGTAGGACTTTACGGCCTACGGGCTTAGGCCGGCCCGGTATATAGCTATAATCTTTAACCTAGAGGGTGCGCTACTTCGGGTAGAGTACCTTAACGGGGATATAATCGTAGGTAGGCTCCTCCTAGCCCTATAAGACCTCCTCGACGTAGTGTAGTTCCTAACGCGTACGTAGTTCTCGCCGGACGTACGTAACCCGCTCTAGCCTCGTATAGTCGAGGAATCTAATTAGAAGCGTTTTCTAGTCCTCCTATGTTTCCTCCCCCCGGCGGACGGGTACGCGGTAGGGCACTAGACACTAGCTATTATCGATAAGACGACGTAGACGACACACTAGGTTAATACGCTGCCCGCGTAGTCGACGGCGAGGGCAGAAGACGCCCTAGACACCTACCTATAGGCGCACCGGATAATACCCGGGAGCTTTAATTATAAGCGCGTAGCCGTTACGGCTTAGCCCGAGCGCTAGGAGTGTAGCCTAATAGTAATTAAGTATACGCGTTTCTTCTTCCGGGAGCCTTCTATTAGCGACGCGGCCGGCCTATATAACTAGACGAAAAGCCGGCTCTATAAGACGCCGCCGCCTATTTTAGATAGCTTCCGCTATCCGATTAGAAGACTAGACTAGCTACGTATAGTATAGACCGGCTAGGTAAGGGCTAAGCTCGGGGCGTAGGAGTTCGAGCCGCTTAAGGACCCCGCGGAACCTACGGCTACCTATACCTCGTAGCGTACTAGCGTACGGACGGGACGGTACTTAATCCCTAACGTACTACCGGCGGATTAGAACGGAAGCCCCGAGGAGACGGCGGCGGCGCTAGGCCGGATCCTAGGGGGTAACGCGGGGTACGGGGCTACGTCTTATTACTCCTCGGGGATAACGATTAAAGCTACCTAAGTTACGGAACGCTTCGACACCTAGGTAAGCGGGGAGGCTAGCCTTTTCTTCCGATCGTATATCCCCGACTAAAGGGAGTACGCCTATACGCGTTTCCGTAGCGCGCCTATAACGCCGCCTACTAAGTACTAGCACCCGCTTAAGCTCCCTTACGCGGGTCCCCTAGAGTCGGACGACGAAGAGGAGGTAGGGTCTAGAGACGAAGGTAGTAAGGCCGGGCGCTAGGCACTCTTAAACGAGCCCCTAGGCGACGTAGAGGATGTAGGTGCCGCGGCGCCTTAGATAACTACGGGCCCTCTACTTAACCTACCTATACTAACTAAGCGGGCTACGGAAGACGCCGGCGGTCCGCCCGCGAAGAAGGGTAAGACGGAGGACGCGGCCGAGGCTACGGATTAGGAGTCCTAGTCTGCCCTACTAGTCATCGCTAAGACCGTCGAGCCGGACGCGGGTAAAGCCGAYACCCCTAATCYRACCGCYTAGGATAAGAAAGCGGCGGACGGGAGCGGGACGGCGCGGGRGAAGAAGCGTGCGCGTAAAGGYACGCGGACCCGCGGGCGACCGGACGTACGCGGCCTAGTTATAAAGGCTACGGCCGACGCCCGGGTRCGTACGGACATCCGATCGGATAAGTGGCTAAGACGTCGGTAGGAGCTAGGGCTACGGCTAGGGCGGCCGCTATACGATTATACGGAGTCGCCGGAAAGGTTCCTCGAACCTACGTAGCGGGACACCTAGCGGGGGTAGTAGTAGGAGGATACGATTAAGGAGTACTATTAGGATCCCGTTAGGGAAATAGAGGGTAGCGGGGCGGCGGGCGTAGAGACGCCGACGGGTAAAGAGTAATTAGAGGATAACTAGAGTGTAGAACGTAGGGAGGGGGGGAGGCGCGACTAGCGGTCCGGCGCGGGCGTAGGCGCCCTAGCCCTAGATAGAGGAGGCTAGAGAAAAAGGGTTTATTACTTACTTATCGTTTAAATACGTGCGTGCCTACGCCTTTAGGGCGTAAGTGGCTATAACTTCCGATTAAAAGAGAGGAGGAATAAAGGTAAGGAGGCGTGCCCTTAGGATAGGTGGCGGTGCGGGTAGCTAGGGTTTACTTTCTATTTTTATTTTTATTATAGCTTTTAATTATAAGTCTAGCCTATAGGTAGAATAGCCTCCGGCCCTATAATAGTAGGGCCGGGGGGAGATGAGGCTTCTAATTAGATCTCCTTACTAGCGGGTAAGGGGAAAAGGGGGAAGGATTATAGACGAATATATTACTAACTAGACGTATACGTTTGAATCGAGCCGGAGGGCTTACGCCGACTATTTACGAGTTACCCTTCTGTATGGTGATCGTAGAATGTAATAAGGCTAATCGAATTAGCCTTGCTGCAGCCACGTGACTCCGCCCCTTTGCACGACTTAGGACTTCTGATCGTATCCCTCGGAGGATATTAGTGGTGATATGTTCTACGACTACGGCTGAGGGCACGCTGCCCACTCTTACTAGACGCTGCCCGCCTTTAGTAAACGTCGCCGGCTTAACGTAGCTAATCTAGATAGCTAGTACTAGTAGTGCGGGCTACTAGCGACGGCGCGTAATAGCCGCTAGTCGGTTTAGTAGGTCGCTTAGGTTATTCCCTAGCTCTTTTTACAGACTATATAGTCCTCCGCTACTTCGTTTCCTTTATAGTTTTATTATTCCTTCTATCCTTATCTACTCGTCTACGCGTCTACACGGCTATTTAGCCCGCCCGCTAGCTACTTAGCCGCGGAATCTACTTTCTTTAATTAGTTTATTCTTTTTCCTTTTTCTTTTTCTCCTTTTTCCTCTTTGTCGTGTCTTTCCTTCCCTTCGTCTATCTTTCTATCTTATTTCCTTATTTATCCGGCTCTTCCTCCTATTCGGCGACTACATATCGTATGTTCTATCTATTTCGCTCTTTCCTTTTCCCTCTACTCTCTAGGTAGTTAGTTTAGGCTCGGGACGATCCTATCTCTTCCGGGTTAGCGGGGTCTTATTAGGGGACCCACCCTCGGGGGATAATAAAGTAGGCTAGTTAGCCGCGTAGCGGCTAATTAGCCTTAGGTCCCGACACCTGCCCTAGATAGTAAGGAATCGTTAAGTTACTATATCTATCTATCTTAGACTAGTTACTTCGCCTATCTCCTTTGTCTCTGTCATTTCCATTTAGCCTGCCCTACGGACATCTGTCCGTATCAGCCCGTGACTAGGCTACGTCTCTGGTCAGACCATACCTAGCACCGGCTAACGGTCCTCGTACCGTGACACGCCGGATCCGGCAGCAGTATATTATGTAATACGTACGTGACGCAGCTAGGCTGGGAATTTTTTTAGAGGTGGAAAGCGTAGAAAATAGCATGACTAAGTAAAAAGTCACGTTGGCAGCGAAAATTTAGGGGGTAATTAAGGGACGTTTTTTATAAAATCTGATCACGTGCCAGGTCACGCGTCGTAAAAATTCTGCACGATTCTGTCTCCTGTTTTTAGTGAAAAATATCACGTGCTAGGTCACGCGTCGTAAAAATTCTGTACTATTCAGGGTCGTCGGATTTAGATTTTTTTAGTGAAAAAGTATCACGTGCCAGGTCACGCGTCGTAAAAATTTTGCACGATTCAGGGTCGTCGGGCCTCTGGCCCGTGACAAGAATAGCGTTATATTATTAAAGTCGGAGCGGAGAAAGTATGCCGAAATAAGGTCATTCCGGATACGAGGGCATAGCGTCGTGTTCGACTACTCTAGATAAACACTGCACGCGACGCACCGTTGTTTGACGTTTGACAAGGAAAATAAATCTCCACAAAGGACCTATCCCCTAATCTACGATGAAACACCCATAGTCCCATATACTCTCGCCCTCGGGCTTTCATAACATCTATAGATGGGACGAACTCGTCTAGGCCAGTCGATACATATAGCCAGCTGCTCCCACGACCAGCAAATGAAGAAGGCTGCGATTAAGCAGACTGCCCGTACACTCGTTTTCCAACATACATTCTACATTCGTTTAGCACTCCCTCACGATGCCTTCCATCATCCAGAGCCTCGTCGTCGTGCTCACCGCGGTGCAGCCGTTTGTGGCAGCACAGTTGAGCGGAACCGTTGGGCCGACGACATTGCGGGCAGCCAAGGCGGCCACCAAGGTTTGCAACATTTTGGACTACGGCGCCGTGGCGTCGGCAACGACGGACAATAGTGCGGCCATTGCCAGCGCGTGGGCGGCCTGCAAAACCGGCGGCGAGGTCTACATCCCGTCGGGCAGCTACGGCCTCAGCTCGTGGCTGACGCTGAACGGCGGCTCACACGTGTCGATCAACCTCGAGGGCCAGATCTACCGCATGGCGGCCGGCACCGGTGGCGGCAATCTGTTCTTCATTGAGCACACGACCGACTTTGAGTTCTACAGCGGCAACTCCCAGGGCGCCATCCAGGGCTACGGCTACCAGTTCCACGAGCAGGACGAGTACGGCCCGCGGCTGATGCGGCTTACCAAGGTTACCGATTTCAGCATCCACGACATTGTCCTCGTCGACTCGCCAGCCTTCCACCTGACTCTAGACACGTGCACAAACGGCGAGGTCTACAACGTCGTCGTGCGTGGCGGCAACAAGGGCGGCCTCGACGGCATCGACGTTTGGGGCTCCAACATTTGGGTGCACGACGTCGAAGTAACCAACAAGGATGAGTGCGTGACGGTCAAGAGCCCGGCCAACAACATCCTAGTCGAGCGCGTCTTCTGCAACTGGTCCGGCGGCTGTGCCATCGGCTCGCTCGGTGCCAGCACGGACATTCACGACATTGAGTACAACCACGTGTACTCGCAGAACTGCAACCAGATGATGATGATCAAGAGCAACGGTGGCAGCGGCGAGCTGTACAATGCCCAGTTCCAAAATTTCATGGGCCACAGCAACGCCTACACCCTCGACCTCGATACCGCCTGGAGCAGCATGTCCAAGGCCGCCGGCGACGGCGTCGAGTACAACAACCTCACCTTTGCCAACTGGCACGGCACCTGCTCTAACGGCGCCAATCGCCCGCCCCTACGTCTCGTCTGTCAATCTGCCGTACCGTGCACCGAGATCGAGGTTAGCAACTTTAACGTCTGGACCGAGGCCGGCTCGTCCGAAAAGTATCTCTGCGAGAACGTGTACGGTGCCGGTGGCTGTATTAACAAGGGCACCACCCATACCGCCTTTACTACCACCGCCACTGTCACCACTGCCACTGGCTATGCCGTCACTACCATGCCCGGCGAGCTGTCCGCTGGCTTGGGCCTGACCAAGTCTATTGACATTCCCGCTATCCCGACCTCGTTCTACCCGGGCCTGCTGCCCGTCACGGCCCTGCTGGGTTGAATGCAGACGGCCGCTCCGCAGGGAAAGACTTGTCTTCCTGCTTCTACTTCTACGTTCGATTATTATGGCCTGTCATATGCCGAGTAATTCTTTTAAAAAAATCTTTCAAGTTTATAATATCATACAATTTACTGTATGTTTTTTTCGACCAGGCCCTGCCTACCGGAAGACCGCTAACAGAGGACAGGATGTAAGATACTTCCACACCTCGTTGTCACGAAAACAGAATAGACCGAGAGAGTATATATGAATAGCTACACTAGGTGATGGAAAATCCTCAGTCATGGTAGGTGACGCTGTAGATGTTGTAGACCCCCGCCTCCTGGTCGAAGGACAGGTCCCCATTCGACAAAATGTTCAGATACTTGCCGTTTTCCTTCTGCAGAGTGTACTGGCTGTTACCAACGTAAGTAATGTTGTACGTCTCCGCCCCGGTCTGCGACGTCGAAAGCGACGAGTGTTGCGAGATGTATTGACCGTCGACGGCGCTCGTTATCTGAAACGTAGTCCCTTCGGCCGTCAAGGAGTGCAGGACCCAACGCTGATGAATATCCTCGTGTTGCTGCGTAGCCTTTGTCGCCTTGAACTGGCGGGAGTTGCCCGGGTTGTACAGCGCATGGCCATTTGATTCAAACACAAGGTAGCGACCCTCAGTCAGATAGCCTCGAACGCCCTTGAAGCCGTCCTCAAAAAAGAGAGCTTCCTTCTCTGTTTGGTTACCGTATGGGATGGGCAGGGTGTATTGATCACTGGAACACGATCCGCCGTACGTTCCTTTGCAGAATCCATTCCACATGCCAATCAGCTCGCCATCCGAGTTAGCAATCGGCGTGACAGGCGTTGGCAAGTCCGGAATGCTGTAATCGGGCTGTGTTTCATAGTTAGTTGCAGGAACCAAACAACGGGGAAGTTGTCAGTCACGAACATGTTCAAAGTCGAAAGCGTTCACCAGGTTGGACTGGTGCTCACGCCGCCAGTCGGACATCTGCGCCTCCACCGTAATATTGGAGTAGCCCCGAGCAGCGAGGTATTGTTCTGATGGATCAGTAGTGCATAGGAAGCGCAACGGCATCTTTCCAACCTACCGAGGAATAAAAGAATAGAGGAGTGATCGCCCCGCTCGGTAAAAACGTGCCCGCCACGGGTGAAGGGGGAGATCATGATTAACGGAATCCGGATGCCTTATCTTTAGTCAGAATTCACTTTGCCTCCGGGCAGACGCAGGTTTCTTACCGGGACCAGAGAAGGTGTAGCCCAGTTCCCCGTACGGGTCCTCGAACCATTCTCCAGCAGTGCCATTCGGCGAAACAAGGGGCTGCACAGCATCACCCCAGCCACCAGCCTCTATTGAAATCATCATCAATACGCCGCATGGCCGGAAAAAAAAAACTCGACAGAAAAGGCTCACCGTCCCAGTTCAGCAAGATGACCGATTCGTTGTAGTTGGGACCGTGGATAACGGCATCAACAATTTCATTGATCCACCAGGCACCATCCTGGGGTGTGTTTGGGGGATGCATCTGGAGAGACCCAGGAGGGAAGGCCCAGCTGATTTCAGGCAAAGTTCCGTTAGCAGCAGACGCTTTGAAGGCATCGAGACCGTTATCGTCGTCGAAAGCCAAGCCGCGTTGATAAAGGCTGGAGTTCTTCTCGGCATCTTGGAACGCCTGGAAGTAGAAAAGGCCGTTGTTGGTGGCCCAGTCCCAAGAGTTCTGCAATTCTCAGTCAACATGGGACTCGGTATAAGAAATCTTAAGGCTCGTGCGAAAGATGTACCTGGAAAGAGCGCCAATCAACACCGGCGTCGTCAAGGTACTGCGCAAACGCAGGCCACTGCAGGGGAAGACAGTCGAGATTGGTGTCCACACACCCTGGCGGTCTGTTAGCCCTGCAAGAAATACACATGCAATGCCATTGCCGTACCGTTTGCCTGGTTGTCGTCTAGAATGACACCGCCAGACCCGAGCGGCGTCTTGCCACCTGGAACATTGATCGTTCCGCTTTGCCAGTACCATCTGTTGGGATCTTTGGATGCAAATTAGAAGGGGCGCCAAATTAAAATGGCACTTGATAGGTAGGGAAAGAAAATACCCGTGTTCGAGGTAATAGCAGCCTACATCGATATCAGCGAACCATGGTCGTCGAGGGTCGCCAGAGCACGGTATACGCACATGGTACATATCGCCAAGCGTGTAGGACTCGGCCAGAGAGAAATGGTACGCAATGTCCTGGCGCTTGTAGTAACCCCATGACTGCGGCGTGTCCACCTGAGCCCATTTGTCGTTGAGGCCGTCTTGCAGAATACGCTGCGTCGGGATCCAATTGTTGGCTCCTGCTTTGCATTAGGCACTGCGCGGTGATGTCGTTTCTCGTGTGGCCGTTGATTAGAATTCACCTGCACAGAGACACTGGCTCTTGTTGTAGCCCTCTTCCGTGTCTTCGTAGTTGAGCCAGTACGGCAGAAGGTAGTCGGTTTCGTTTGTGAGCCCGGAAACATTTCTAAAAGACACGCATGAGTTGGGCTTCCATGCTATTTTCTGCTGTTGTGACGTACTGGTACCACACTGATTTGCCGCTGGGGTTCACTTGGACGTTCGGGTCGGCAAAACCACGAACACCGGCCATGGTTCCATAAAACTATAAATGGTCAAGAGCTGGAATCCTCTACGGATGCAGTGTGATGCCGCCGAGACACGTTTGTAGTTGCTTACGTGCTGGAACGAGCGGTTCTCCATCATGATCATAATGACATGCTTAATGTCACCCAGCGAGGCAGCATTGGCACCGGTGGCGGCCAATGCCAGGAGTGGAACGCTGTGCCGCATTGTTGCTTTACCTGATGTGCCTTACCAGAAAAACAATGCAGAAGGCGATGGGGTAGGTTGATTTGTACACAGGAACGTTCCGGTTCCGAGGCAGAACAAGGCTTTATAGACAGTCACTCCGTATTTACGATACGCGGATGTCGGTTCTCGGTGCGTCTCTTTGAAAAACCCGACTATACCCATGCGTTCGGCAGTGCTCCGGGGTGCGTGCTCTTGCTCTACCCAACCTTTTTCGCCATGTGAATAATTGACAGGAACCCATTGGCTTACCTCTTGTCTTGCAGGATGCATGGCATCGAATTAAGCATTGTGGAACTCCCTAAAAAACACCGGGTCGAGAGGGCTGGGATTAAATGCTTGGCCAAAAAGAAAGTCTGTGCGGTTAGCGTTCTGGGGTTGAGGCTGCCATACCACAGCGGTTTCGGCATCATCAGGGCGATCACAATTTCCAGTGCATGCTGATAGCATGTAGTGGGTACGGAAGAGCGAATTAAGCAAGGACGGCGATGCAGGTGTTGGGTTTAACCAGACCGGAGGATTGCACCACGTGCGGTGTCAGTTACACGTGGTTGGCGATGTGGCCAATGGGGTGTTGTAGTCGTGTGTTGTGGACGACTTAGCGTATTTCGTTTCATCGGATGTGCGAGTACACAAAGACCAGCCAATTGCGGAGATGCCGACGCAACCGTATTGTCCGCAGGGTTTTGCTGTGATCATGTTCCTGTTCACTCTTTTTCGACTCCCTGTCCGCATCGGCTGGACAGAAAGCAAAGACGCGAATGGCAAACCGTGTGAGTCGAGAACAGACAAGGCTTGCTGAAGATGCTGTCGCCCGCGCTGCATCTGGGAGGAACCAGATTACGACATGGAGCTGTTGTCGGTGGGTGGTTGTTATGACAATTTTTGTTGCGGTGTCTGTCTTGTTCATATTCTTCCTTCTCGTGCATTCGGCTTTCTTTCCAGTGCCAACCACAGTACAGCCCCTCGGAGACAACAAACCTCTTCCTCCTGCCAGCCCCCTGGACGGGGATTTCACAATTCAGCTCCATCCGGGAGAACACAGAACACGGAGCCCCATAACCAATCATTATGCTTGGAACATCACCAACGCTAGAATAGCCAGTGACGGTGTTTACAAAACGGTGATACTCGTCAACGGTGAGAAGTCCTTTGCCAGCCAGGCATGGCGTGGACCAAAGACAAGAGCAGGCCCCTAACAAAACCAGGCCAGTTTCCAGGCCCGACTATCGAAGTTCGATCTGGAGATACTCTTGTCATCGATGTTTTGAACTCCTTGGCTGAGGGGGTTTCTGTGCATTGGCACGGGCTCCATATGAAAGGTAAACTTGCGCAAACGGGTACACGGGCGTGCTCCGTTCTTTTTGCTGATGTGTTCCAGGCGCAAACGACATGGACGGGCCTGTCGGAATCAACCAATGTCTTATTCCACCGGGCCATACGTTCACTTACCAGATCCCAATTGGAGACCAAGCTGGAACGTTTTGGTAGGAAACACCCAATCAAAGCACACGTGGTCCCGTTCTAACAGCACATTCAAGGTATCATGCACACTCGGAGGTTCAACGAGCAGACGGGTTGTACGGAGGGTTGATTATTCATAACCCAGTCGAAAACGAGGCCGCATTATACGGCTACGACAACGAGCTGCTCCTTATGGTCGGGGACTGGTACCACCGGCCTGCCAACACGATCCTGGTGGAGTTTCGTGATCAATCCAACGAAGGCCATGAGGTATGTTTGGGTGTGCATAGGCTCGGTGGTGTGGCTATGCGGTTGTCCACCTGCTCATCAACAAAGCCATTTCCAGATTCGCTCCTGATCAACGGCCGCGGGTATTTCGACTGCACGCGGCTACGATCCTCAGCACGGGTCAACTGCACGGCCGTTGCAACGCCATGCATCCGTCTAGACAAAACCAGCAGACACAGAGTCCGTCTGATCAATGTTGGGTGCGTCGCGGCAATGGGCGCGTGCTGTGACGCCATGCTGAACTGACACCACGGCAGTACCTTGGCGGGAATTACTGCAACCGTGGCAGATGCAGAGATGTCCGCCGTCCAAGTCGATGGAGGGAGACGCGTTGTATCCCACCCTTCAAATTCAATAGGCATTCTCTACCCGGCACAACGGGTCGATTTCGTTCTGCAGTGGCCCATCCCGTCTGCTGGCACAAAAACAGAAATCGTCATCGACATGGACAAGGAGTGAGCGGCATTGTCCACAGCATTCTTCACTAAGGAAAACCACTGACTGGCAATCAAGATACCTGCTGCAAAGCAACCCGGCCCTCAGCACCACGCAGACATTCACGGTCCATGGCGCTGCCGATGACAGCAATGTGGTGACGGCGGTGACGGCGGCGGCGGAAGACGTGCCAAACATAACAACTTTTGATCTACGAAACGCCAAGGGACCCCAGCTTCCGGCTGCCTTGCCCGAGCCCGACCAGCATTACATGATTTATGCCGTCATCGAGATCCTGGCGCACAACAACTTCGTCCCTGAAGGGCGCATCAACCATACGGCATGGATGCCACAGAATCCGCCCCTGCTGACGCTCCCGCGAGAGCAGTGGGATCGGCATCAGCTTGTTCCGTGGACTGGCAGCAAGCCCGCTTGGGTCGAGCTTACGATCAACAACATTGACACACAAGGTCACCCGTTTCACCTGGTATGATTTCTGCGGGCGAATTAGCGTTCTCGGGCCGCTCAGTACTGATACACGCTCTGCAGCACGGATTTGACTTCTTTGTCATTGCCTCGTATGAAGGGAAGGGCGGCTGGGACTACTATAACCCTTTTAACCCCGCGAGGCCTGCGCGGGGGGGGGCGTTCAACCTTCACGACCCGATAAGCAGAGACACCGTCTACGTCCCTCCTTACGGCTATGTGGTTCTTCGGTTTCTGGCAGACAATGAGGGCCTCTGGCTTCTTCACTGCCATATTTTGTGGCACCAGGCAAGTGGTATGAGCATGGCTTTCCACGTTCTCGGGTCAGAAGACGGGTTGGCAGAGACGCAGCCCGCACGGTATGCCAAAAAAGTCTGCGTCGGGTATGGAATGTAGAGACTGTGGCTCACCGGCTGCAAAGATGCCTATTAGGCAGCTGGCGCTGAACGCAGCCGGCCAACACTCAATACAGCCTATGCACCGTCATTGCTGTCTGCCACCTCCGTGATGAACTCAGATTTTTCGCAAACCAGGAAGGCCATGACGCTGGCCACCTCATAGCAGGTGCCTCTCCGCTGTAGATGGCTTGTGCGCTTCGACTGACTCAATGTTGATCACCTTTGGCGCCACACCAGCTAAGTTGACCGCCGCGTCCAGCGGACCAAACCTCCCCACTGTCGTCCTGGTGCATGCTTCGACTCGTTTTGTACGTCAAGGGCCGTCCAAACGACAGTCGCGCCATCTTTTTCAAACGCCCCAGCCACCCTCTCCAGTGCGCCGTCGTTGACATTAGCCCTGCATACGTGAAGTGGCAAGGCAATGACCACATCGCCGATATCATTGTCATGAGCGGTGTTGACTCCGGGCTCCGCTTCATTCGCCGCGACAGCGACTGGCCGTACCGCGCCATGTAAGATACGAGATGCACGCCATGGCGTTCCTGAAAGGAGAGGAATTTCGAAACATCCGTGTGTACAGCGACCGCCTTCCCGGCGCAAAGCTCTGCCACGGTCTGGTCGACAAAATCGTCCGGTACTACCAACTCGAACAAGTCTCCGACCCGTCGAAATAAAGGCCAGGCCACACAAAAACCCTGCTGTCGGCCCAATGCCAACCGAAGGACAACTATCCCGAAGAGGACTTTGATGCGTAGTACTGCTAAGAGGTGAGCCACCTTATTTGCCTGAGCCACCGCTTATTCCGCTCACATTGTAACCAAGCATCTCGACCAGCTGGCAACCGCCCCGGGCTACCTTCGTACAGGTTTCGCCTGGTCTTTTCAAGATCCAATGCGTAATCACGTACCCTCAATGGCCTGCCCGTGACATCAAACGAGCCTTTGCCAGATCCCCCAAAGTGGCTTGCCCTGCACGAATTCGAATCTGAGCATGTTGACCTGGACAGGCTGAAAGCCTTGACCGACACCGAATGGACACGCAGAATCCATGACAACGTGACCACTGCTAAAGTTCCTGTCTATAAAATCGCCAAAGCGTGAGTGGTTCCATGCCTTTCTGTGATGATCAGATCAGACGAAGAAAATTGTCAGACAGCAGAGGAGCAGAGCGGAGGGCCAAAGTTGTGGAAGCAACCCGAGGGTCGGAAATGATCTGTGCCTGAAACGCAAGGCCTAAATGGTATCTTACATGACCCGTTTTTTATCCAACAGAAATTGATGCTACTTTTTCGTAATTCGTCGCAAATCTCACCCGGAAACTAGTATTTCCACTACCGGTTTTACGGAGCTCGCAATAGACGAGCTGTCCTTTTTTTCCCCGTCCCTTCCATCTCAGCCCCTGATTTCGCAACCTCTTGCCTTGTTTACGAACCTCAGCGACTGCAAAATGGCCCCTCTCAACCCTCAAGTGTAGGTTCCGGCCAACAGCTTACGGCTGTTCTTTTTATTCGCTTTCTTTCCGTCGGGTGTCTATTCAGTCAACTAACATGCGCAGAACGAACCTGGCCATCATGCTCGGCATGATGCAGGTGTCGAAAAAAATCCCCTTTGACGATCCGAATGTGTTGATGTCTGTTCGCGTAGCATACCTGGCAAGCAACCTGATCATCCTGGGCATCTACCTCTATATCCAAAGCTTGATCGACAAAAAAAAGGGTTCGTCGCAAAACTGTGGTTCCCATTGCGTCATTGCACGCATTGCGTATGAAGTCGGGTATTTTGTTATTGGTATCCTGCCTAACCGTGCTCGCGAACGTTTAGATCTCACCACCCTCAAATACGTGGAACCTGCGCCCATGGGTTCGTCCGAGGAAGGGAAGCTGGTTACCACGACCATCCACGCATACGACAAGGCCCAGTTGAAGTCGCTCATGCGGTCGCAGATGACGGGTGTGGCCATGATGGCGTTCATGCACCTTTACATGAAGTACACCAACCCTCTCCTGGTCCAGTCAATCATCCCGCTCAAGAGTGCGCTCGAGGCAACGTTGGCCAAAATCTACATCTTTGGTCAACCGGCTGTCGGTGATCTCAAGCGTCCGTTCAAAGCTGGCGCTGGCTTGATGTCTGGTCTCCAGGGTGGTCCGGCGCAGAGCGACAAGAAAGCCATCGAGACGGCGGAGCGGGCCGGCCGTGGTGGTGCGAAGGAGGAATAGGCGCTTTAGGTTGGAAACACCGAGATTTGACCTTTTACCTAGAAAATATTTTTCTCTTGTGCGGACAAACAGACTTAGTTTGCTTACCTTTTACACCGCAAAAGAGATCGTGATCGTGTTGAACTGCCCTTCGTTACGATCACACTGCTAAAGTCGATCCGTTTCCTCGGCTTTTATGATGACTAATCTACATATCCTGCGGCCCGAACCCGGGAGGCGAATCTTAGAACGTTTATCTTTCGCTACACCATCCATTCATCCGCCAGCCTCGCCACTGAAAGACCACGAACAGACTTTGTCACTACCGGCCAGTATGTCGCCTAACTCAGAGAGACAAACAGTATGTGCTTGGCCGGCGCTCTTCTCTTATCCTGAACCTCCCTAGTGCCCTCCACTAACATGGATCAGGAGGGACCTCCCTCGCGAACAGCAGCGCATCAAGAAGGACCTTCGCTGCAAGATGCAACTGTAAAAAGCAAAGCAAGCAGCGCGCGGCCAGCGGCTGATCCATCAAAACCCAACACTACGGGCAGCAACAATCCGACCGCACTCAACAACAAACGGCCACATTCGTCCATCGATGTCACAGATCTGCCTTCTAGCAATCGCAATGCCGGCAAGCAAGATGACGTGGTCGAAATCCGCCCGGCGCGCAATTTTGCAAAGTATGTCGACTACAACTTCAGTGCCATGACAGACACCAAGGGTGGCTTTTTGTCGACAGAAGACGATCCCTGGAACAAGGCTTTAGCGCCGGCGCCAAATGCTGCCGGAGCAAAACCGGCGCACATGACCGCAGCTGAATGGGAGCGCATGCAAGTCATACGCAATCTCAAGCGACTCAAACAAGGCCCTTACGAGCCTGGTCTCAGCGTGCTTGCAGACAAGAAAGACCAGAAAAGGTGCCGTGAATGCGGAAGTCTCGAAATTGACTGGGTTTGGGAGGACGTGTTCACGTGCTGTGTGTGCAATGCCTGCAAAGAGAAGTTTCCGGAGAAATACAGCCTTTTGACGAAGACGGAGTGCAAGGAGGACTATCTTTTGACAGACCGTGAGTCGTTGCCACCCTTTCTCGTCTAGTGCTGAATTTGCCGACCTAACCAGTTTATAGCGGAACTGAAAGACGCCGACCTCCTACCGCATCTCTCGCGGCCGAACCCACACAAGTCCCATTGGCACGACATGATGCTATTCCTGCGGTACCAGGTTGAAGACTACGCGGTAAATACCAAGTGGGGTTCGGCGGAAGCTCTGGATGCGGAGTTCGAGCGACGGGAAACCGACAAAAAGAGACGCAAGGAGAGCAAGTTCAAGGAAAAGCTATTGGAGCTGAAGAAGAAGACGCGCACGGAGGCGTACCGGCGCAACAACGCCGTCAAGGGTGACAACAGCAGTCGAGCTACCACATTTGGCGATGCCATTGGCAACTCAGGACGGCATGTCCACGAATGGGGACGGGCAGTAGAAAACGAGGAGGGTATGTCGGTCAAAAGATGTGTGTCGTGTGGGATGGAAGTGGAAGAGCTCGAGTTTTAAGACGTCTCCGTCTAGTGGAGCACGTATGTAAGACTGTATCTATCTTACTGTGTATAAATTGGAGCCCAGGGTAACCCCTGAGATTAGCCCCTGAGATTAGCCCCCAAGAGCAGACGGCATGGATTGATGCCTTGGCGCCTGAAAAGTAGTGTTAAACTGTTATTGGTTGTACGCCATAGCGCCGCGACAAAAGAGCTCTTTCCCATGCCACACTGAAGAAGCTCCCAAGCCCAAACTCTATTGCTTCCCTTCATACCGTCTATTCCCGGAAAGCCGCGTGTCGGAAGGCAACACAACAAACGCCGCAACGCTCTATCTGCGGCTTCTGCGATCGACTTGTTTCCACTCTGCCTCTGGTTTAAACCATCCTTGGGACGGCCATCGTGAAGACTACCTCATCCCCCGAAACGGCTGCGTGCATTTTTTTTTGGCCCACGCGACGAATCCCTCAAGTCGGCGACTTGTTTTCTTAACTGGGGATGCCATACGGACAATTGCTGAAACGCGCGTTAACACCCTGAAAGAGTAGCACGGGCTTAATCAACCGACACCGCGTCCAGATTTGCTTTCGAAGCTATCGCACGTCTTCATCCACTTCATTGCTTGAGGGTTTTCGTGCAAACCGCATGCATGAGTTGGAACGGACAAGGCAACACGGGGGTGAATAATGGCGGTGGAGGTGGTGGTTTGCCAGGCTTGGGGGGCGACATGTCGGGGGGGGCGCAAGGGAACGCTTCCAACCAGCCGCACGCGACGGAGTATACACTGCAGGGTACGTCTTTTTTTTTCCCCCTTTTTGTTTGTTGTTGCTGTGTGCCCTCAAGATCTCATTGGATTGCGGTACTAACTTGAACACAGGAGTGATGCGATTCCTACAAACCGAGTGGCACCGACACGAACGCGAACGGAACGCGTGGGAGATCGAGAAACAAGAGATGAAAGGCCGAATAGCCTCCTTGGAAGGGTCCACTCGTCGTGCTGATGCCACGCAGAAGGCTCTCAAAAAATACGTCTCGATCTTAGAAAAGAAAGTGAAGGAGCAGGCCACGCAGTTGAAGCCCTCTTTTTCAACGACTTCACAGGCCGCCGCTTCACCATCCGAGATAACAGACAAACAGCAGCAGGCCGCCAAGTTGTTGGCCAAAGTTCGTGGTACGTTTCTTCGTTTCCTGCTTGCCATGTAAAGCGGTCGCTTACAGGCAACCCATTAGGCGACAAAGATCCCAAACCGACGAAAGCAGGCGCCCAAACAAGCTCCGTTACCGACGACGAGAGCCAACGGGTTGAGCTGCGTACCTTTCTCGACCAGTGTCAAGCAGAATTCACATACCTCATGATCACACCTGCCAACCCTAGTCCACCGCGCGACTCTTTGTCTATTGTTGAAGATTTTCGTTACGATGAGTGTGGGCTGCCCCTTGTGCAACAGCAACCGGACCAATACAACCAGCCAGCAAACCCGCGACCCTCCCAGCAGAACATTAGACAGCCCTCGGAGCCGACGAATGTTTTGGGCACGCAGATGCTGTCTGCCGCCAGAAGCATACCGCCCCGGAGCATCGATCACCAACCTACCACCATGAGCAGATCCAACCCCGACTCTGCGCCGTCCCTGTACGGGTCGACACCATCTGATTGGGCACCACAAGCACAAACCACAGACCTCATCATAGAGAACAGAGCTGTTCCAAATATTGCAGACCTGGCAAGGCGAGAGGCTGTTTCCGAAGAGGCTGAGCAAGTTGGAGAGCCGTACGACAAAAAGACGAAAGACCCTGGAGCAGATTCGTGGGATTTTACCGACGGTGCGACAAATTTTGCTGAGCCGGGCCTGCAGGCCGTGCAGCAGACGAGCACGCCAAGTCGCCCAGACACAGATGCATTTCCCGCAGCAGACAGCATGCCTAAATCACCCAACCGCCATCCAGTGTCGCACCGCAGAAAAAGCAGTGCGTCTCGTCGGCGAAGTGCAGAATACGACCAAGGCACACTTGCACAAAAAAGCGAAAACGGAGCTTTTAAACTTCGCTTCGGCCTTCGCGGCCATCTCAATACTGTTCGCGCTGTCATATTCTCTGGAGGCGGCAGTCCTGGTGAACCAGAAATCTGCACTGCTGCGGATGACGGGCTGATCAAGCGATTCCATATTCCTCGTGCAAACTACATAAGTGGTGTCAATACGGCTTTCGATCTCGATATCCAAGCGGACTTCACGCACCGGGGCCACAGTGGGGCTGTTTTATGTCTGGCATCTTGGTCAGCTGCGCCGAACTTTGCGACCGGTGGTCGGGCCCAAGGCGACGGCTGGATTTTTTCCGGAGGCCAAGACAATTCGATCCGCGTCTGGGAGCGAGGTCGGGTCGACCCGAAGGCCACGCTAGATGGCCACACCGATGCAGTTTGGGCCCTTTGCGTCCTGCCTGCTACACTCGGCTCCGTTTTTGGCCGGCAAACGCCGTACGGCTCACCAGATTGGATTTTGCTTGTGTCCGGCGCAGCCGACGGAACAGTGCGGGTGTGGGCATTATGTGCTCCTCCACAGCTCGCATCGCCACAGCCGCCGGGAACAGCGAACCGTCGCGGTGGCGCCGGGGCTGGCGGTCGGGTGAGGGGCAATTCAATGAGCTCTGGGTCCAGCTTTCCCAGCAGCCCTCAGCCGACGATGGCGAGCAGCAGCCCGTTTCACCACACGCTTGTGCACACAATATCACGGCGCAACTCGGCGGCAAGCCCTACCTGCATCACTGCGCTCGGCGGTGATGGTGGTTCGTTTGTAGTCAGCTATTCTGATGCGGCTGTTATTGTGTACGACACACGGACGGCGGAGGAAATTGGGGCGATGGCCAGTCTGGAGACATACAACGGAACGTTTGCCACGAGTGTGAACGCTGTTGTAGCAACCACTGTTGGCCTGGAGCAAGTACAGCCGGGCGATGAAGACAACGGCAGCGGTGGTGGTCTTGGCGGCCCAACTGGCGGTGGCCGTGCTTCAGGGGTGGAGGGCGTTGTTATATCTGGCCATGAGGACCGGTTCATTCGATTCTTTGATGCAAACAGTGGTATGTATTGCTAGGCTTCCCTTCCGCCCCCTTTTCGTTTTTCCCGGCAGTTGTTATCTGACCCAAGGACAGGACAATGTACATACAATATGCTGGCTCATCCAGCGGCAATATCCAGTCTGTCCCTCAGCCCTGACGGCCGCGAGCTCGTCAGCGCAGGCCATGACGCTTCGCTTCGGTTCTGGAGTTTGGAGAAGCGGTCTTGCACGCAGGAGGTCACGTCGCATCGGATCATGCGCGGCGAGGGCGTGTGCGCGGTGGTTTGGAGCCAGGATGGGCGGTGGGTTGTCAGCGGGGGCGGCGACGGCGTGGTCAAGATCTTTGCGCGCTAGGCCTCCCGGCAGAAGAGAGTGATGAGGGTTCTGCGGGCCGGGGGAGCGCATCTGTGGCGCACACGAACGGCGATTTTGAAATTTGCTTTTCTTTCCATTCCGGCGTGTTTACGTGTTGCCTCTAATGCCAAGTACAGAGCAAGTACAGAGCCATCCGAGCGTTGCTATACTACACTCTTGTTTATACCATCGCTTTTGCTCTCATTTTTTTTTTTTCGTGCTGCCTATCAATTGTCCGTGTCTTACGAGTAAGATGCTCGAGCGTTGGTTGCCGGTTTTGCGCATCCGGCTGCCCTGTGGTCCGCTAATCGATAGTGTCTTCGTCCTTTGTTTTGTTTTGATTTCTCTAGGTGGGTCTGGTCGTAAACAGATTGCGCTTTTTGCCCCCACCCCATGCGCCATCGCATTCCCAAGGGCCATAATACTCGCAACACAGACGGTCTCCAATTTTCTTCCGTTCTCCGCGAACAACAATCAACAGCGCGTTTCGTTCTCTGTTTTCTACTTTTTCCTCAAGCGTCATACGCCCACCCACCCGCTTTTAATTTCTCGTCCACATCACCTTCCAACAATCGCGCCGACACCTTTTTTCGATTCACAAGACCCTTCCGAATACCCTTTGTTCCCTTCGGCAGACAAATAAACACGGCGCAATGGCAGGAGGCAAGGGGAAATCCTCAGGAGGAAAGAGCTCAGGTGGCAAGACCTCGGTGGACGGGCCGAAGAAGCAACAGAGCCACTCGGCACGTGCCGGTCTTCAAGTAAGTCGATGCCTTGCGTTCGTGATGCTCGTCACTTTCGCGACCTATGTTGTTCTTGTGCGCATTACATTGTTTGCGCGCCCACCTCCCCGACGACAACACGACCCACAACCGGACGCGCCCGTCCTGCGTGCACGCTTCCGAGTGCGCGGCACGGCGTGCAGACCAGCAGAACACGATGCGCAGCATGCGGCTTCTCGGGGCACCGGGGGCACCGTTGTGACGCCGCCGCTCCCTGGCTACGATCCAGCAACCCTTGCCAATCCCGGCTTCCTTTGTGGCATGCCACTTTTCTCGCGGTTCGGCAGCTAACAATGTCAGTTCCCATGCGGTCGTGTCAAGCGCTTCTTGAAGCAGAACACCCAAAACAAGGTGCGTGTGGGCGCCAAGGCTGCAGTCTATGTCACGGCTGTGCTCGAATACCTCACTGCAGAAGTGCTGGAGCTGGCAGGTGTGAGTACCCCCACCCCCCTTTCCCTTGATTACCCGCTTGTCTATGTTCTTGCTGCTAACGACATGTGTCTGGGCCTTAGAATGCGGCAAAGGACCTCAAGGTCAAGCGTATTACTCCCCGCCATCTTCAACTGGCCATTCGCGGCGACGAGGAGCTGGATACGCTCATCCGTGCGACCATTGCCTTTGGTGGCGTCCTACCGCACATCAACCGTGCACTGCTCCTAAAGGTTGAGCAGAAGAAGAAGAAGGCTATCATTGAGGCGTGAGCGGCTATGCTGCAACCAGATTCCCTTTGGTCCTCTTATGGTCCCGGCCGGTATTTGATTTGATTTTGCTCTACTTTTGTTCTAGCAGGGGCCGTGTCACTGTGGTGCCTGGCCGCCTGACTTTGGTTGTCTGCTGTCTTACTGGCTCATCAACGGGCGTGTTTTTGGGTGTGTGTGTGTGTTTTTTACTCATGTGTGTTTATTTTGCCTTTGCAGGGTATGGTTATGGATGGATGGGTTTTGTAGTGTCTTGATTTCCTGTCATAAACGGACATCCTTTCTTTTTCGCGAACCGATGCTGCCAGGTCTAGTTTGAGTCACCTGTCCAGTCACGGTCCTTTCTCAGTCTGCTGCACGATACTCCAGTTCTGTCGCATCGTGTTACGAGTGCCGGTGCAGATAGCGGTCATGGAATTTATCCCCGGTGTGCATCTGGGAATCTTAATTAGGAAATGGACGGGCGTTGAAGGGCAAGCAACTCTGATTGAATTGTGCAATCTTGTCGGCTTCAAGGGTGCATCGGTTTAAGTCGTGGTGTTCATTCAGACATGGTTCATACTTCATTCCAGGAAAGAAATCACCACAGCACACCATATCTCGAAACCATCGAGAAAGGAGGCATGCCCTGCATTGGGGAGCACAGTGAACTGGACGCAACTTGTGTTTTCCGGCACAGCCGCTGCTTCTTTCCCTGCAGACGTAAAGCCCGCTCGAATCCTTTCTGCCAGCACCTGCATTTCAAACGGCAAAGGCAGGTCCTTCCCCCCCACGACGAGAAGCACCCTCTCCACACTGGTCGCGACTTTTGGCGCCAGCTTCCCAAGATCAAAGCCGGGCGAGAGCAGCGCTGCAATGCAGGCTTCGTAGCCATCCAGTGTAGTCTCGCTCATCAGCGCGCGTAGCCACGCCTCTTTTTCGGGGTGCGAAGCAAGCCACGCCTTTCCCAGCCACCTCTCGCGCGTGCCGGCCAAAAAATCCGTCAGACTCCCGCTCTGCCGCGCCGCTTTCACGCGCGGCGTTAAGCTGTCCTCCGTGCCTGCGTTGACAGGCGAAGAGCTGATAGTGTCGCATACAACGAGGTTCCGAACGACGCCCGGGTACCGTGTTGCAAAGACGACCCCCGTTGCAGAACCAAGCGAACAGCCGATCCAGGCGTGGAGCCTGGGGGGCTTGTCCGTGTCCTTCGTCAGCACAGACGTCAGCAGTGCATACACGGCGTCAGCCATCGCCTCGAACGTATTCGCCCCAAGATCCAGTGGCGCAGTCGATCCTCCGTGACCGGGGTGGTCATAAGAGAGGATGCGGAAGGCCTTTTGATGGAGCGCGTCGACCACACCATCGTCCCAAATGTCTGCCGTAGTGGCCAGCAAGCTCGAGAGCAGGACGGTCGGACGATGCGGCTCGTCGGGGTAAGTCAGCCGGTAGCGGAGGCTTTGGCCATCGGCCAGACGAAATGTCGAAAACGGAGGGGTGGCCATCGTGTCCTTCTGTTTTGTCGCTGTGATGAAATCGCTTTCAATGCATTACGGACTGGAGGGGAAGGGGAGTAAAACGTCATTGTGCAATGTGGGGCAGACACGGTCAGGTAGGTAGGTCATCGGAGCACAAAGATAGCCGATTGCCGCCTGGCCTCACAAACAGAAGAAGAGATGGTTTTATTATTGTACTCGTAGACGAAGCATTACCAGCGCTGCACCACCTCATGGCCCCTATCTGATATGCACGAGATCGTCAGTGCCTCTGCCCCCTACGTCAACACAGTGGTTTTTTGCAGGCCAGACTGTGTTGTCTGGATGTCGCTTTCAGCTTCGGCGTTCTGCACCTCGCTGCGTTGGATCTGCTCTCCATGCAACACTTGCCTCTGCCCCTTTTGCATCAGGGCCTCTCGTCCCGTCGTTTGCCTCCGCCTCTGTGTTCCGGGTCGTTGCGGCTGGAACATCGACCTTTCGGAGAACCCTATTGGCGACTAGCATGAATACTTGGGCAGCTGGTATGCGGCTTTGTGGGTCCTTGTCTCGCACTGTCGTGGCCTCTGCGTCTCCTCTTTTCGCCTTCCCTACCACTCGTCGCTCCCTTTTTTCTGGCCTGCCTTGCCAGTGGAGCAGAAGCGAAAAAAGCGGGAAAAAATTAGAAAATAACCCGCAAGCAAAAACCAACTCGACATCATTCAGATACCCGCAAAACGACCACTCCTTCTACCGTGCCGCACCACCGCGACGCATCGACGAAAGTATACGAACGATCACGCCCTTGTTTTGCTCCTTTTTTTTACCCTCCCTTTTTTTGTTACCTTTTTTTGTTTCTTCTTCGTTTTCCCGTTTCTCTCTCTGCTCTCCCGTGCAGCGTGCAATCCAGTCTTCCTCCTCCTCGACCCAGGTCTTCTGCGTCTTCCACTCTTTCATCGGCACAACCCAACGAGTCTATCTGCGTGTGCCCCCCTGGGCGTGCCGCGCCCTTTGTCTGCGCTTTCCGGCTTCCGTCTTTCGTTTACGATCATCGTCGGCCCCCTTTCCTCCGATAAAAGAGCCATCAGCGCGTCGCGTAAGGTTCGTCACTCCGTACGCCTGTCGTCGTTCGCACACCTCATCCGTTGCGTTTCTTCCCGGGTCTTTGTGGCGATTGCAGGTTTTTGCCGCTCTAGTTGCCTCCTGTCTCTCGCGACTCCCCTTACCTGCCCGCTTCTCTTCTTTCCTTCCCCCTTCCCCCTTTGATCTTACTCTAGCCAGACGTATGATGTGCCCCTTTTAGCCACCCCCCCAAGCCTTCTATCTTTCCCGTCTCCCTTCCCTTCCCTTTCGCTTCTCCTTTTGCCCTGCCCTCACTCTCTTCGCCACCCTTCAAACGATATATTCCATTGCCCATTTTTCGTATGTACTGACATCCGTGTTTGTTCCTTCAGCCCGGCTCCGAAGATACGAGTAGCCAACAAGTCACCACCGACGTCACGGACGCAAGAGCCAGTATTTCAGCCCCTGCAACATTGTGGTTTGCCAGCCTATAAATACGTGTCGACCTTCTGCTCCCCTCGATAGTCTACGCACCCCCATTTTCGCCCTTCACGCCATCGGTAGCAAGTCCATTTTCCCAAAAACTACATACGGTTTATCGAGAACCATGAATTCTCAGCAACCGCAAGGCGACTTCTATCCTGGCTACGCCGGTGCTCCTTTGAGCCACTCGCCTAATCCGTCACGGCCAGGGTACGCAACGACCGTTGGCGTCCCGTCGGCCTTGAATGGCGGCCGTCGCAGTCAACAATCCGGCGAGGCGAACAACCTACCTGCGCCTTCCTCTCTGTATAGAGATGACCGTTTTCCGTCCTTTGACGCCAACCAGCGTTTCGACCGAAATGGAAACGGCATGACGGCCCAACCTGGTCTCCAGAATACTTTCAACATGTTTGGCACGGCGAACCAGGCATCGTGGAGCTACAATTCCGGTTCCGCTGCAACGTTGAATGGCCCGATTAATGATGGATCCCGCATGCGGACATCTAGCAGGCGACCTGCCTTGCACACGGTCAGTTGTTTTCTCCCCCCGCATCTCGTGTTATGTGAGTCTCCTGTTTCTGACAGCTCCTGCAGGAATGGACGACGAACAACGATCCGCCCCTCGCCAACCAGACTAATCCCGAAATCGCTTTTTATCCCCCGCCACAACACCTGGCCGGTCAACCGAACCTGGGCTTGCCGAGCACTGGCTCGCCCGACCCTTTCGGCATGCAACCACCCCTTCTGAACATCCAAGGCTATGGTCCACCCGAAATGAGGCCATTCGGCGACACCAAGAAGGACATGGGCGACCTGATCCCCACAGCTATTGTCATCAAAAATATCCCTTTCAATATTCGGAAGGAGTTTTTGACTTCTGTTATGGTCGAGTTGCAATTGCCACAACCATACGCTTTCAACTACCATTTCGATCAGGGCGTCTTCCGTGGCTTGGCTTTTGCCAACTTTCAGAGCGCACAGGATACGGCCCAGGTCATCGAGCGTATGAACGGATTGGAAATTCAAGGTCGAAAACTCCGTGTGGAGTACAAAAAGATGCTTCCGGAGCACGAGCGCGAGCGCATCGAGCGCGAGAAACGCGAAAAGCGTGGTCAGTTGGAGGAACAGCATCGTGGACCTGCCCACCAGGTGTCTATATCTTCCATGGCCACAGCAACATCTGTGCAAAGATCGTCCTCGAACGTGCAAGATCGTGCGTTTCTCCGTTATCCCCCCCTGTCGCTAAACGACGCTAACTTGGAAGAAACCACAGGCCGGTTCGATCTCAACGACCCAAATACACTGCGGTATTACCTGGAGCTTTACATGTTCCACAACGACGATAATAAGGAAGTGCACATTTTTCCTGCGGACACATCGCCAGAAGACCGCCGTTTGATTCACATTCTGGCCCACAACATGGGTCTGGAACATACGTCCATTGGTGAGGGCGACAACCGACAAATACACGTTAGCAAGTCGAAGTTTGCGACTGCCCTCCGGCAACCTTTACAACAGCCGGGCGTCACGCTGGATGGCCATCCTCGCGGCTTGAGCCGTGCCGCGACATATGATTTCAACGACCGCCAACACCCGTCGGCTCATTCGGTTGGCCGTGGCCCGACACTTGCTATCCCGAATGGCAGCCCCGAGAATCACCAGCACGGTATGAATGGGCTTCGCGGCGTCAAAAGTTTTGCCGACTTGCGATCGTTCAGTCCCAGTCCATCTTCGTCGCTTGTGAGCAACGGTGCTCTTGGCCCTCCGCAGGCCAACGGTCACAGTGCAGGCGGCGTGCCGCCTTTTCTAACACACTTTCCGAGCGACGGTCCATTTGGCCCGACACTAGTCACACCAACAACCCCCGGCTCCGCCTTGAACCCTTCGGCAACAGGAGATGCCTCTGGCCTGGTCAACAGCCTTGGTTCTTTGGGTCTGGGGTCGTCTTCGTTTGACGGAAACAACGGCCATTCTGCTCGGCCTAGGGACACGCCAGGGGCCATTGGCAGCCAACGGCCCAGTGCTAACGGCAACGGCTCAAGAGCCGCCCCTGAGCGCCAACCTAGGGGTCCTGGCGATTGGGAGAAGGCCAGCGGGTTCACGCGTGGTCGTTCGAATGGCCATGCACCGCGCGGGAGCGACTCATCGGAAACTGGCGCCCGTGTCGGCACGCCACACGGATCGGCCACGCGGTTTTGATTACCGATAATGTGCAGTCCTGCCCTGCAATGGCCAGCTGTACGGCCACAGCTACTCATTGCTACGCCACTTCTACGACATGCCTGATTCTCGACTCAAATGCCTTTGCAACGTTGTTAATGCTGGTGCTTACCTCCCTCTGTTCTCAGGCAACCTCTTACGTGCACCAACGACTGTCTCAGTGTGTAGTTCGGAACGGTGTTTTCTTTTTCCTTTCCATGTTTTTGCTTTTGCTCAAGTCACGGCCCGCCTTCCCAACCACACACGATCCTCATCTAGAGACGTGCAAAAAAACGGAGGAGCTATGCCTGCCTTCTTTGTTATTTTTATTGCCTCGGGGTATGTTTTGGGTTTTTGGTTTTTGTTTTCTTTTTCTGGTTTACTTCTTGTCTTGCCCGTCATGTTTTCCGTTTTGCGTTGCTACCGTGCTTCTATCGTCCCCGGAACCAGTCCCAGAATTGGGTCCCCCCCACCCACTGGATCTTTGTGTTCTACCAGAGGAAAAGATGGCTGGTGGTTTTGTTTGTTGGGATTGCTGGTCTTACGATTTGGATGCGTGGTAACGGAGCATGACGCCTAAAGTGATGGTACGACTCGAAACGATACGACGAACGAATACGCAGTCAATTTGGATTTGGATTCGATCTCCCTACAAAACCCCAACGGCTTGACGACTTCGATGTATCTTTAACGGGGCCAGAAAAAAACGGTGAAAAAAGAACGAAAAAAAAAAATTCCGACTGCGATCAACAATCTGGATACAGCAAAAGGGGGTTTGGGTTACTTGATAGGCAACTGTGTTTTCTTAGATTGTGCCGCAACCTGTGCGATCATATATACCTGATTGATTAGCAGACCGCGGCATGTCTCCAGAGGGAGTCTGTAATACCTACATTTACTATGTCCCGTTGCGTGTTTCTTTCGTTCAGACAAATATTCACGTGTATTAGGCCACGGCCGGCTGCTTCGGCAGTAAAACCCCCCCTAAAAAAGGAAAGGGACCGTAGGAGCGATCCTGAGGTGTTGAAACGGGATCCAAGGACGGCTAGAAACAGGTAGGTATCAAAAAAAAAAAAAATAAGCAAATGAACAAAGCCCGAAATAAACCGCGAAAACCACCCTTTCCCTCCCTCCCTCCTCCAGAAGAAACAGTCCTTAAAAGTGCTCCCGCGGATCAACCGGCGTCGATGACATGTCCGCCATGACTTCATCGTCGTGATCGGGAGGGTGATCCGCAATGGTTGACCTTAAACGCCTGGCCCGGGATCCGCCTGCGGCGTCAGAACCAGCATCCTGGCCGGCATCAAACACACCAGCAGCGGTGGCAGCAGCGGTGGCAGCGCCAGAAGCGCCAGCAGCGCCAGCAACAGCACCGCTGCCCTCGGAAGCCCCATTTCGGAGCTCCCAACTGCCCACGCGCTCGTGGTGGACCCCTGTCCTTGTGACGGCCACATCCGGGTCGGCAACCTTGCGCTCGGCACCTTTAAATCCGCCGCCACCGGCGATATCGTCTCCGTTATAAGTCTCTCTGTTGCTCTTGCCAGCAAAACACAAGCGCAGCCCTCCCAGCAATGCTGCCGCTAGGACGACCACGGAAACAACAGACAAGGTGACAAGCGCACCGATGACGCCGGCAATAGCAGGCGTCACGCCGCTCTTACGGGGACTGCTGCTGCTCGTAGAACTGCTGCTGCTGCTGCCGCTTCCATCGCCCGTTCCATAGCCAAAGTTCTGCTCGAGTCCAGGGCAAAATACACTGGCCGAGTTGCACATTTCACACCACACCGCGTCGGACTCGATGCCGGCGGCACCCATTGCGTTGACAAAGTCTTTGTAGGACATGGTAAAGTCTTTAGTGCTGTTTGTGAACAGACCGTATTGGATGGGTGGCCCGTCGTCACGATTGTAGCTGGACTGGTAGTTGAAGCGCACATAAAGGTCGTCTGTGCTGGGGTAGAGAGAGGCATTTGCCGTATCGGAGGGGATGGAATACAGCTCGAAAAAAAGGGCCCCGCCGGGGCCGGGCAGGCGGTTCTCAAAGGCCGATTTGTAAGGCCCTGACAACAGCCCAGACAGAGCGAAGAAGGCCAGCATGGGCTCGAACGACCCGAACAAGAGATTCAGCTTGTTCCTGCTGCCCTTCTTCGCGACAGACTGGGCAAGCATGTCGACAATCTGGATGGCCAGCATACGGCCAGAGACAGCACGGATCATGTCGCCCTCCTGGGCGCCAGAAATGCCGAGATTGGCATTGAGGTCGAGCTGTTGAACAGCTGCCAGAGAGCTCAAGATCTCGAGATCGCTGCCGTTGATAACACTGGAAACCTGAGCATCGTGGTTCGCCGCGTAGGAGGCGTAGTCGTACAAATTGTAGGCATTGTAGAAGTTAGTTGTGGACGCGGAGAAGACGCCATCGAACACAGTGGGCGCCAGGTTCTGGTAGAAGTCGAGCGTGCTGTTGTACTTCCCCTGTACCGTGGTGTCGTTGCGGAACGTCGTCAAGATCGACGCCTGGTAGTTGGTGCAGGCGATATGGCCCTCGATGAAGGACGACGTTGGATCCGTCAAGGACACCGTATGGATGAACGGGTACTGGTATCCGTTAAGAGGAAAATCAATGTGCGTGCCGTTGACCAAGTCGGCAGCGGCACTGCCACCATTGCCATAGGCAAACTGCTCTGTCTGCGGCGGGTAGAGACCCTGCAGGAAGGCCTGTGCCCCTGCGGCGATGTACGTGTCCGCTGTGCTGATGATGGAAATGTGGTCGTTGTTCAGGCTGTTGGGCTCGAGGTCGACAATCGGCAGCAGCGCAGAGACATTGCTCTCGGGCGTGCCCGCCAAAATGTAGCGCTCGCGGAAGGCTGCCCCCTGGGTGAACATTTGCTGGGCGCCCAGCGGCGTCAACTCGGGGGTCGTTGGTCCGACGAGGGGCGTGCGCTCGCCGTACATGACGTAGGCCGCAACACTCCATACGATGATAGAGTCATCCTGTGCGGCGGCCAGACGGGCAGTAAAAACAGCCACCAACAGCACGAGATGACTGCAAAGGAGGGCCATGGCCGAGAGGGGGGGTTGAAGATGGAAAGAAAAGAGCATGCCACGGCAGCGCGGGGAGGGGGGGAAAGAAGAGGGAACGGACAGCGGGAGATAGGGAGGGGGAAGCATGCGAAGGATGTAGTCCCGTTCCCGTGAGCAGAGCTTATCACACTCTGAAGCTTGTTAGCAGGACAACGGGTGGGAACGAGCCAAACAGCCAAAGCAGCTACAGCCAAAGCAGCAGCAGCCAAAGCAGCCAAAGTGGCTAAGCGGCACGGCTGGCTGCAACCAGGGTTGTTTATTGGCCCATTCTGTAGCCGACCCCGTAACTGTTGTAGCGATGCGACCGCATAACTGCACGCTCTTTGTCCTCGTGGCCGGAGGCTAAGGGCCGTGACCGCCGATCGTGTCTTTCGTAGTGCGTGATAAGACGCCACAGCCGCAAACAGCACGGCTGCGATGGGAAGCCCGGCCTGCGCTACGCCAGATACAGTTAAGACCGGCCGGATAGGGAAAGGCTCTGAACTCTAAGCTACACCGCTTTTCTGCCCCGCTATAGCCGGGCGTTGTCCAACCCCACTACAACCAACCACCCCACTACGATGACGCGAAAGATACGCCGTGAAAACATTTGAATGTGCAGAAACCCGACTACACCACCTCGGAACGATCGATGCGACTCTTACGCCGCGAGCTCCTCTTCCACCTGCTTCTGTACCAAAGCCCGCACAACCTCCCAGTCATTGGCCACCTCCGTCAGCCGCCGCTCCTTGTCCTCCAACCCAACAAACTCGGCCGGCCGCGCCTTGGCAAAGTCAAAGTCGGCCTCGCTCTGCAGGGCCAGCGCCACGGCACCCGCAAACTTGGCCGGGTGCGCTGTCGACAGCGACACATGTGGCACGTTTGGGCTCGTCCGGCCAATCGACCGCTGTGCCGCCGTGATGCCCACGGCCGTGTGCGGGTCCAGCACATAGCCGTTTCCGCTGACGGCCACGTTGCGGTAGATGGTCTTGATCGTATCCAGCGTTTGCTGGTCGCTGACCCGCTCGCTCTCAAAGGTTCGCCGCGCCGCCGCCAGAACGTCGTTGTAAACGGGGCCAAACCCGCCCTTGGTCTTCAGGTCGCGCAGCCACAGCGCCACCTCCTGGCCAGCCTGTTTCTTGTTCCATGCGTCGTCCATGCCCGCACTCGCCGCAAACTCGTAGGCCAAGTACCACAGCAGGCGCTCAAAGTTGCTCGACACCAGAATGTCCATGGCCGGGCTGAGTGTCTCTTTCGCCCCGTCCTCGTGCGCCTTGGCGCCATCCTCGGGCAGGCCGCAGCCAGGGCCGCCAGCAGACGAATACTGCTCCTGTTTCTCGTAGCGGCCCGTCTTCCAGAACCGGTCCAAAATGTCGTTCTCGTTCGTGGCGATCACGAGCTTGTCCACCGGGAGGCCCATCCGGTGCGCAAAATATCCTGCCAGCACGTCGCCGAAGTTGCCCGTTGGCACAACGAACCGAACCTTGTCGCCGAGTTTAAAGTTGTCCGGTCCCAGCCTCTTGGACAGCGAGAAGTACGAGTGAAAGTAGTACGTGATCTGTGCCAGGATGCGGGCAAAGTTGATCGAGTTGACCGCCCCCAGCTTGAGCGTCTTGTTCGTCTCCGGGTCCGCAAAAAGCGCCTTGACAATGTCCTGGCAGTCGTCAAAGGTGCCCGTCACCGCCAGGTTGTGCACGTTATCGTCCAGGACTGTCGTCATTTGCGCCTCCTGGATCGGGCTGACCCGGCCCTTGGGGTGTAGGATGAACACCGACACATCCTTTTTCCCCCGCAACCCGTAGATGGCCGCACTGCCCGTATCACCTGACGTTGCACCGACAACCGTCAAGTGATGGCGTTCTGCGTAAAAAAAGAAAGAAGAAAATGTTACTGAAAAGCCTCCTCGCCGCCGCCGTCGCAGGCAGCCCCTAGGGCGCAAACGTACCTCGTCCGGTTTTGCCGGCATTCTTCCGAACGAGAAAGTACTCAAACAGGTTCCCAAGGAACTGAAGAGCAACCTTGCGCGTTGTCAATACTCTGCGAATCCATACTGAACCCTTTCCTCACGCACGGCACAGGGCACTCACATCCTTAAACGCAAAGGTCGGTCCGTGAAAGAGTTCCAACAGATACAGGTTCTCCTTGAGATGAACTAGCGGCGTCACCTCCTCAGTGCGAAAAGTGGAATAACTGCGGTCGATAATCTCACGCAAATCGGTGGGTGGAATCTCAGATGGCGAGATGTACAGCGAGAGCACGCGGAACGCCACCTCGGCAAAAGACAAGTTCGCCCAGCTCTTCCAGTCGCCCGCGTCGGGGATCTCGTGCGGCACGAAAAGACCGCCATCGGACCCAAGGCCCTGGAGAACAACCTCCTCAAATGACAAACCCTCGTCCTCGCCGCGTGTCGACAGATACCGCTGCGAGGCGGTGTGCGTGTCGTCGCCCTCCGTGGTGCCGTTGCTTGTGCCGTTCGCCGCAGCAGAAGCGGGGGGCGGGGCCGGTGCTGTTCCTGGCATCGTGCCTTACCAATGCTGCGTCGGGTTGCGGGAAATACCAGGAGGGGGGGGAGGATGAAGGGCTCCAAGGAGAGGGATGACAGAAGAACAGGGCCAGAGTACTCTTTCTGTGTGCAAAAGCGTGATCAAACTTTTTTGTGACTAACGAGTCTCTCAAACGCGCCAGAGGTCGCTAGCCCGTAATTTATATCTTAATATGGTTGTATTTTTTTTTTTTTGGACGAAATGGCCAACCATCCATCGAAGTTTTAAAAAAATAAAAAAATAAAAAAAAAACAGCGACTGGCTCCCAGAGCTATTTAAAGGGACACAACCAGTTTACTACTAGGTGGCGTAGGTCAACTTTTGGCCTGCAGCAGCAGCGACCTGCGTTGCGGCTGCAGGTGCCGGTCACTGTGGGGCAAGGCCAAATATCGAACCAATCAAAATCCTATCTTTGTCCACAACACAAAGCTGTCCTTTTGAAACAACACCCTTTTTGTTTCTTCGTTGTTCAGCTGCGATGTCGCCTCTTGGATGAGTCTCTTGTGTTCGCTTATCTTTTTAAATCCGGCCAGGTCATTTTGAGTTTTTATTCAACCTTGTTCAGTCCTTCTCGTTCTGCGTTCTCCCCCCCCCCGGGTTTTTTTTGGCCACGCTTCGCCGATGGTACCCCTCTACGACATCGCTTCACCACCTCCGTCAACCCGAACCCGATCCTTCATTCACCACAATGCATACACGGAGGCCATTTACAAGGCTTAAATTGATCTTCTGTCTTCTTTTTGCGGTTTGTGGCCAGGTCCTTGCGGCCTCGGCTGTCTTGGGGGTCGATCTCGGCACCGAATACATCAAGGCCGCTCTTGTCAAACCCGGCGCCCCCCTCGAGATCGTCTTGACCAAGGACTCAAGACGAAAGGAGACATCGGCAGTTGCCTTCAACCCCCCCCCTGGTGGTCCCAAGCCGAAAACCTACCCTGAACGGTCCTATGGCTCCGATGCCCTAGCTCTAGCTGCACGTTTCCCCGGGGACGTGTACCCAAATCTCAAGGCCCTCCTAGGACTTCTTGTCGAAGGCAGCGAAGAGGTCAAGGAATATGGGGCACGCCACCCAGCCCTGAAGTTGGAAGCGCATGCCGTCCGAAAGACAACGGCCTTCAAGAGCAGCGGCGCGTTTACGGCCGACGAAGATGCGTGGTTAGTTGAAGAACTGCTGGCCATGCAATTGCAGAGCATCCGCCGCAACGCCGAGGCTCTCTCCGGCGCTGACACAGCAGTGCGCTCAGCCGTCATCACTGTGCCACCCTTCTACACAGCGGAGGAGAAGCGGTCGGTGGAGATGGCAGCCGACCTCGCCGGTCTGCGCGTGCTCTCCCTGATTAGCGATGGCCTCGCTGTGGGCCTCAACTATGCCATCAATCGCCAGTTTCCAAACATCAATACTGGCGGCAAACCCGAGACACACATGATCTTCGATATGGGCGCTGGCTCGACAAAGGCGACCATCTTGAAGTTCCAAAGCCGCATGGTCAAAGATGTGGGGAAACACAACAAGACCGTGCAGGAAATCCAAGTTCTAGGCAGTGGCTGGGACCGCACCCTGGGCGGCGACTCCCTTAATACACTGATTGTGGACGACATGATTTCACAGTTTGTCGAAAGCGCTCCGGCCAAAGCAGCTGCCGTTCGTGCCGACAAGGTTCTGGCCCACGGCCGCACCATGGCCAAGCTATCCAAGGAAGCTGAGCGCGTGCGCCATGTGCTGAGTGCAAACACCAACACGGCGGCAAGTTTTGAGGGCCTGTACGACGACGTCGACTTCCGTTACCGAATCAGCCGCGCCGAGTTTGAGGCCATGTCCGCAACCCATGCCGAGCGTGTTGCCGCCGCTGTTCAGCGCGCTCTGGATATGGCCGGCCTCCGTGTTGCTGATCTGGATTCTGTGATTCTCCACGGCGGAGCCACGCGTACCCCGTTTGTGCAGAAGCAGCTCGAAAGCATTTTCGGTGATACGGAGAAGCTGCGCAACAACGTGAACTCGGACGAGGCCGCCGTTTTTGGCGCCGGCTTCCGAGCTGCTGAGCTCAGCCCAAGCTTCCGGGTCAAGGAGATTCGCGTGGCCGACGGCGCTGGATTCGGCGCCGGCATGAAGTGGGCTAACGGCAAGACGCAAAAGGTACAGCGCCAGCAGCTGTGGACGCCAGTGTCGCACTTGGGCACGGCGCCAAAGGAGGTCACTTTTCAAAACAAAGAGGACTTCACCGTGGACTTCTATCAGCTGAAGCGCGTCGTCGAGGTTGATGGGAAGGACACCGAACTCCCTACCCAGCGTTTGACGACAAAAAACCTGACTGCCACGGTGGCGCAACTCGGCGAACAATACGGCTGCGATCCAAGCACTGTTCAGGTGAAGCTTGGTCTTCGGTTGAGCGGCGAGAATGGCGAGGTAGAGGTCACGAAAGCTGTCGCCGAGTGCGAGGCCGAGGAGCCTGAAAAGGAGAGCATCATGGACGGCGTTAAGAACCTGTTTGGATTTGGCAAGAACAAGGATCAGCAGGTCCTTAATGAGGATGGCACAGAGGCTGCTTCGCCTGATGCAGAAACATCGTCAACGGAAACGAGCAGCAGCACTACCACCACTTCGACATCTTCGACGACACCAGCACCATCGTCTGGCGCGAGCTCATCCTCCACTTCTGTAGGGTCAGAAAAGGGCCCGATTGACAGCCGTGGCAAGAAGATTACCGTCTTTATTCCTCTGAAGCACGAGCTGGAGAAGACAGGCATTTCGTTGCTGTCCAAAGCCGACACACAAAAACTCAAAGATCGACTAAAGGCGTTTGAGGCCTCGGACCGTGCCCGTATCCAACGCGAAGAGACATTCAACCAGCTTGAGGCTTTTACATACAAAATTCGGGCCCAACTGGAGAGCGCCGAGTTCGAGGCTGTGTCCTCCGAACAGGAGCGTTCTGCGCTGGAGGCGATGAGCAAGGACACGAGCGAGTGGTTGTATGGTGCCGGGTCTGATGCCACACGCGAACAGCTGAAGAAAAAGCACAGTGCTTTGCGAGCGCTTGTGGATCCTATCGAAAGACGCATAACGGAGGCAGAAACCCGACCGGGGCTTCTGAACGACCTCAAGGCCGAGCTAGCGCAGAGTTCGGCTTTTACCAACTCCATACGCGAACGCATAGCCGAGTACGAACGCGAGGTGCAATCGGCGGAAACGGCGGGCAGCAGCATTCCCCCCGCTCCATCCGCTTCGTCTGCACCACCATCAGATGGCGGTGATTTTGCAGGGCTGGAAGATGACGATGCTGCGGCTGCCTCAGATGCCGCCTCTGCAGAGGAATCCTCGACAACTGGCGGCCCTGCACCTCCAGTATACACGGTGGAAGACTTGAAACAATACGAGGATCTCCAGGCGTCGGTAACGGCGTGGCTGGAGGAGTTGGAAGCATCGCAGGCCAAGCTGGGCCCTCGGGATGACCCAATCCTGAAGGTGGCGGACATTCAGGCACGGCTGCAACAGCTGGACAAAGCTAGAATGGATCTGGCGATGAAGGCTGTCCGTGATTTCGAGCAGTCACGAAAGCCGGGCAAGGGAACGAAAGGCAAGACAGTCCGGAGTAAGAAGGAGAAGGTGACCAAGGCGGGCAAAGGCGGAACAACTTTGTCGTCGGCCGCGTCGTCGTCTACGTTTACAGCACAGCCGAGCGATAGCGGCGACATCAAGCACGAGGAGCTGTGAATTGATTTGAAGCGAGCCGTTGTTTTTTTTTTTTAGTTTTATGAATCTTGTTTAGAAGTTTATCTTCTGTACGCGGTCTGGAATGGCTCCATTTCGCGTCACTTCCCTCTTCTCTTCTGTTTATTTGTTAATCGACAATGTTTCATTGTCCTCGCTGGATTCTGGACACAGAGCGGGAAAGCATGTTTTCTGCTACGTTCCTACGTGCTGCCAATAATTGCAGGCGATGTGCCTGTCTGGGGCAGAGATGAAAAAGGGGACGAGACGATATCAATCAAACAACGCTGTGGAACGCATTCCAGGAGACGGCCAATTTCTCAACGCACAAGAAAGAAAGACGAAGCGAAACACGGCCTGGCAATGTCGGCAAACCGTGGTTCCGGCAAGCTCGTCATGGAACACAAAGACGGAAATGCAAAACAGAGCAGACGCGACCCGGTAGACGCGACCCGGTGCGACCAGAACACGGTCGGCGATTCCCGTTCTGGCAAGCACGAAGCTACAGACCATCTCACCGAGGAAAGAGCGACCGGTGCGAGTGTACGCACGTCGCTCACCTGCCTGCGACGGGGATTTCTTTTTTTGGCCCTCCTTGCTCTCCTGTAAAAATATAAGAAAGAGAGCAACCGCCGAGAAAAAAAAAGATATACGCTGCGTTGACAGTTCAAGCCCGTGTTCTCGCTCTCCTTTCTCTGTTGAAACCGTCCCTCTCTTACTTACCCTGCACATCCATTTGCTCTCACTCTTTCCATTTACCCTTTTCCTTTAGCTTTCGGATTACGCCTTTTCCCATCTCTGGTCATTTGGTCGTTCATCTTTCACAATTTCCGCACCCCTTGACACATCCCCAGCCCCAACGGACGGACCCCAGGCACCATGCTGATAACGATGCTTTTCTCGCCACTGGCGGCGCTTCTCTGGGTGACGATTGTATGTGCTCGGCCGTCTCTCTCGCCCATGCGCAGCAACAGACAGCATGGCAGCATCTCTGGAAGAAACAGCATCAGCGGCTCCTTCACCATAGAGCAGGTTCGAAACGATGCCTACAACCAGCATGGCTCTTCGGAATATGCCTGGGCCCTTGCAAAATACGGAAAGGATCTGGCATCACACGCGGCTAGCAAGGTGGGATCGGACTCTGGACCCAACCCAGGTACCTCCTCCGTGGGCGCCTTCAACCAGAGCTACGACCGCGAGTACCTGAGTCCCGTGTACATAGGCTCTCCGGCCCAGCTCTGCTGGCTGGACCTCGACACGGGGTCCGGGGATTTGTGAGTGGTTTTTTTTTTTTTTTGATAACCTTTCACCATTGACAAAGGCTGACATGGGGAATTTTTCCCTCTTGTACAGGTGGCTTTTCAGTTCAGACACACCCGCCTTCTACCTGGATGGCCAGCGCATCTATCACCCGGAGCAGTCCCGAACGGCTGTGAACGTGAACAACACAAGCTGGTCCATCACATATGGCGACGGAAGCTATGCCAGCGGGGCCGTATACCGTGACAGGGTCTCCCTGGGAAATGTCACTGTGCACAACGCCACAATTGAGTCGGCAACGTCCGTCTCGCGCAGCCTTACCACGGATGCAGTCATGTCCGGTATTCTGGGACTTGCTTTAAACCACTCTAGCACCACGTACCCGCGGCAGCCGACGCTCCTTGACACACTCGCGCCGCAGCTCCATCGCAACCTGTTCGCCGCGGATCTCAGGTACCAAAACGCCGGCGCGTACCACTTTGGCTACATTGATGAAACGGCCTACACAGGTCCTATTACATGGCAACCAGTCTTGGGGGATTCAACGTTTTGGGAGTTCTACATACAGTCCATTCACATTGGCGGCGACAGCGTGTGGCGCATGCACAACTGGCCCATGGTGGCCGACACAGGCACTACGCTGATGCTGCTTCCGAACGACCTGGTCGAGCTGTACTGGTCGTTCGTTCCCGGGGCACGCCTGAGCGACGAGTACTTTGGTTGGGTATTCCCGTGCAACGCTACGCTTCCAGCATTTGATTTTGGGTTTGCAGACCGCTGGAACGCGACGGTGCCGGGACACTATTTCAACTTCCAAAATGTCAGCACCACAGAGTGCTACGGTGGCATCCAAGACAGCATGGAGCCCTTTGGGATTTTAGGCGATGCGTTCCTAAAGGCGCTTTACGTGATTTTCGACGTCGACGCGTCCCGCGTTGGGCTAGCCACGAAACATCTGAAGAACTAGAGGATGATATCCGGCCTGCGAAGGACAACAACGACCAAAAAGAAATCTGTTGAATGAAAATTTGATTAAAATGAATAGCAAAGAGGCCGATGGGCAAGAGCCAGGGGCAAGGAGGTATGGTATTGTGCAGCCCACGCGGAAAAATTGGGCCAAAAAAAAGAAAACAATCCAAAACCGGCGGCGGGATATATGCATGCACGCGGAAACAAACATGGGTAATGGGGAAGGAAGTGCGACATTCGTGATGATGATGTAGGATGGCCCTCGTTCGATGGCGACGTAAAAAGGGCGGGAAATAAACCAAAAAAAGGATTTGGCTTGGTATCTTGCACCAGACAAGCAACAGTCGGGACACAGAAAGATTTAGTCCTTGATAAGAACCTCTTGCCGCCTGTTCGCGTTTCTTCCATGACCGTCTGGTGTCTATGTCGACAGCTCATAGCTGTGACATGCGCCGGTGTCCTTTCAGTCATGCTCCGTGTCGCCGTCGCCGTCTACCGCAAAGCGCGTTAGCAGTGGACGAGCAGGGCGTCAAGGAGACTGTTTCACTGCCCAGACTCACCCTCGCTGCCCACGGGTGTCGGTGGCAACGCACCGGGAACTGCCTGCTGGCTTGCCCTTGCCGTGCCTGGCCGGCTGCCTGGCTTCTTCGGGGTGGCTGATGGTCTGTGTTCTAGCGGCCGTGGCGTGGCGCTGTCGGTATTTTCCTGTGCTGCGCCATCCGAGTTTGGGTCGGAAAACACGCCATTCAGCGATCCGCGGGCATGGCGCGTGCTGGCCGCAGCACCGCTGTCGCTTCCACTGGCGTCGCCAGTGACTGCCAGGCCGGCATTCTTCTGAAGCATGGCCTCCATCTCGCGAAGGCGCGCCTCTAGAGTCTCCAACTCGGTTGTCTGGTGGACAACATTTTGCTTCCTGGCAACAGAAGGTGTTAGCCAACGGACTATGTCGAAACGGGCACAATAAAAAGCATAAGCTACGCACCGCTTGACGACCTGCTCGTCCAGGTCAGCCACGCTGTTCTCAATACGGAAAATATCCATAAGCTCCATTGAGAAGGAGCGGGCGATGGTACTGGAATGCAGAAAGACGTTATCATTAGAGACGGCACGTTGCATTCGTCTGGTACACCGCATGGCCAGAAATACGAGTGGGGGAGGGGTTCGCATACGACTGAGGCCGGCGGCCGTTGGGCTTCCAGTCACGGTCAAGCTCTTCGTCGGTCAAAGGCATGATGTCGATTTTGGCGGATGTCGCCGGGGAGGGGAGGAAGAGGGGGGGGCGCGGGTGAGGGCTTGGTCGGTTGATAAGGCGGCTGTAAAGAGGGCCGGGAGAGAGAAAGGGAGACGGTGGCAGGCGATAATTTGAGCCGGCGTGGAAGAGACGCAAGGTCGACAGGCGTGGGCTGTGTGTCGTCAGAAACGGTGTGTTGGAGAGTGAAGGGATGAAATCGAGAGAACAGGAGCGGTATTAGGAAGACGAAAAATATGGGGTACCGGCAGGAAAGGAGGTGACCCCGTATCAAGACAATATAAGGAGAGCCGAGAGTCTGTAATACCTGTAATTCGCAGCTCTATGCCGTATGCAGCATCAATGCCCCACCGGGACTCTAAATTGGACCGGGCTCCTGACATTTTGCAGTCCGCTGTTGTGCGTACCCGCCGCTAGGGAGGCTATCTAGTGTCCCGTAATTTCATGCCTCTCCTTTTTTGACGCTCTTCCTGGAGATTGCGACAACCATGGCAGAGTTGGCACCGGGTTTATAACGAGGGATCGCCGGCTTTTGAAGCCCGTGGTAAAACAACTGCATTCTTTGTTATCGATTTCTTTGTTATCGATGACGAAACGGCCAGGACGAGTGGGTGCGTACTCGAGCTCGCAAAGGACGGCCTTTGTCGCCTACTAATGCAGATCTGCCTTGGAAGGAAAGAAAAAAGCAATATGGGCGGAAAGGAAGAAAAAGAACGGAAAGGAGATGTTACATCATTTGTCTCCACGCTACGGAGTATTGCAAGACAAGCCCGCTTTAGCATAGCCGAGAGCAGCGAGAACTCTACGAGTAAGTGAGCAGGATACGAACGACAGGCTGTATGACTGGTAAGTGTTGCTTCTTCGCATCGATAATTCGCAATAGAGTATGGATCAGACTGCTGTTTTTACCCTTTGTTGTTCGTGCGGGGAAGCCTGGCATCGTATGTAGCTGAAAACCCGTTTCGTCCCTTCAGCAGCAGCAGCAGCGGCGGCGGCGGCGGCCTAAAATCCACGTGACTTTGTGACAACAAAGAAGAGGCGTCAAAAATTCTTTGTCCACGTCGCGACACGAAGACAACCAACGCGTTTATCATCAGTTTTATCACTCCATCGTTTTGTTTTGGACATTTTATTTCAGATCAGTGGCCCGGTCATCATCTTCTTGTCTATCGCATCTATCGCGCCCAGTTCATCCAGGCAGTGCGCTTTGGTGTGTCTCTGGTGCGCGACTGAATTCCCCTTCGTTGATGACAGGGCTTCGCTCTTGTATCAAGTATCTCCGCAGCTCCCCATAGCCGCGGTCTTGTTAACATTTCAGATCCTGGCGCCCGTCCACCTTCTCCAAAGCCGCCAAGCTGCGTCCGCCGGTCGCTGGCGTGACGGGGTTTGTTGTGGTGGCATGAATACCACTGCTTCGGGGCCTGCCGCTGCATCTGCCGCCACTCCTGCCGCCACCCATGCCGCCTTTTCTTCGTCGTATACGCACCTCGAAGCTCTTCTGCTCTTCCAGTCTGTTCTCAAGTTTGGTATCGACGCGGATGCTTTTTCACGCATAGCTGCCGTGCTGCAGGAAAATGCGTTGATTCGCAGCGACGACAACTACGATGCCAGCCGCCTGAGCGCCGAGTCCCTCCAAACTTTGTTTTTGCACATCCTGCACGATGAGGCAATCGCCTCGGCCAGCAGTGGTGGCAGCAGTGGCGGCAGCGGTGGCGGCAGCGGTGGCGGCAGCAGTGGCGGCAACAACGGCAGCTTCAGCGGTGATAGTTCTCAACCGCGGCAACATCCGCTTTCGCCAACGGCTTCGGCAGCCGTACCTTCCAGGAAACGAAAACTACCAGACAATGCAACTGTCATCCTCCCTACTCTCCGCGATGCATTGGCCCGCGCAGACCAGCTGCCGGCTCTTATCGAACATCTATATGCTCGGTACCGGGACGACGTGGTCAACTCAATCCGCGAGTACGAATCGCGCTTTGCGCGCGTCCAGGCAGATATCGAGATACTTGAGCGGGAAGTGCAAGAAGCCGAAGAGGCAGAACAGCAAAACCGACAGCACCATGCGCTCGCCCAACAACACGAACTCGCTGCTACGTCAGTGACAGCACCAGGCTCAGACGAAAAGGAAGCACTCCTTGCACCCAAAACGACACTCGCCGCGAGTTCCGCGAATGGAAAATTCACGGCAAACCAGGAAACACCGCGCCTCCCAGCCACTGCGACAACCAGACCGTTGCCGACAACCGCTTCGCCTGGAGGAAAATTGCCTTTGGGGCGAGTAGTTGGCCAAGGCAATCCTCAGCTCCCTGCAACATCACGACCTGCAACTCATCCCCCCACCGAAACACGGCGGAACGAACCGCAACTAGGGTCTTCGTCTGTGCGGCCTGGCTCTACCTCTGCACCACTGGCTGCACCCGGCGTCTCGTCTGTTTTGCCGCAGTTGCCTGTCCAGACAGCTCCCTCCAAAGCGGTGCCCGGAACCCCGACAGTGCCTCTGGGCCTGGGGCAGGCTCAGCTACTGCACCAAACATCAACAGCGCAGATTGGACAAGCAAGCTTGCCGGCACCACCTCAATCCGACCAACGGGCTCCAGGCGCCGAGCTGGCGCGCAATTCAGAAGTTTCTGGACTCAATGTCGTCCCTTCTGTACCCGCAACAGGCTCCGGGGTAGCGACACTGGATGCTCCGCGCGAGCAAATGCCGAGTTCGGCCTCGCTTCCTGCACTTTCCCGTGCATCTCCGGTTGTGCCTTCAATTCCCGTCGAGGCAGCAACCCCCGGTTCCCGGCACACGTCACAGCCAGTCACAAACAAGCCGCTGATCGCTACATTTTCAATGGCAACGTCTTCGCAGATGGGAGCCGGAAAGAAAGGACCTATCGGCGGCCCTCCAGCCCCACAAGCAGCTGTCGGCGCATCGAGTGCCACAGCACCCATTCCCTCAGGCCGGCCTCTTCTGCCTGCTGGTATGCGGGCTTCTCCATCCCGGACACCGACACCAGTGCAGTCGCCGCTTCCGGTTTTACCCCACACTCCGGTCCAGACAGTAGGGTTTATTCCACGGGGCAGCGGTACACGGTGGAAACCTAGCGAGCGGATCATATCTACGCCTGGTCTCGGCATTGATGACATTGCAAGTCCCGCCTATGAGCCCCTGAGCCCGATACAACCCGGTGCTGCGTTGCGAGGCGCCCCCGTTGATAGCACAGAGGCATTCGCCATCTCGCCGTCGACATCGGGGAACATGCTGCGTCAACCCTGGCACTCGCGGAAGGCACAGTTGGCGACGCGATCCCGACATAGAGTCGACCTGGTGAACACCCGGCCCCGTGGCGGTCGACCAACCCGACACGGACGTTTCCACAGCGAAACAGACGACAGCAACTTTGCCGTGAAACATGAGGACTCAACACCGAATGTAGGAGGCGGCATCGCGGCGATGGCCATGGAAGCCGACGACCTGGACAACTCTCGGATGTTGAAGAGAAAGCGCGATGAGTCTGTGGACTTTGCGTCTCCGTCGGATGGCGGGCCTGACCGCACGCAGTATCTGCAAGCGCGGCGCCGGTCTGCTGGACCACCGACCCCTCCCACGCATGTGTTGTGGACTCGCGGATTCCCGAGGATTAGTGCGTCGGCGCTGGATCAGATCAGCAGTCACCGCCATGCGAACATGTTTGCCCACAAGATCCGCGATCGCGACGCGCCCGGCTACGGCAGCATCGTACGCCACCCCGTCGATCTCAAATCCATCCGCATGGCGATCACCCAGGGCAACAAGGCAGCCATGGCCATGGCCGCTACCCTTCCCGAGTCGGATCAGCAGTCCGCTAGTAGTTTGTGGCTGCCCATCAGCGAGGATCTGGTGCCGCCGCGGGGCATTATCAACAGCAGCCAGCTGGAGTGCGAGCTGATGCACATGTTTGCGAATGCGGTCATGTACAATCCCGACTCGCACCGCGGGCCGGGGCCGACTTTTATGACCTCCCACGAAGTCGCAGACGACGACGTGGTCGGCATCGCTGGCGGCGCGGACGGAAGCGGAAACGGCGGCGGTGGCGGCTACGGCCGCTACAAGGTGGACGAAGATGGCGTGGTGAACGATACACGCGACATGTATGTCGAGGTCGAGAAGCTTCTTAGCGAGATGCGCTCGGCTGAAAAACAACGCGGCGCGCCCCCACCACCGGCAGATGCCCGCGGTCTTGACCTGCCCATCGATGATACGGGTGTCGTTGGGCTCGGCATATCCGATCGGGACGCTGAGGAGACGCACCCTGGCTTTTCTGGTCGTCGTGAAGACGATGCTGCCGACGACACAACAACAGATGGTGCAGGGCCCGGGGCAGATGCAGCAGAAGAGTCCAGCACTTCCAAGAGACGACGGGTTACTCGCGGGCAGTAGCAAGGCCGGAGGCGGTACTTGGACGCGCGCATGGACTGATAAAAAAGTGTTGAATGAACAGGATTCTGGAGGGTTGTAAACCCACCATCTGTACTCTTAAAACGTCATAAGAGTTTGTTTTCCCGTCTGTAATCCGTAGTCTATGTGGAAAGTGGGTCCTATGCAACACGTGACCAGAACAGAAGCCGCCGCATCTGACGCGTTTAACGCTTTTGCCTAGTGATCGGGACAGCCAGAGCTTCGCTGCGCAAAGCTCCATTCTTGCCAGAACGCACGCACAACCCGCCATCTGCCGACACAGCACGCTCCATCGAACGACACGACGTGTTCCATATCTTCGACATTGCCTATTCTCTCCTTTTTTTCCCTCCAGGCTCAGGCTGCTCGCCTCGTTCGCTTTCTACCCGCCACGATGTCGCTTGACACGTATTACCAAAACAAGATCGAGGCGATGAAGCTGGAGATCCTCAAGGGCCAGGCTGTCCTGCGGCGACTTGAGGCACAGCGCAATGACTACAATTCAAGGGTGCGGTTGCTACGGGAAGAGCTGGGCCTCCTGCAGCAGCCAGGATCCTACGTGGGCGAGGTGGTCAAGGTGATGAGCACAAAGAAGGTGCTGGTCAAGGTGCACCCGGAGGGCAAGTACGTGGTGGATGTGGCAGACAGCGTGGACATTGCGAAGCTCACAGTGGGCAAGCGGGTGACGCTGCTGTCGGACAGCTACAAGCTGGAGAAGATGCTGCCGTCGTCGGTGGACCCGCTGGTGTCGCTGATGATGGTGGAGAAGGTGCCAGACAGCACGTACGACATGATCGGCGGGCTGGACCAGCAGATCAAGGAGATCAAGGAGGTGATCGAGCTGGGCCTGAAGCACCCGGAGCTGTTTGAGAGCCTGGGCATTGCGCAGCCCAAGGGCGTGCTGCTGTACGGGCCGCCGGGGACGGGCAAGACACTGCTGGCGCGGGCGGTGGCGCACCATACGGACTGCAAGTTCATCCGGGTGTCCGGGTCGGAGCTGGTGCAGAAGTACATTGGCGAGGGCAGCCGGATGGTGCGCGAGCTGTTTGTCATGGCGCGCGAGCACGCGCCGTCCATCATCTTCATGGACGAAATCGACTCGATCGGCTCGTCGCGCGTCGAGGGCAGCAGCGGTGGCGACTCGGAGGTGCAGCGCACCATGCTCGAGCTGCTCAACCAGCTCGACGGCTTCGAGCCGACCAAGAACATCAAGGTCATCATGGCCACCAACCGCCTCGACATCCTGGACCCAGCGCTGCTGCGACCCGGCCGCATCGACCGCAAGATCGAGTTCCCGCCGCCGAGCGTCGAGGCACGCGCCGACATTCTGCGCATTCACAGCCGCAAGATGAACCTGACGCGCGGCATCAACCTGACCAAGATCGCCGAGAAGATGAACGGCTGCTCCGGCGCCGAGCTCAAGGGTGTCTGCACCGAGGCTGGCATGTACGCGCTGCGGGAACGGCGGGTGCACGTGACACAAGAGGATTTTGAGCTGGCGACGGCCAAGATCCTCAACAAGCACGACGACAAAGAAGGTGCGTATAGGCGAGCCGAAGCGGGCTGTGTTGGTCGTACTGTTCGGCTCGGTTTGTGCGTGACTCTATTGCTAACCCGTTTCGCGCGCAGTGTCGTTGGGGAAGCTGTGGAAATGAGCGAAAGGCGGGTGGGTGTCTTTCCCAGCAGGTGCAGTTCTTTCTCCGTTTTGTTTGACGACGCAGGGACGCGGAGGAGACGGCATCGGGTGGGTGGTGGTAAGAGACCGTGCAGAAGAAAGAGGAATCTCTTTCTTCGTAGACGTCTGTATACTAGCAACGAGCACGGCAATTAAAGGCATAATCCTACAGACTGAGTTGCGTCTTGCGGTCAAGGACTTGGAAACGAGGAGGAAGACGGTCAAAAGAAAAAAAAAAAAAAAAAAAAAAAAAAAAAAAAAAAAAAAAAAAACCTCCAAGCCCTTTTAACAGTACCCCGATGACTGTCCCCGGCTACTGCTGTGCACGACCACAAGCACCGGCTTTGCTGGCGAGGGCCTGGCGGACACGGAGGAGGAGAGCTCCGTCTCAGGTGGAATGGTGTGGCTGGGCCATGGTGGCATGGCGGGGGAGAACAAAGTCCTGGTGGGGGAGAAAAGAAGAAAAAAAGCTGCCGCTGAGAAAACAGAGACATGCAGGGTAATCTTCGACGTCATAGACCACCCCACAGCACACAACACGTACGCCCAGTTGGCTTTCCCGCGATCGATGCAGGGTGACGTACCGGAGCAGGCATCGTCCTACACAAGCAGCGAGGCGCCGCCGCCATACTTTGGGAACTTGCTTATCCCCGCAGCCATTCCCAGCGCCAGACGCGCCATGCCGAGCTCAGCCGCCTTCATGTCCGTGTCTGCCGCCCGAGTCTGCTTGACAAAATCCATCTCCCGCAAAAGCGCCGTCGCCGCCACAATCCAGAACGACTGGACCCCCGCACCACTGTGCCGTCCTTGCCGGCCGTGGGATTGGAAGCCCGGCCCGGCTTTGTGGCCGTGCAAACAGGCCAGGCAGAGCCGTATGCTGTCCAGCCGCTTGCCCAGCCAGGCTTCGTCAGAGTCGTCGTGCTCGTCGCCGTCGTCACCGTCGTCACCGTCGTCACCGTCGTCTTCTTCGTCGGCATATCCATAGTCCTCCGCGTCCCCTGCTTGCGTTTGCTTTCTCGTCTTCTGCGGCCGCAACTGTGATGTGATCCAGGCCGAGATGCGTTCGAACTCGTCGCGCAGCTTTCGCGACCGGTCGCGTTGCCGAATGGTCTGGCTCCTTGTCTTGTTAATGATGGTGCCAATGAACACTTCCAGCTCCGTGAGCGGCACGGTCGCATGCTCGGAAAAGTTGTTCATGGCGCTTTCAATCGCGTCGTCGTACCTGGCGAGTTGAACGGAATCCAGTCAGTGTTCACCACAGAAGAGGACAGGGCGGAGGGGAACAACGCACGCTGATCGCAGCAACAGTGCCTCTTCCTGCTTCGCCTGCCAGTCTTGGCAGCCGTAGTTTAGGCACTCGGCCGTTGCCCACTCCAAAAACGTGCCGAAGAAGACTGACGTCGGCTTCGCCTTGTTGCTCTCCACGTGCACTTGCACATGTTCTTTCCAAATTGTCTTCTCATCGATAGCCCGGTACAGCACGCCGAGCGTTTTTTCCGACCGGTAGTATTTGAAGTTCGGCACCTCCAAGCCTGGCAGATTTTCTTGTTCATCATCGTTTGGTGCCAGGTACTCCTCCAGCTCAATGTCAGAACGATCGTACACTCGAACCAGAGGCCCCGGTGCAAGAAAATCTGGCCGGAACTTGTTGGCAGCCGGCAACTTGCGCAAGTCTGCTGGGTTTCCTGTTTTGGAGAAATCTACGGCCGTCGAGTGCATCTCTGCCACCGCGATGCATTTTGGGTCCAGCGTTCCGAGCTCCAGCTGGTCTGCCAAGATGATGTGCCTAGTGGCAATGGCACCGAGGTGATCCGTCCGGATAAAGTCAATGAAAAATTCAATAATGTCCTCCCGCTCGACCATGCGCCCAATGCTGCGCGGCTCTTGGCGCGGGTAATCTGCCGCACCAAAGTCTTGCAAATTGGGCAAAAGGCAAACATCCGGATCCCAAATCACGTTGAATATGTCGCCGTCGAGGTCGCCGCCACTCAGCTGGCTGGGGAGGTCGCGCTGGCCACGGGCACTGAATACAATGCAATTGCGAAGCGCCCGCAGTGGATGTCCGCTGGGTGGAATCATGTTGCGTGCTCTCTGAATGTCACCCGGGTGTAGCGCCGGCGACCGTGTAACGAGCAACGGCGCAAAGGCTGCCGGTGGAGGGCGAAACTGCGTGAACCTGGATTTTTCCCGCTTCTCAAATGTGACGTACACCTCGCCCTCCTGCAGATAGCCCGTTTCGTCCATGACGCCAAAGAGTGTGATGCCATAGGGAACCCGCATGCGCGCTTTGTCCTTGAGGAGGCGCAGCTCGCGCAGAATCACTGCGCTGGTCACGCTGCGCAGAAAGGGGTCGGCATGGTAGTCCAGGCCCATGCGGTCAGCCCAAAGAAAAAGCTTGTGCAACTTGATTGACGATGCCACCGACTGGGTTCTGAGGTAACTGGCCATGTTGTACGCGCTGGACGACACCAGGCGCAGCTCCTCCACGGCAGCGTTTTGCAGGCCGAGAAACCAAGACCGTGGCACGCCCATGTCTTCAAGGATCTTGACCAGTTGTCGGTTCATATAGAGGGGAATCGGGCGGGAAGCGGCGTCGCAAATTTCCAGGTTCGTTGTTTCGTTGCTTTGGAATTTGATCATAGAGCCCCGAAGGTTGACCTGCCGGCCGGGCAGCCGCGTATCGAGCGACAACATACCCTTAGCGCCGGCATACCGCACCTGAAAGCACGTCGGAAACGCGCGGCCCTGGGGCATATTGTTCCAGATCAAGGAAACAACCTCTTCCGAAACGGTGCCGACGCCGTCACTGAACACACGATTGTCGTCGTTTGTTTTAACGTCGGGGATCAAAGACACGGTGATTTTGTTGCCTTCCATGGGTACGGTAAACGGCGTTTCCGAGAAGGCCTGGCCAATGCGGGCGGCACAACGTGCTGGGGACTGGATGTTTGCAAAGTCACCGAGCTCGGAAACGATGTTCGTGGCAAAGCGCAAAATCCCCTGGTCGTCGACGAAAGGTGCAATGAACCACATAGAATGGGCGCGGAGAGACGAGTGCGACCACCCTAGGAAGTTGTACGTGCGCCCGGCCACCTGAATGCCCTTGTTCATGATCTTCCGGAAGCGATCGTAAACGGGCGTGAAGTCGGTGCGGCTGCTGAAGCGCAAGCTCTGCCCGTCCTCGTCGCAGAACTGCACGCGGATGAAATGGTCGGTGTGATTGGGGTATTTCCGCAGCACACGGTTCCGTTTCTCTAATTCCGGGCCATGTAGCGTGATTCGTGTCGGGGTGACGGATACACGGTATACGGCCGCCATGTTGCGGCCGGGGTTCATGAGGCCGTCCCGGACAAAGCCTCCAGACTGGACTGTGCGCTCCATGTCGAGCAGGTAAGCGAGTAAAGCAGACGTTTCAAATTCGCTCGGATCGCAGTGGTTCGGCGATGGGAAGTCGATGGCACTCTCGAGCTTCTTCACTGCCGTGACAGAAACAGGCGACGTGCGCCAGATGTCGATGAGCCTCCTTGACAGGGAGGCCACCGTGTCCGGAAGCAGGTACGCATTGAACACCAACGCATGGAGCTGCATGAGGATCGGAAATGGCAGCGACCGACTGGTTGTTGCTTTGGACAAAAGCGTCCCCAGGTGCCGGAGACTGTGCACCAAGTCCGGCTGGGTGGCCCAGGGGACGTCGTACATGGAGATGGTCAAGTGGCCGAGGTTGTGAAGCCGCTGCATTTTGCGCAAAAAACCGTCCTGCGCAACCTCGAACTGGTAGACCAAGCACAAGCCGACCACTGCCCCATGGCGCGCGTGCAGCGCCGTCAACCGGGTTCTTTTGTCGTCCGTATCTGCAGAGAGCATGATCGGCACCGTATCCAGCGACAGCAGCAGCGACCCGTGTGGGGCCCAAACAATCTCGAAGATGGTCAGGAGCGGGATATAGATGACCATGCCGTCGTCCCGTGCAATGGTGACATGGTGCTTTCCGAACCGAATGGTGCCTCGTTCGTTCTCGACAACCTCTGGCACGTAATGGAGCCTGTTGCCGACGAACGTGAAGTAGCCACACCGCATGGAGTGCATCATAAAGTGCACGGTCGGGTCCGACATGGGCTGCTGCTCCTCTTTGAGAGCCAGCTCGGAAAGGCCTTTCAGCGTGATCGCGTTGGCCGGACGGTCGCTGCGCTTGCAGAGGACTCTGGCGCCCAGAATGGTCAGGCGAGACAGGGGAGGTTTGTTGCTTCTGGGGACCTCGCCGTAATGTCTCAAAAACATTTCTGCATCCGCTTTACGCAGGAACGTGATGAAAGCAAACGGCTTTCGGTTTCGCTTGTAGCAGTCATAGTGCCGTTCGCTGATGCGCAATTTATCCATGAATGGTTTGAGCTGAACCCGCAGGCCGCGATCACTCAAGTCGGCCTGGGGAGGCAGATTGTTGATGAAGACTTCCATTGCAAAAGAAGTCGACAGATGAGAGCAGCGTGTGTGTTGGAGACCATGAAGCAAAGAAACAAATGTTGAAGAAGCTGGAGGTAAGAGGCAAAGAGGGGGAATGGAGGGGCACAGCCGCAAAAAAAACCCACAGCGCAGCAGAGCGGCAGAGAGAGCACCCCTTTTGTAGACATTAACTGGAAGGGAAGATGGTGCTGCAACAAACGGCCGGGCAGATCGATGCAGATAACGAGGCTGGGCCGTTTGTGAGTTAGACAACAACGGGAAGGAGCGACAGTGCCACTTATCCTGCAGCACGTGGCAGCGCCAAGTGGTTCAAATTGGAAGGCACGATATTGAGCTACCGCCGGGTCAGCTCGGCATCGCGCCACGGCGCTTTAGCTGCAGTGCGGAACCAACAGGCCGGCGCTAAAGAACGATACACACATACTCTTGTATGCCCCCCTCGGATCGCCGGGAGGCGTCTCTGGGTCGACTCAGGCCCTCTCCCCCTCTCATCGCCAACCGTCATGGCTACGCACGGTCTGCTCCTGGTCACCATGCAACCTCGGCCCAGCCTGTCGCTGGACGAGTTCCACGAGTGGTACAACAACGAGCACGGCCCAACCCGGCTTCGGATGCCCAGCATCTTCAGCACTGGCCAGCGCTTCCGCGCCACCGACGGCCTGCAGCCCACCTTCCTGGCGGCCTACGACGTCGAGGACATGGCGGCATTGACCACGCCGGTGTATACAGATCTCCGCGCCCACCGCACCCCCCGCGAAGCCAACACCATTGGCCAGGTTGACGTTGTCCGCTATCTGCTCGACCTGCAATCGTCCCGCGTCGCCCCCGACTTTGTTCCTGCCGAGCAGGTCTCCGACGCGGAAGCCAACGGCCGCGTGCTTGTCTTTGTCGACGTCAGCCTGACCGACGTTGCTGGAGCCGAAGACGCCGTCGTGCGCTGGTACCTGGACGAGCATTTCGGCATGCTCGCCAAGGTCCCCGGCTGGCTGCGGTCGCGGCTCTTCCGCACGTCCAGTCTGGATAGCGGGCCGCTGCGTCTGCTCTGTCTTCACGAGTACCGTCCCAAAAACGGCCTGGGCGGGCCGGAGCACAAAGCGTCCATGTCGACGGCCTGGCGCACCGAGGTCTTTGCCAAGTACCTCGGCCACAAGGGCCGCCGCACGTACGAACTCTTCTACACCTTTGGTCCCGCCCCGCGCGACCTCATGCACCTGGCCAAGCTGCCCGCAGCCAAGACGTTCACGTCCGTCGACGCCAAAACGACCACCACGCCGATCCTAGACCAGGGTACGGCCACAATCTGCTCCTACATCACTACGCCCGACGGGCTTGAGATTCCATACGTCCTCGAGGGCAACCCGGCACCGGACGCCCCAACCGTGGCCTTTTCCAACTCGCTGTTGACGTCGCTGGCCATGTGGGATGCCGTCGTGGCGCAGCTGAAAGCCAAGCGGCCCGAGTTCCGCATCTTACGTTACGACACGCGCGGCCGCCATACCCTTCCCTCCCCGCCAGTCCCAGCCACCATGGAGATGCTCGCCGACGATTTGCACGCGCTGCTCACGGCGCTGCGTATTCCGCAGCTGCACGCTCTCATTGGCGTCTCGCTCGGTGGCGCCACAACGCTCCAGTTTGCCCTCAAGTACCCGGACCAGGTGGCCAAGTTTGTAGCGTGCGACTGCAACGTTGCCGGCAGCCCGGCCAATACCAACGCGTGGAAAGACCGCATTGCCCTGGCCGAGGGCTCGACCGACGGTATGCAATCGCTGGCTAATCTGACTGTTTCCCGCTGGTTCCACCCCAATACGCTGCGCGACAAGAAGGACGTTTCGCAGTCGATGATCGACATGGTGGCCGCCAACACGCTCGAGGGCTTCAAGTACTCGTGCCAGGCGCTTTGGTCATTTGACTTGCGCGATGCCGCCAAGAGCTGCAGGGTTCCGGGGCTGTTCGTGGCCGGGGAAAACGACGGGAATGGCGCACTGGTCCGGGCCATGGACACGTTTCGCGCCGGCGTCAGGCAGGCGGACGGGGGCTCCATTGAGCTCAAAGTGGTTCCCGAGGCTGGTCATCTGCCCATGTTTGAGCAGCCTGAGGCTTTTTGGGAAAAAGTGAAGGATTTTCTTTGAGCTGAAGGACTCCGATCGATTTTGCACTGAGAAGAACCCAAAAACCTGTTCAAAATAGAATCTCCAAATGTAGCGTTGTCGTAGATAGATGAAAAAAAAACCCATCACGTGTTTCGCGTTGTTTTCGTGTTTACAAGAACGCGCCCCGCTTCCTGGCCGAATCATCCCATGCCCATCTGCTTGTTTTAACCACGCCCCCCCCCCCCGCACCATGGCTGTAGACGTCATTGAGATTCTGTCGAGCGACGACTCGGATGATGTTGGGACGTCCGCTCCGCAAACGGAAGTGGCGCGGAACAATGCCTTCGAGGCGGCCACAGAGGTGCCGACGACAAACGAGGGAGCTCGTGGACAACTCACAGCAAGAACGCCCAATCCGAAAGCTGTCTCCGTCGCAGCAACAGATGTCATTCTTCTCGATGATACGCCTATGCAATCTGTTGGCTCTGCGGGTACGCGGGAAGAACCAGCGAGCCAGCGATTTCTCGACCTCTTGTCTCCCGCAAACTTGGCTTCGTCCCCCTTTCCAACCACCTTGTCTATGCGACGGCACCTTGCACAAACCGAACCCCCCACAGACGAATCCCAAGTCGGAAGACCAGCGAAGCGGCCGCGGATAGAAACAACCTTTGACGAACCCCCTGCAGACAGTCACCGCCCCCTCCTGCCCCCTCGCCCGGCAAAAGAACCGACTCCGCATAGGACAGACATACAGGGCGTGGTTGATCTGCTGAGTTCAGATATTTCTGGCGACGAAGTAGCGGATTTTGACATTACATCTCCTGGCCTATCTGACAGCCCAGATCAGGGCGACTTAGACGACTTGGACGACCTCCTCATACGCTCATCACCACCCTCACGCCAAGTATCGAGAGTGGGAAGGCCAGAGGGTTCATCTACTCGGAAATGCGGATCGAAAGACAGGGATGCAACAGAAATCTGGACGCTTTCCAGCTCATCGCCCCCATCTTGCTCCACATACCCTGCTCCATTTCCTCGCTCTGTCTCGGACAAGGGTGCGTCTAGAAAAGGCGCTGCGCTGGAGAGAACACCCCCACGGCAGACATCACACGTTTCAAAGCGTTCTTTACAGCGGAGCTTTTCAGATGGCCAGGCACTGACTTTTATGGACGATGACTCGGACGAAAGCGATAATTTGGACAGCATTGACGATCTTCTGGCGGCATGGCGGAAGGACTCTGGGCCGGCGCGGCCAAAACCACCCCAGAATATCCAGCCTTTGCGCAGGTTATCCATGGGCGAAGGCCCGGTGCGTACAAGAGCGCCAAAGCCGGTTTCATCCAGCACGGTCGTACTTCCCGCAGAAAAGGAGGCCCGGCGGCTGGAAAAGGAAGCCGCTCGCGAGGCTAGGCGCAAAGAAAAAGAGGCAGAGCGAGAAAGGCGGCAGCAGGAAAGAGGGGTTGAAAAGGAAAGGCGCCGAATTGCTGCCGAAATTGCCAAGGAGAGAAGGTCCAAGGAGCGCGCCGAGGCGGCAGCCTTTTATCAGGCGAACCGTTCGCGGACGGACAAGGCGGTGGCAGCGCCGGAGATGATTGTGCGGCTGCCAACCACGCTGCAGCAGGCAACACGGGAGGTGGCGGAAACGCTCCTTGGCGAGATTAAAGCCCAGGTCGAGACATGGACGAGCGCACCGGTGGACAATGTGGTCACTTGGCGTCGAAAGGTGGAGGCGGAGTACAAGGCGGACCTGGGTCACTGGGTCCCGGTACCGGCCCGCGTCGAAGACGAGCAGCACGCTTTAGTGGTGCTGCGAGGAGATGAGCTTGTGCAGCTCATCCTCTCTGGCCGCAACAGGGCAGGACGGGGCGTTGGCCAAAACGGACACCATGAGCCGGCGCGATCCGAACACAATGAACCTGGTCCGCCGGACCTCGACAGTCACATACGCACTGTGCGGCGGGCGTTCCCTAAGCACAGATTGCTGTATCTCATCGAGGGGCTGGGTGCGTGGAAGAGCAAAAACCGGGCGATTAGAAACCGCCAATTTACTGCCGCTGTTCGAAACGCTGCGTCCGGCAACGTAGTGGGTGAGGCGGCGGCGGCACAAAACCGACCATCGGAGCGACTCGGCAGACGCGGACAGCAAAAAGGCCAAGAACACGTGGACGAGACTGTGGTGGAGGACGCGATGCTGGAGCTGCAGGTGGCACACGAAGGCCTACTCGTGCACGAGACCCATACACCACTCGACACGGCGCGTTGGCTCAAGGTGTTTACGGAGCAGATCGCGACGGCACCGTACCGGCAGCAAAAGGAGGAGCTGTACGCGGCGGCGGCGGCCTTCTGCATGGACAGCGGGCAGATAGTGACGACGACAGGGGCACACGGCATGAGCGGGACGGTCGAGACGTACGCGCTGATGCTGCAGCAAATCACGCGGGTGACGGAGCCGGTGGCCCTGGGAGTGGCGGCGCGGTTTAGCAGTGTGCAAAAGCTGGTGGCCGGCCTGGCAGAGGAAGGGCCGCTAGCGCTAGAGGCCTGCCTCAAGAGCCGGAACCGCAACGGCGAATTGTCCGATCGGACGGTCGGGCCGGCGCTGAGCCGTCGGATCTATAAGGTGTTTACGGGGCAGGACCCAGCAAGCACAGACGTGTAGGGGTGCCGGGGCGGCAGCGGGGCGCAAGCAGGCATACGTATCTTACGTCAGTGTGGAGCACAGCCATTAACAACTCCAAAAAAGCGCCATTTATACATGACACTACACACGGAGAAATGGGTTAGCAGAGACAAGGTGGGTAAGGTGTCGCGTGCTGTCTTACGAGTCTCTTACGCGTACTCCGTACACGGGAAAGTATTGCGGAGTCTATTACCCCGTCTTAAAACACTTGCCATCGCACAGAGTTTGTATGGAAGGAGCGGGCGGACCTGGGCCACGGCTACTCTTTCCACAACGGCGCCCTTTGCAAAGCGGTGCATACGCTGCAGCCGTATCTGGCGGTAATTGTATCTTACTTAAGACGTGGTGCGTGCGCGTCTCTACGCGGGGCGGGGGGGGGGGTTGTGTACTATATACATCTACATGCCAGGGTTATCCACTGCCTTCGTAAGATACTTGTTAAGATCTTGCTTGGCATTCTTTTCTTTATCTCCATCCTTGGCCTGCTGCTTTCCCGTCACCTGTTTGGTTTTCTCTTTTTTTTTTTGGCCTGCACGGTAGATTTGTTTTTCTTTTTCTTTCGTTTGTCTGCTGTTTCGCCGCCCACGAAGTGAACTCGTGCCCCTGGATAGACCTTGTATGATTCAGAGGGTGTCGACCCGGCGCTCTCCTCCCCCATGAAGCTGATGCGCTCCTTCCCGCTTCTTATCGCCTCTTTCTTCGTCAGTGCTGCCATTTCTGCAGCCTCTTTCGCGGTCTCTGTCGACGACGCTGCCCATGCCGCCGTCGCCGTGAACAGGGCCTTATCCGCCGAGGCTGCCATGGTGGTGGGCGACATTGACAAACTGCAGGCACGAGACAGACGCCCCAACCACATCCGTCCTCGTCCTCGACCCAAAGGCGTCAAGTACTTCCACGAACCAGGCGGCGACGACAAGCTCGGCCACTATGACGCTCGTTATTTCAAGGGTCTCGTGCCCTACGACGAGCACCGGCCTGCCCTGCGCCATCTGATCCGCTCCTACCTGACCACATTCCGCGACCTGGGCATCGAGACCTGGCTCGCCCACGGGACCCTGCTGGGGTGGTGGTGGAACGGCCGCATCATGCCCTGGGACTACGACTTGGACGTCCAGGTCTCGGACATCACGCTCTTCTACCTGGGGAAACACTACAACCGCACCACCCACACCTACCGCTACCGCGACCCCATCACCAGCGAGACCGTCGTCAAGGAATACCTGCTCGACATCAACCCGAACCACGGCCTCCCGCGCGGCGACGGTCTGAACATTATCGATGCGCGCTGGATCGACATGTCTAACGGTATGTTCATCGACATCACGGGCTTAGCCGAGCGCGAGCCCAACCGCCAGCCGGGCATCTGGAGTTGCAAGAACTTTCATCGCTACCGGACGCGCGAGCTGTATCCCATGCGCGAGACCGAGTTCGAGGATGTGCCCGCTATGATCCCGTACAGCTTCGACAAGATCTTGACCGACGAATACGGCATGAAGAGTCTTGCAAAGACAGAGTGGCTTAAGTACGTGTTCTTTTTTTTTTCCCCCTATTCTTCTTGTTCACCCTGTTCCCCTGCCGGGCGTACTGACGCAAAACAGCCACAAATGGAATCCCGAGCGAAAGGAATGGATCAAGAGCAAAGACACCAAGGCTGGCCAGTATGCCAAGCAGATGGCAGACAGACACAGTCCCAGCCTTGACTTGGACGTGACCGAAAGCGCATAATCGGAGCCCACAAGACGAGCCTGGTTTGCAGCATTAGCAACCGCCGCAAAGCAGGCCTTGCCCCGCGTTTTCGGTGGCAATACGGAACACATACCCCTTTTTGGAAGCGTATGTAACGGGACTTACGAGTACCTATGATCATGGAAGAGGAGAGTCGACGTACATTTTTCTGTTCGTTTGTATTTTTATTTTTATTTTTTGGGGGCTTCTGCTTTGATCGCGCGGCGTCGCGTCTTGGAAAACAGCGGCTGGGCCTGTTGAACGTATTTTTGCAGTTTTACTTTCAAGCATTGGTTTGGATAATATATATACCCTCACGAGCGCATCCTCGATGTTTTGTGCTCCGTGCAGAACGTTTACGACCAACTGGTGTTCTCTCTACACATTCAAACTTTCGAAACTACCAGCAACCAACGCCATATCATAAACTTTCGTTATTTGCTATTCCGTGCTGTAGAAACCCGGAAGTGCAATGCTGCCGGCCAAAGGCTAGTTAGAATTCCCGCTGCCGTTGGCTTCACCACTTGCAGACTGGCTGCTATTCTTGGGCTTGTCGCCACCGCTGCCGTTGCTGCCGCGGCGCAGCCGTGCCTCGGCCGCACGGGCCCGTTGTTCACGCTGCTGCTCCGGAGCCGTGACTATCGTTGTTGTGGCGATGCCCCTTGCCGTTGCTGCTGCTGCTGCCGCCGCTGGTCCGGTGGCCACTGCGCCGCTGCCGAGCACAAACGCGCCACCGGTCCAGCCGCCGGCATCGGTGTGGTCGTTGTCGTGGTCGTTGGCGTCGGCGCCCGCACCGGAGGACGAAGACGGTTCGTAGTAGTCGTCCGCACCGAAGCCGGCCAGGGACCGCCCGTGGCTGCGCGCCTGGGCCTGCTGCTGCGCGACGGCCTCGACTTCGCGCTCGAGTTGGTGACAGAGCCGCCAAAAGTCCGCATTGTGGGGACTGTAGACGTTGTGTGCCAGCTCGTGGCAGAGCGTGCGCCGTACCGTGCGGTAGTCTCGGTAGCCGTCGCCGGCATCGGTGCGCAGCCGCAGCTCGATCACCTGACCCTGGTTGCGGTTCAGGCCCAAGGTGCGCGACGTGCCCTCGTGCGAAACCTCGGTATACAGGAGTGGGTCCATCTCGGTGAGCAGGCCGACCTGGAACCGATGGCCGGCCATAGCCTGGCGAATGCCAGGGTCGTCGCGCAGGCGGTGGAGGTACGCGAGCGCCCGCTCCGGGTGCGGCAGGTGCGGCAGCGGGCGGATGTCGTGGAACGTGTAGGGGGAGTCGGGGGTGCCGGGGGCGGCCGAAGAACGGGTGCGCGGCGTCGTCTGGCGCAGAGGCACCGTCCGTCGCCGGAGATCGGCCAGCCGCGCCTGCATCTGCTGCACTCCTGCGCTCGCCTGGCGCAGGCTCTGCACGGACTGGGCGGACGACACGAGGAGCCGCAGCTTGATCGGGTTTGCCTCCGTCCCGGCGGGTGGCGTGCCGGCTGCTCTCTTCCCGCTGCTGGCGCTCGCGATGCGCTGGATCACGCTGGCCAGGGGCGTCGCGGCGTCGCGGTCGCCGTACAGCACGCCGACAGGTGGCGGCGCAAGAAACTTGTGCGGACCCAGGGGTGTCGGGGTGTTTGGGACGTCTGGGTTGTATGCTGCGGCATTGCTGCCGCCGTCCGAAAACCGGTCTTGACACAACAAGGAGAGGTCCTCTACGGTGGCGTCGGGAGGCAGAAGGATTGTCGCGGAGGAGCCAGAGTGTGTGACTGTGAAGCCAAGGCCGGTGGAGTGAGAGAACATGTCGGTGTCGGCGTGGTGGCCGGCTGACACGGCGGTTGCGACGTCTGCTGCGGCCATTGCTCGGGTTCAGATGGCGGGAGACGAAACGGCCAAAAAGAGGGACGTGTAGGTATCAACTTGAATGAAAACGCCAACTGCAGAGGTTCGGCGCGGCCAAAACAAACATCTTCAGGAAAGGAGCGGGGGCAACAAAGCCGTAGAAGCTCGCTCTCGCCGTCGTCGAAGCTTCCATCGCCGTCGCAACACCGGTGGCGGCCTGCGGCGGCGCTGCTTGGTAATGTTGTATTATATAATAATGGGCCCATATTTACCTTCTTTCTCGGCCAATGGGAGGTGCTATATGGCCAATAGGGAGTTAATCGCGTTCGTGTCCTTTACACGAACGACAGAAACCGCATTCTCGGCGACGCGACAGCACGCACAACAGACAACGCAAACAGGCCCTCACACCATAGGGCCCCTACAGATACGAACGCCCTTCTTTTCTTTAGGACGGCTTGCACTTGTGCGTGCCAAAAAGCCGCTTCGCCTGCCCCGAGCGAAACGGCCGCGTCTAGACGTCCTTTTGCCCTTGTTTACGGGGGCTCTTTTGGTACTCCGACTGAAGCGGCGGACGCGGACCCGACACACGAGCCATGGCATTGAACGTTTTCCGGGTTTTTGGGGACCTCTCCCATCTCCTGTCGATTGTCATTCTCCTCCACAAGATGGTGCAGCTCAAGGTAGAGTTGTGGCAGCTTCTCTAGTAGTCGCTTTTTTTACCTATGTTCCGTCTATTGACGCACACACCAGAGCTGCTCCGGCATTTCGTTCAAGTCCCAAGTTCTCTACTTTATTGTCTACGTCACACGGTATCTCGGTATGTTGGAGAGGATGCCGGGGCGTGCGGCGCAGAAACGACGGCTAACCTGTGCCCTACAGACCTGTTCTCCACCGAGAGCATATACAACTTTGTGTTCAAGGTCATGTTTATCTCCTCGCAGGGCTACATCCTCTATCTCATGGCCACGTCCTACAAGCCGACCAATGATCCGAACCTCGACACTTTCCGCGTCGAGTACCTTCTGGGCGCTGCCGGCGTGTTCGGCGTGTTGATGCCCTACAAGTACACCGTCTCCGAGATCCTGTGGGCGTTTTCCATCTGGCTGGAATCCGTTGCGATTTTACCGCAGCTATTTATGCTTCAGCGGACCGGCGAGGCGGAAACGATCACGACGCACTACATCTTCGCCCTGGGGATGTACCGGGCGCTCTACATCCCGAACTGGATCTACCGCGCCGTGACGGAGCCAAACCACAAGGCCGACTGGATTTCGATCATTGCGGGCGTGATCCAGACGATTCTTTACAGCGACTTTTTCTGGATTTACTACCAGAAGGTGTTCAAGGGCAAGAAGTTCAAGTTGCCTGTGTAAAGAGGATACCATGGCATGGTATGAACACGCAACAACGCATATGCAATGGCATTGTCGAAGCGACCCAGGTTGCAAAATAAGAAGAGAAAAAAGAAAGAAAAAATTCGAGCGACCACGAGGGCGAAGGGGTAGCGGTGTCCGGACAACTGTCGCGTCTGGTGGTAGATTGGGCTCTCTCGCCTTGCGTTTGGGAGCATCTGCTGGAACAAAACAAATGGGGGAATGGCTGGATTGTGTCTCTCATGGCTGTATTATGTCTCAATTGGAGTTATACGCGGTTTATCAAAGGGTTCTTTTTTTTTTCTTTTTCTTTCTTCTTTTTCCGTGTCTTCTTTGGCCTGGGCCCTGGGATGCTCTTTTTCTTATATGTGAGCAAATCGAAGCTCGACGCCCCTACTTGGTATTTGGAGTATGCTTATCGCATGGAAAAGGGGGCCTGGAAGTCTCATCAGGGTTTGAGGCTGGCGATCGCATCGTGTTGCAGAAATCCCCCCCCCCCCCCCCCCCCCCCCGCCTGCAGATGGCAGCGGTCGACCTGCTTGCCGCATGGCCGGCCGGGATTGCGATGATACTCGTTCGGCTGTCAGAGGAACAGTGTCGTGGACGAGTTGGCTGTTTCAGGCTCTCATCCCTTGTAATCTCGGGACTGTGGCAGACCCGGACCTCTTGACGCGAGACGAAGAAAACGCGTGCAACGGATGTCAGGTTGCATTCTTTCGTGATCTTCTGGCAGGGGACGTCGACATCGGCAACCTCTGCCGCACACCAACGGAGGCGGCTGTCTTCGTCTAACTCTGAAGATGTCCCCCCTTGGGGCGCTTGTTACAGAATACCCTGTCAGCACAGGTGACATTTCATGCATGCGGTCTTGGAACCTTTCCCGGCCTCGGCAGCGTTGCCATCTGCTCTGAAGCCTTCCGCTTCCGTGCATGTGTCCGGAGTTTGAATGCTCCCAGGCCCAAAGGGGGATGGGGCTCGAGACCACGACGGTTCCAAGACGATCATGCACGCTCAATAATATGGCGATTCCTCCCGTATGCTTGCTTTTTCTTTTGCCATTGTTCCCATAATTCACCCCCCCCCCCCCCCTACTATCATCTCTTCCCTTTTCCTACTTGGGCGTGCTCTTTCTACACAATCTTACACGCTTTCTAGACATACACCAAGACACAGAGACGCCTATGTTCAAGCGGCACAGGGCTGCCGTGCGGCGGTCAGCCGGCCTCTTTCTGCCATTGCTCTTCGTCCTCTTGGCGACGTTGAGCAACCGAGCGGCCGCAGAGCCTGTTGGCAGCGGACGTGCCGTCGCGGCGGCAGTGAAAAATACCGGCCTCGGCCCCGGCGCTGCCGATGTGTTCCGGCGCCTGACCGCACCGCTGGCTGCAGCCATAGCCGCACCCAACGTCATGGCTGCCGATGCGCGGGAGCATGGGCGCCAGCTCGTGCATTTTCTACAGAAAGACCAGGAGCGACGGGCAGACGCCGCCGTGGTCGCAGCCGCAGCTGCAGGAGCCGCAGCCGGACAGGCTGCGCGTGTGCCGCAGCCAACGGCGCCGCCGTCGCTAGCCCGGCTGGCGGCCCGGCAGGACGACAGCGGCCAGATTGCGGCGCTCAGCGGCCAGATCCAGTCGCTGTCGCTCGTGGCGTCGTCCCTCAGCCAGGCCAGCCGGGCGGTGTCGCAGACGTCACAGCAGCTGGCCCAGCAGGTGACGCAGCTGACGCAGTCCACGGGCCGGTTGCAGCAGTCCATCGGCGAGCTGCAGCAGTCGGCTCAGCAGGCCCAACAGTCGGCCCAGCAAGCCCAGCAGTCGGCCCAGCAGGCCCAGCAGTCGGCGTCGCGCGCCATCAGTGACGCCCAGTCGTCGGCCGCCAGTAGCGCCAGCGCTGCCCTCATGTCCAGTCTGGCGAGCATTACTAGCAGCGCTTCTAGCATCATCTCCGCGGCCCGCGTGAGCGCGGTCAGCGTCGCTAACGCTGCGGCCAGCCAGGTGCAGCTGGCGCAGGCGGATGCCACAGTGGCGAGAGTAAGTTTACGATGCCCGGGGGGTCACGTACCGTGTTCCACGTCTGACATTCCGTACACCAGGCCGATGCCGCAACACAGGTGGAAAAGGCGCAGGGCGCAGCCGTCTCCGTGACCCAGGCTGCACTGGCCGTGGTCGGTACATTCTTTGCGTCGTCGCTCTTGTCCATCGGTGCCTTTTACGTGGTCCTCCGCGTGAAGGGCAACCGCCGGCGCCGCCGCACGCGGCTGCTCGCCATGCGCGGTGGCCGAGACGATACCAAGCCGTGGGCCGGAGATAGCGCCTCAGAAAAGGACAGACGAAGGAGCAGCGGCAACAAGGGCGACTATGGCCGTGCCATCGACCTGAAGGCACCTCCGCCGCCGCGCCGGCCAGGGCAGGGCCCCGGCGACAACGAGAGAGGCATGGGCGACCGTGCTCCCTACCTGCAAGTCCCGGCTGGCAGCAACACCGGCCTGGGCCTCGCCCTGTTCCCGTCGAGCAACAGCCTTAGGGGAATGGGCATGAGCCGGACGTCCTTGCCGCTCTTTTCCAAGTCCCCAGCCAGCAGCAGACTGGCGCCACACCAGCCCGGTGTTGTGTCGCCCTCCGTGTACACCACAGGCAGCTCGGCACCGGCCTCCCCCACAGCTGCAGCCCCCGCCGCCGTTCCAGCTGCCGCTTCAACTGCGACCGCCGATGAAAATCCAATGCGTCCGCCGCCCAGCCTACAGCAGTGGCTGCGCGAGGGCACGGTGAGCCCGTTCGGCACGCTGAAAAAGGGCAGCTTAGAAGCGCAGCCGTTCAGCCCGATAGGAAGGCGCAGCGTTGGCGCTGGAGGCCCGAGCAGCACAGGCAGTGCCGGCGGGCCCGTGATGCAGCCGGGGCGGTCGCTGCCGTTCCGCGTGAGGCCGTGAGAAGAACAGAGCCGGGGTGTTGCGGGTGTTGTCTTCTGTATAGTATAATTTCAAGCGGCATGACATCGCCTCTCTATGGGGCACGGCGCAACGCGTTCACGGTATCGTATCTTACAGCGTGTTTGCGGCATGGCAGTCACGAGGCATCGCAACAATGCGCTACCTTATTTGTGGATGTGGCTAACGTCTTCCCCTTTTCCCGCCCCTCCAATTGCGCACCGGTAAGCGTTTGACAGCCGTCCGTCATAGTACTTGCCCCACCTTCGCTTAAAGTTGCGCATTCCTCTGAATCTTGAAGGATGGACTCTGCGTCTTCGGTAATCCGCAGGATGCTATGGTTCTTTACGCGGGTTATGAGGTCGTCCATGAGCAACCGACAGAGATATGCAAAGGAGGGAAAGTATCGAATCGCACGGAGTCTTTGGTTTGTCTCCGTAAGATAAGATACTTACAAGTAAACCCGTAAACGGTCGTAGCGACTACGACCGACTCCATCCCCCCCCTTTTTCGTCCTTCGCTCCTCCCCTGTTCGCTAGCCGTGGCTCCGAATCAGCCCGGACCACCTCGACGAAGCGACCAAAGCTCAAAATGGAACTTTGGACAATATTACGAGTCAAAATGACGCCTAACAAGGAAGGCAGAAAATGAGAAAGCGATCTCCCCTGGCGAAACTCCACCTCACCGCTCCCACCTGTCTGCCATTGTCGGCGTGGAGGCTCCAACTTTGCCGCCTGGAGGAAGATCTTCGTCGCTTTTTTTTCTTCTTTTCTTGTATGTTCTTCTGTTCTTCTGTTCTTGAACCGCCCTAGCAGAGCTCCGTCTTGAGCAGAGCACAACGACAGCGACCGACAGAACACAGAAGACGGAAAACGACCAAGAGCACTGAGGCAGCTACCCGCAACACCGCTACTTTGTGTTTGGCCTGGCGGTTGTTTGCCCCGCGAGCTGCTGGGCTGCACAGCTCTGCTGGAGCATAGCGACAAGCGGCAGCAGACCGGCCGCTGACTATCCAGAGCACCGTCTCCCACAACACGTATTTCGGCCACTGCTGCAGCTTGGCTTGAGGGCGTGCTCGTGCTTGCCGCATGGACCGCAATTGGCAAGCACTGACTACGGGACTGGGCTGCCTCAGGCCAATTGCATGAGAAAAGCATCCTTCTTTTCGATATCTACCTTCTTGTCTTCTCCCCCCGAGCAGGATGGACATACCTCTGGTTAATGTTCACACGGCCACAGTGGACGACGCGAGGATGCCTGTTCTCGACATATCACAGCTGCAGAACCAACACGGAGGCGACGTCCCCATTGCGTCGGATCTCTCATATTATGTCTTTGCGGGCGAAGCACCACAGTCGTCAACGCAGCCACCGCAGCCGGGACAGCACCCACTTAACCAGCCGGTGCCGCCATGTGGACCCTGTCTTGTGCCCGATTCCACGGCAATGGATAGTCTCGAACCGGGGATTCGCCGCCATGCCGGCTTGCTGGGTTCTAATGGCCTGTCACCAGCAACGGTGCCACCCGCAGCGGCACATATTGGCCAGAACCCTTTTGCTCTCGGCCACGACGAGCCGTACGCCTACTGGTCCCAGGACGCGATGGACTTGGACTACGACCCAGAGCTAGCTTCATGGGTAAACTCTTGGGGTGTTCCACTCCCCCCTCAGTATCCACCAGAGCATACCGAACAGCTACCTCCAACCATGCCATTCCCTCATCCTCAACAACAAAACCAGCAGCAACTGAATGAAGAGCAGCAGCTACTACAAGTCCAGCAACAGGTGCAGCAACAGCAACAGCAGCAACAACAGGAACAGGAGCAGCAGCAGCAGCAGCAGCAACAGGAGCAGCAACAACAACAACAACACCAGCACCAGCAACAGCACCAGCAACAGCTACAGCTACATCAGCAGTTATTGCAATTGCAGCACCAGCCTCAGCAGGAACAGTTTGCCCAGCAGCCTCTTCTCCACAGTCAAGATGCTGTGCCGGCCTTCTGTCTGGACCCCCCGAGTACCCCCTATGCTGCCGGGCTGGTCAAGAACGAGAGTGTTCTCGGACCCGACGACTTCCTTTTCCCGGACGACGAAACGGCCGCTGCTGCAAGGAGCCCTCTTTCTCCGCAGAATCTAGCAGACGTTCAAGTTCCTACACAAGTCCCTTTGCCACCCAACCAAACCACATCGGATCACCCTGCACCAGTGCTGGATCTCAACGACCCTACAACGCTAGACCTGTACGACCAAATGCTTCTCTTCTCCCGCGGAGGTGGCCCTGCTGGGGAAAAGCTTGTATTTAACGACTGCGGCCCGGCCAAGGAGAGCATACTGCACCGCCTGGCTGTGAAGCTCAAGCTCAGTTACGGCCACGACCCCGTCAAGCAGCAGGTCTATGTTTGGATTTCATCCGTCGTGCCGGTGGTGGCCGGGGCTGCACAGCTGCAAAGCCAGGCATCAGAGCCACAGACAACACCACAGCCAACGGCACAGACAACGGCGCAGACCACGGTACAGACCACGGCACCCACACCATCGCAGGACTCTATACAGCCGTCATTTACCCAGACAGCAGTACCGGCATCAGAAAATAATACCGTGGCATCACCGACAGCACAGAGCCTAGCGCCGAGCTCAATGCAACCGGTGTCTATGGTCTCGTCTCCATCTGGCCAGAGCCCAGAATGCCCAACAGAAAGACGGGAAAGTGTTCAGCCTGTGCCAGGGTATGCGGGGAGCATAGAAGACAACCCGGCCGGCCAGCTTGCGTCACCGTTGCAATCAACTCCTCCATCGCAGCCGCTTCCCGACCCTCCGCCCTCTCGCCGGAGTCAGGCGATCAGCAAGCAAAAGACCCAGCGAAAACGGCACACGATTTCCTCAGTCCCGACCACATTCTCCCTCGTGCAGCAGAATACCAATACCGCCGGGCTGGCCGTTGGACTTACACCGCCACCAGCGACGCGGTCGAGCAGCGACAACGACAATCCGACCGCGTCCACAGCCCACTCGGTGTCGCCAGCGGCTAGCCGAGTGCGTCTCGGGCATGGGTTGGGCGACGAGGAGAACGACTACGACGGCCCATCTCTCAGCGACCGGCTGTCGAGCAGCTGGAGCATTTTTCACTCCGGTATTTCGTCACGCCGTCCCCGTGGGCGGCGGGGGCCGCTCAGCGACAGGAGCCGCAAAGACATCAAAAATCTGGAATGGGCGGGTGGTGCGTGCTGGCGATGCAAGATCCTGCGCCGCAAGTGCGACCCTGGTGCGCCCTGCAAAAACTGTCCTGCGCCGGACCTGCGGGAGGATGCACCGCCGTGGCCGTTGATCGGCTGCCGTCGCGGGAACCTGCCCGACGCCATGCCCCCGCGGGTGTTGTGCACCAAGTCGCGCGCCTTGCTGGAATCCTGCGTGCACAAACTTCCCGCCATCCTGGCGGCAGAGAACGTGGTGGACAGCCCGAGCGGCGGCCCGCCGCCGTGCCAACCCGACGCCGTGTCACAGTGCTTCCGCGAAGCCGAGGCGCAGTGCCTGTCCGACAACAAGCTCGTACTGGACAATCCGTCGCTGTACCTGCGCGCACGCAACAACTCTGCTGCGGCCCAGCATTTCTCGCAGTCCATCCGCAACGGCCGGTACCGGGCGAACGATAGCCTGAACGAGGCCTGCCATGTGCACGAGCGCGCCTTGTCATACTCCGACCTCATTGCCGGCATTGCCTGGGATCTTGCCGATAATGGGGAGTGCCTCGGAATTCTCGAGATCGAATCGATAGAAAGCTTCATGCTCCTGTTGGAAACGGCTTGCCTCTACGAGGTGGAAATTGGGAAAGTGAGTGGATGGGAACGAGGAAGATGAGGAGGATGAATGTGCTAACCAAGCCACCTCGCAGTCGGCCATGGTCGGGCTCTCCATGGTATGCCTGCGCTGTTGTCTGGACGCCCTGCGTCTGCACTCGGCGAGCTTACTGGACGCGCGCTTGCACAACACGTGCCAGAGTGACCAGTGCAGCATCAACTGCCTTCGCGAGCTGGCCCGGTGCATAGACAGCTACATTGAGGAGCTTTCCCTTCTCATGTTCCGCAAGGTCAACCTGCGCGACCGGCGGTGGTGGCTGTCCACGTTCTACAGTCTGTGTATCCAGGCGTACGTTCGGCGGGCACTGCTTGTGATTGAGCAGCGGCTTCTCTTCCCGGACGCCGACGATGTTGACGTCCTGTTCAGCAGCCAGTATCTGCACCTGGTCACGGTCCTGTTCATTGCCGTGTCCTTCCAGTACGACCCTCTCGTGACCAGCAACGGCGGCCTGCGGCTGCAGCAGGCGCTCCTGGCCGAAGAGGACGGGGCCTCGACAGACATGTTTGTACCGGACCGCTACTTTTCGTCAGGCCGGGCCGCCTGCAGTGTGGAGCAGTGGGCAGACGAGGGCATCAAGTCGTCATACCAGTTTCTCACTCGCCTTCTCAACATTGGCTCGCTCGATTTCGACACGGGGCAGGGCGGCAGCGGCGGCGGCAGTGACGGCGACGTGTGTATGGAGGGCTCGGACACACCGTCGCAGAAGCCGCGGCAGCTGCTATGCGGCGTCAAGTCGGACTCGTTCTCGGGCTACTCGACGCCGAACTCGTCGACAACAAGCTTTACCAGTTCGTTTTCAGGACCCCGTTCGGCCGGGGCATCGGGCATTATGAGTCCTCCATCGTCCTGCGGGCCGGTCCCGTCCTCGACATCGTCGCCACGCACGTCGCTCTTTCTGTCAGAGAGGCGAAGCAGCATAGGGTCGCTGCCGAGCCGGCTGTCGGTGGCGTCGTTCCCGTCGTTCCAGTCGGTCGGGTCCGACCTATACAGCAGCAGCAGCCGGCTGCCGCTGGCAAAGGCATCGACCACAGCAGCAGCAGTAACAGCAGCGACAGCAGCGACAGCAGCGACAGCAGCGACAGCAGCGGCAGCAGTAACAGCATTAGTAGCAACCGCAGCAGCCGGTGGCGGCGAAAGCTGTTTCGTTTGTACCTGCTGCCTAAAACGGCCGCGGCGCTTCGACACGCTGGAGGCGCTCAAGAAACACCAGACGGAGAAGCCGCACATCTGCGCGTCGTGCGGCCGGCGGTTTAGCCGTATGAACGAAGCCGAGCGCCACATCATCACGATCCACCTACGGCCGTACTCGTGGTCGTGCCACCGGCTGGTGAACCCGCTGATGGCGTTCCAGCGCATGAGCGACGGTACCGTGTCATTTGACGTGTGCGGGTTCTGCGGCAAGCAGTTTCCACGGGACGTGATCAGCGACGTGGACCAGAAGACGACGATCACAACGGTGACGGCGAAGCACGCAGCAGAGCTGACGGCTCACGTCCAGGTCGACCATCGGCTGCATGAGTGCAAGGCCAGCTCGAAAAAGTTCTACCGCGAAGACATGTTTGGGCAGCACCTCAAGCTGTCGCACGCAGCCGAGCCGGGCGTGTGGCTCAAGTACCTGGAGAACGTGTGCAAAGCGAACGAAAAAGAGAATAAGGAGGGGGCAACAGAGTGAAGAGCGCCCTGGACAGTTCCTGAGCAATTTTGGTCGTTTCTTGGATATCTCTGTTTTTTTTTTTTTTTCTGTATGCTCTTCTTTGCTTTTCCCTACTTCTTCCATACCCTCGAACATGCGTTTGTTTTTTTTTTGGACATTTCGTTATTTACTTTACTTGGATTGCTTACGACCAAACGGAGTGGAGTGAATATTTTCTTGAAAAACTAACTGCTTCAGTGAATAAAGCAAAGACGAGACAGATCAGAGCGTGAAGAAAAAACAAAACAACTCAAGGAGATATCAAGCAGTCGACAGAGCAAAAACACAAGAAGATATGAACGCCAACAAGAAAATTAACAAAAGGGGAAAAGGAAAGAAAAGAGAAACCAAAGAAAGTGGTCAGATGGAGAGACCGTTGAGAAAGAAAAAGGAAGAAAAATATAACAAACGACGTGGAGAAACGACGACAAAAAAAAAGAAAAAGAAAAGAAAACAGCGTCCTTCCACCTGTCGCGAACCACAAACCAAACCACCAAACCTTGCGTTGCCGGCTTTTATTTTGTCTTTCCTCTCCCCGGCCAGTACCCAGACGACCCACCGCCTACACAACATACACCACACGACACCAGACCACACGGGCATAGCTACCAGCCCCAGCCGCGGCGGTCATGAACGAGTCATCGGGGCCCGCCCAGGGCGCTGATGCGCGCGCCCGACGGCCGGTGAATCAGGCTCTCGACGTGCTTGCCCACGACGGCGTCTGGCTGGGCCGTGTGCGGCATGGGCATGGACGCCTCGACGTCGCTGTTGTTGGCGTCGTGCTCGTCGGCATAGTCGGCCTCGGCGCCGTCCTCGACGATCTTGGTGGGCATATCACCGCCAATGCCGCCGGCGCTGCTGCTGCCGTACAGCTGCGACACCCGCTCGGGCGTTGTCATGGTGGTTGACGCCATCGACATGGACGTGCTCGCCCGGTTGGGGATCAGGTCGGGCGTCGGGGGGATGCTGGACGAGCGGCCCGACGCCGGCAGCAACAGCAGGCTGTCTTCGCCCGCGTCCGATGCCGCCGACGAGCCAACGGCCGAATGGCCGTCGTCGCTGGCGGCCACAGTGGCTGTCGAGAGGTTGCTGCTGCGGCGCAGGCTCTGGGTCGACATCGGCCGGTGGCTGCGCCGGCGGCTGTCGCTTGGGTGGTGGTGGTGGTGGTGGTGGTGCACGGCGGCGGCCGAGCTGGCCCGGCTGCCGAGGCCACCACTGCTGCCGGGGCTGCCCGCTGCCAGCTCGCCCGACGCCGCAGCCTCGGACAGGACGGCCTCCTGCGCCAGCTGCAGGCCCTCGACGGCCGCCTGGCACTGCTCGGAAATATTGCGGATGATGTGGGCAATGGCATCGGTCTTGTCCTTGAGGTGGCGGTCGGCCACGTCCTTGAAGCTGGCGGCCGAGAAGCGCTTGCTGCCGCGCGACTGGGTCTTGAGGCTGGCGCTGGTGGTGGTGCCGTCGGTGCCCTCGGACGCGCTGGCCTCCTCGTCGTCCTCGTCGTCCTCGAAGGCGTCCTCGAGCTCGTCCAGGAAGTCGTCGGGCTTGGTCAGCGACGCAATCAGGTGCTCCATGTGGTGGCTCTGGCCGCCGACCAGGCTGCGCAGGTGCAGCACGACGCGGCGGGCCTCGTCGCGCTGGCGTGCCAGAGTGACGTTGGTGTGCTGCAGCGCGGCCAGCTCCTTGGTGTTGCGCTTGCGCTCCCGCTCGAGCTCCTCGGCCACCTCCTGCTGCAGCACCAGGGCCTCGAGCGCGTCGTCGCGCTGCTTCTCGGTGCCAGTCAGGCGCACGGACAGACGGGCGTTGTCGTCCTTCTGCTGGTCCAGCAGGCCGCCCAGGCGGCGGTTCTCGCGCTTGTGGTTCTCAATCTTGATCTTGAGGTCCTGGGTCTCCTTGGTGAGCTGCTCGGCAAAGGCCTGGAACTTGAGGAACTGCTGCTTCCAGCTCTCGAGCTCTTCGACCAGGTAGTTGTTGCGCTTGGTGACCTTGGCCAGCTCCGTGTCCATGCGGCCCTTGAGGTTGATGAAGTCCTGCCAGGCCTCGAGCGCGTCGCGCGAGTACTGGTTGCGCTCGCGCACAATTTCGTTGAGGTGCCGCATCGACACCTTGGTCATCAGTGGCTTCTTGACCGACCCGCCAAAGACGGCCTTGAGCCCCGAGTTGCGGCCCATCTTCTCGCACACGTGGTCCATGACGGCCATCACGCTGTCCTGGCTCCACCACGTCGGGTCCTGGATCGACTCGACCTCGCCGCGCATCACAATGATCTGGCCGGCCGGCACCAGCTTGCCGCCGCCGTACGCTGACCGCAGGTGCTGCGGCACGCCCGACGGCGTGACGTCCCCGTGCAGCGCCTGCGTCAGCCGCTGCACAAACTTGTTGCGCTGCGGCGGCGTCAGCGCCGTCGGCGGGCTCGACGTCAGCACAAAGTTGCGGTCCAGGTCGACGACGAGCGCATCAGCCGGCGCCGTGAACAGCGTGCGGCACTCGGCGGTGATGCCCAGGATGTACGGGCCGGGCTCCTGTGCCAGCTCCTTGGCGTGGCGCGCGTGCACCACCGGCACGTATAGCCCGCTCCACTCGTACACGCGCACGCAGTACCGCACCGTCTCGGCCGCCATGGTCAGCATGGCCGGGTAGTGGCTGACAAACACAATGCGGCGCGTCGGCGAGATGGCGGCCTCGATGACGCCGACAATGTTGGGGATCGACAGACAGCAGAACAGCGGCCACATGCTGAAGTTTTGGAAGCCGGTCGGCGACGACGGGAACTGGTAGCACAGTGCATAGTCCTTCATGTCGATGCGCACCAGGTCGTTGAGGCGCGGTGCCGGGAAGCTCAGGATGCGGGACACCTCCTCGGCGTGGAACAGGTTGGTGGCCTTGTTCCAGTGAATCCACATGCCGCGCAGGTAGTCGCCCAGCAAGTTGTACAGCGGGTAGCGCGACAGGAACGACAGGCAGTAGGGGATCCAGTATGTCTCGTCGGCGCTGTCGTAGAAGTCGGGCTCGGTGCGCTTGCGCAGGTCGCGGATCGTCTCGGCGCGCTTCTCGTCGGCACGCGACCACACGCGGAGGCAGATGCCGTACAGCGTGTGCGACGAGTCCTGCTGCAGAACGAACGCGTGGTGCACGCAGTGCGGCTGGCTGCGGCCGGTGCAGATTTCGACATCGTGGGGGAAACAAGCCTGCGAGGGAGAAGGGTTAGACGATGACGGTCGAAGAAGGAAAAATGGAGAAGGGGAGGAAGGG
>PCDN01000001.1:81250-124711 GCA_002778105.1 Ceratocystiopsis brevicomis
CAAAAACGCACCCGCATCGCCGCGTGCAAAGACCGTGCAATCTCGTTGTCCTGCTCCAGACGCGGGCTGCTGCCCAGGATCTCCGGCAGCCAGAACTGGCCGACGGCGCCCTTCATGTGGCCAATCTTGCCCTGGGCCGGCGCCGGCGCCTTGACCCACTGTGACGGCTCACGGCCGACGCCGCACACCATGTACGCATGGGTCAGCGTCTTTGGCGTGCGCTGCTGCGGCTTGCCGTTGAGCGTGGACGGGATCGGCTGGGTGATGCGCGAGTGCAGCGACGACGTGCGGCTCGGGATGATCAGGTTGGTGTCGACCTGGTCGCGCGTGCTGGGACGGTCGCCGGTGCGCGGCCGCGTGAAAGACGAGTGGGCGTTGAGCGAGGGAGCCATGGTGAGGGAAATGAAAAGGAGGTACAGGGGAAATGAGAAGAAAAGAACAAAAGGAGCGGAAGCAGTGCGTGTTCGAGTCAACAAACACACGAAGCGTCACCCAAGGACGGGACAGAAACGAAGTGGAAAGAATGAAGGGAAAAAAAAAAAAGGAGCGTGTTGTCTCCGGCCTCTCGTGGGTCACGACACGAAACGGACAAGACAACCAGCCACGGAGCAGGGTCACAACAGGAGAGGGGGACTCTTGCTGAAGCTGGTGATGCTTCAAACAGAGGAGAGGGAGGGGGGGGAGCGAACGACAAAGTGGGAAGGGGGAACAAAGAGGAGCGTAGGAGAGAGAGAAGGGGAAGGAGGCACGACAAAAGAAAAGAGAGAAAGGAAGAGCAGGACCAGGGCAGGGAAAGGGGGGGACAGATGAGCTTGCCAGGGGGGTGGATGATACGGGCCGGGGACCAGGGGGTGTGGGCTACCCTGCAGGAGAATACCTGCGTCTGCAGGACGATATGTAGCTCACTCGAAAAATACTTTGCATGCATATGGCCGGGGGGGAGGGTGGTATTCCCAGGCACGGGCACCGGAGCACGACCCCCTCCCGCCCCAATGGCTGCTGATAAATTTGAACCAGACTGCCGAACACGAGAGGGTCGATAGGACAGGATAGACAGGGCCGCAGGCAGGAAAAAAGCAGAGCCTGCACGGATGCTGAAACATTGGTTGAAAGACCACAGCTGGGAAAGGGAGACACTTGTGGGTCGGAGCTATGATGCTTTCCTTTCTTCTAGTTTTCTTTTTCTTTTTCGTCTTTCTTTTCTCTTCGCTTTCCTTTTCTTCCCTCCTTTTCTCTCTTTTTTTCTTTTGTCTTCTGATTCCTCCTCTTCTTCCTTCGTCTAATCACACAAGTCCTTTCTCGCCCCCCCCCCCCCCCCTACTGTGTATTTCCCCTCCCGGGTCCTTTCCGTCGCGGGTGCAGGGATGGCACGTCGAGGACAGCCGATGTTTTCTTAGCCCCTTTTTTTAATTGGCATCTACCGTCGCTAAGTATCGCGTGTCGCGAAAAGTACGCAGAACAATACCGGCGCACCACAACGCACTGGCCCACCCGTGCGTGTTTTGGCGTTTCCTAGAAGAAACTAGCATGCTTTCCCCTGAGTGTGCCTAGGCGGGGCGGGGCGGGGCCTTGGCGGAGCAAGATACGGAGTAAGATACTTGACTACGAGTACTTGCCGGTGGATCGTGTTCGCATGCGGTGCGCGTGATTGGCTGCCAGCACCTGCGAAGCTCCTTTCTGTAACCCAGCCGGGGAAGATACGGAGGATACTGTGCATGCATGCATACGGGGGGGGGGGGGGGCAATGGCAATATTATTAGTACTTTTATACGGCGGTCTCAGTCCCAAACGCGTGTCCAGCACCAAGCGCCTGCATAACGACGATAGACGACTCCCGATTCCCGGATGTGGCGGGCATCCGCTGCAGCCTGCCTGATGAACCAGCTGAACGCTGCACGCATAGGGGGGGGGCAAAGCGTATCGAACAAAGTAAGGGAGTCGAGGAAAAGGAAAGAAAAATAGCCAGAAAAAAAATCGAAACGCAATCGACTGCAATGCAAGAGACAACGAACGGCCTTGGCCTGGAATGAGGCAACAGGCGGTGATGCAAACCAAATTAAACTTGGACAAACGAGGCTTGTGCACCACACCGTGCACCACCCGTATTTGCCGTAGCGCCTCCGTAAGAACGCACGGCCTCGCTTGGATGCTGGCAGAACAGTGCGGCGTCAGGTGGCAAAGTGTTCACTGTTCGCAGACGAGTAGAGTAAATGGTATCAATGGAGAGAAGCAAACAGCTACACCAAAACAAAACACAAAGCCAAACAGAACAAAACAGAACAGAACAGAGAACAAAACAAAACAGTTTGCTCCTCTCATTTCGCCCGCTAAAGAAATATGTACAGTCTTCCCAGCTCTCGTCTCCTCGGACATCATCGCTTGCATGCACTATTCCAGACAAGTGAAAGGAAGAACGGAAAAAAAGGGCGAAGATAACAGAAAGATCAGGACTAAATGCGTCTAACAACTTCATATGTCATCTCAGCCATTCAAGAAGGGGGTGAACCAAAGAAAAAAAAAAATCTGAAACCAAAGAAAAGAAAATAACATCAACAAATATAATAAAAAGATTGCCGCTGCGCTGCTTTCGTAAGAAAAGAAAAAAAAAAGAGGTATCGAATGCACGAGGCGAAGTAAAGTGTTGGGTTCCGTCTCCGCGATGGCCTAAAGCCGTAGGGAGAAAACGAGACGTAGACCGGAAATGAAAAGAAAAAGAAAAAAAAAAAATAAGATAAGCAACGTCGAGAGAAAGACCTTAGAAGCAGTTCAAGCTGCCCTTCTTCTTCTTCTTGCTGATGGCGTTCATGCGCTCTTCCAGGTGGGCGCGCGCAATCTCTGCATCGCGGCGCTTCTTGCGCTCCTCTTCGACCTGGTGCAGGCTCCAGCGGCTGTCCTGTGCCGGCCGCTCTTTCACCTCCTTGAGCTCGGCCTCCAGGTCGTTGCACCGCCGTTGCCACGCCTCGCAGTCGGCCTTCATCTTCTTCGACTGGTTCTCCAGGTCCGTCAGGGCCTCTTCCAGCGTCTGCGTCAGCTGCTTTTCCGCATCGAGATGCTTTTCGATCGTCCGGATGCGCGCCTCCTGGTCTTGCTGGATCTGCTGCAGCGCAATGTCTTTGCTGGGAGGCCGCATCGACGTCGGCGTCGACGGCACGTTCGCCGTCGGCGGCGGCGAGCTCGTGTGCGGCAGCGGCGGCAGCGGGATGGCCGGGGGAGGCGACGGGAGAGACGCGACCGATGAGCTCTTCTGCAGCTGCGAATTCGTCGAGTTGGACCGCTGCGGGCCACCGTCTGCCGGCAAAATGCCTTCAAAGCGCGCCTGTTGTGTCTTGGTTAGCATCGTGCCCGTCCGAAAACTCTCGAGTTCCTCGCTTCGTACCTGAAGTGCCGCATATTCCTCCTTGATGGCATCAAGCTCGGACTGGAGCCGGTGCTTGGCCAATGTGGCTTCCTCCAGCTTCTGGTTGCGCTCAGATTGCAGCGTCGACAGCCGGTTGCTTGTGAGCTGCACCTGGTCGAAGTTGTTCTGCAGCTGCTCCTCGAGCTCGTCCACAAGCCGCGAGTTCTTTTTGCTCCGCGTCTCCAGCTCGGTCATCCGCTTCTTCGCAATGACCATCTGGTCGGCGATCGTTGCGTTCGGCTTGCGAGCATTTTCTTCGTCGGGGCCCATCATCGTTGTCAATGTGGAGCGCACCGCCTCGAGATCGCGCATGACCGTGTCATTGATCGCTGACAACTGCTCCACTGTGTCCCGCAGCTCCGCCGACTTCTTCTGCTCCGCTTCCAGGGCCTTCTGGTCTGCGATGAGGTCCTCGATGCGTTCCGACAGTTTCTCGACGCTGACATCGAGGCCGAGTGCGAATGCCACCTGCGTCGCAACCTTCATGAGATCCTCACGCGCCTCCGTGAGGTCGCCCTCAAGGATGCGAATGTTCTCTGCGTGTTCGGTCATCAACACCTGCACCTCCTCGTCGTATTCCTTGCGCACCGATGCCTGGAGATCCTCGAGCTCCTTCGCGTGATCGGCATAGAGCAACTGCAGACTCTCTTGATGTGCGGCGGTCGCCTTCTCGTGTCCGGCAATCGTCTCCTCGAGCTGCGCAACCAGGGTCTGGTGAGCATTTGCAGCATCATCCCGAGACTTGATGGCCTCGTCCAGTTCGCCCTTTGCCGCCGAATGGCTGGCTTCCAGTTGCGCCACCTGGGCCGCATTGCTGCTGATGATGGCCTTGTATTCCGCCACTTCAGCGCGGAGCATCTGCACCTGCTCTTCCTGCAGTTTTTGCTGCTGCTGCAACAGCTCCTTCGCAGCGCTCTCATCGCTCGCCGCCGCCTTGCTCGAATCGACGAGCTGGGTCTGGACAGCCGCGAGCTGGGATTCCAACTCTTCAATCTGGGCTTTCATTTGCTTTTCGGTGCCGTCCATCGATGCAAGGGCTTCTTCGTGCTTCATCTCCCAGCTGGAAAGATCGGCCTCCAGCTGCCGGATCTTTTCAGCATGCAAGCCAGCGTCGTCAGTGGTACGGTCACCAGTGCTGTCTTCGCCGGTCGACATGACCGCACTGCCCCGAGCTGTCTCGCTCAGAGACGCCTTGAGGCTATCAATTTCCTCTTGCAGCTCGCGCTCGCGTGCAACGTGAGCTTCTTGCATCTGCGACAACGTTCTTTCGTTCGTCTCCAGTTGGTCACGCAGGGTTGACACAACCGAGATATCCACAGGCGAGCTCTTCAAGCTGGAACGCTCGCGCGTCAATCCGGAAATGATGGTCATCTTCGTCTCCATTTCTTTCTTTGCTGATGCAACGCCTGCCTCCAGCTCCTGGATGCGTTCTGATCGGGCGTGTAGTTCGTGCATAGCCGCGTTCAAATTCAGCTCGAAATTCTGCATAACATCGCGGTTGTTCTCGAAATTTTCGGCAGCAATATTCCGCAGAGAAGCAAAGGAACGGTGAGCACGATCGATAATCATGACGTTCTGGCTCGACTTGCGGCGAATGACAGGCGTACCGGCCCGGGGAGACGACGACTCTGCGGCCTGTTGAGCCTTTGCGACCTTGGTCTTGAGCTCCTCGACGATATCTAAAGTCTGGTGATGCTGCAGTTCAAGTTCGGCGTACTTGCTGGAAAGTTCTTTTTCGGCTGCCTCCTTTTCTGTGGCGAGAGTGCGAAGGCGCTCGATTTCAACCTCAAGAACGGTACCGTTTGTGCTTTGACAAGCGGAATCCTCGCTGACACCTGTCGGCACATTGGGCTCTGTGGATGCTGTGTCGACAGACGGCTCGATTTCCATCACGTCGTCCGCGGTGGGCGCAATCTTCTTTGCCGGTGCCAACGTCTCCGCATCAGAGTGTTCCATCGCGGCCGGCGACTCCATAGCAGAGGATAGCTCTGACGAGAGTGAGCGAGGAGAGGAGAAGCGGCCGTGTTTGGCCTCACTAGACCTTGAATCAGACATCAAGGACGACGGTCGAGTTTGGGCCGTGTCTGCGACTGAGACGATCGAGTCGCGGACCGTGTTTCTGGGGTGGCGGGCCTCATCCATCTCGTCCTTAAGCTCTGCCAGTGCCAAAAGGGCCTCTTCATACTTTGCATGGAGAAGGTCAAAGTCGTTGACGGTGGTTTCGTGCTCCGCGCGCAGGTCGACCAGCTCCTGGGTGACTTCCTCCAGCTTGTCGGCAACAAACTTGGACTGCGCAGTACTGGCGTTGTAGTCCCCACCACTGCGGCTGCCCGACCGAGGAGCGGCATACATCGGGGTCTTTGAGAACCGGACCGACTGCTTTGCGCTCTCGGTTTCGTCTGCAGACGTTTGATCATCCTCGACATCCACCTGGCTGTCGTGTCCGCCCTGCCCTTCTGCAGCATCCCGCTCAGCGCTGCCCTCGTTCTCAGTCTCGAATGCACCGTCTTCTTCTTCCGGAATAACCTCGGTGCTGTGGCTGTGGCGACTGACGTGGCTGAGACTACGTGAATGCTCTGCAAGTTTGCGGCTGGCTGTGCGGCGATGACCCTTGCCGTTGGTGACAGGTGGTGCAGCCGTGGCGTCAGTGGCGGTCTCGCTACCTGCAGCAGCGCTCGCGACATTGGTGCTGCCATCGTGCTGTTGCATACTGTCCAACTCGTACAGCAGTGAGTCCAGTTTACCAAGGCTCCGCTGGCGTTCCACAACCTGTTCGAGGCGATTGATCTCCCGCTGCATCAACTCAGCATCCTGGTCGGCCTCGGCTAAGCGCTCTTCAAGCGTAGAAATGTAGTCCTCGCATGTAGCCTCATTCTCCCGGATTCGAGCAATTTCTTTCCGCAGCTCAATGACAATGGCGGCATTCTTTTCCTCGCCGAATGAGTGGCCATCCAGCTTTGCTTCAAGATCATGAAGATAGCTTTCGGTATTCGCTTCGCGGTCCACAACCTTTTGAAGCCGCGCCTGGAGCTGGGTGTTGATCGTCTCCGCATAGGCGCATTTCGTCTCCTTTTCGAGTAGGCTAGTTTCAGTGTTGGACAAGGTAGCGCGCGTACTCGCAAGAGACTGCTCCAGAGACTGGATGGTCTTTTCATACTCGAGAACCACCTGCTCAACAGCGTGGGCGAAACTGTTAGAGCGGTTTAGCCTTTCCGTCGCGCTGTCTTCGCCGGTAGGGTCATCGAGTGATTCGTTTTCGGCCATCTCGTTGTCCCTGGCCTTGGCCATCTCAGCGATCAGCCTGGCATGTCGTTGACTGAGAGCGGTATAATTTTCCTGGCTGTCGAGGAGAGCATTCTGCAACTCCACTTCCCGTTCGCCCTGCCGGTCAGAACGCTCGGCGACAGACATCATACGCCTCTCGCCGGTGCTGCCGTTGCTGGCGGTACTGCGGATCTGATCGCGGAGAAAAGCGACTTCGGCTTTTAGACGGTCGATAATGGCTTGTTTGTCTCCTTCCTCAACCTGCTGGATCCGAGGCTTGCTCTGGATAGCGCGAGCCCGTTGTGCGTACTGGACGGTATTTAGCGTTTCGCTCAGGTGGAATTCGGCTTGGGTAACGCAAGCGATCATGTAGGTGATGGCGTTTCCGCCAAGGGAGTCTTGTAGGAGGCGGGTGAGGCGCGAATCGCGGTAGGAAACGTGGGAGCCTGGTTGGCGCGACGATAACTGGGAGATGACCTTGCCGAGTGCGGCCAGACCAGCGTTGATAGATATGCCCTCCTTTGCACGCTCGCCTTGGGCACCGGTGTTCTTGAGGCGTTCGCTACCCGCCAAATCGACAAAATGGAACTTGCTGTCAATCGTCACCCACGACTCAGTGCCGGTCAGTGCCTCCAAGGGAACGGACATGCGCTTCTCCGACTTGGTAGATTGGAAGCCGTTCTTCTTCTGAACGAGATTTAAACTGAACACGGCGTGCGACCGAGACGAACGGGCATTGATGGCCGTGGAGTCGGTCTGTCGTAGAGTCGAACCAAAATTGAGGGCGCTGAGCAGGTCATCGACGGAGTTGATTTCAACTTGCTGCAGACCCGTGAGAATGATATTGCCCTTGACGTCCTCACGGATAGTGACGGTGGGTCGTTCGTGGGAGGGGACGTTCTCTGGGATCAGGAGGTCGCGAAGCTGCTCGTTGTAGATTTCCACGTACGTGGCCTTGAGAGTCCAGTTCTTCTCGGTACGCGGGGCGGCCTGACCGTAGGCTTTGGGCGTACGAAGATGGGACATGGAGCCTCGGTTTGGGTTGGCTTTGGAACCATCGAGTCTCTTGAAGAGCTCAGCAGCGGCGCGGGGGATGACACCTGGCTAGGATTAGCGAGCAAGAAGGCAGAAGATGGAGGGATACGACAGGGAGGGGCAGATTGAAACTGAGCACAAAGACGTTGTGCACGTGCTACCAGAAAACTCACCCATGATTTCGGCGTCTGCCTGCTCGGAAGGACCGGAGGTGCCCATGGTGTAAGACTTGCCCGCACCAGACTGCCCGTACGCCAAAAGCGAAACATTGTAACCGGTGGTGAAGGCACTGACACTGTCGGTGAGATACTCCCAAACACCACCCTGGTCCACCTCTGGGCTGAAAACACGATCGAATACAAAAAGCTTGCGGCCTTGGGGTGAGTCGATGGCGAGGCTTGTGTCGGATGTGACCTGTACCATTGACCGTTGGAACCGTTGAGGAATCAACTCAAATCCGGGGTCCGATGGATTTAGAGGCGGCCGAACACGAACAACTGGCAACGAGGGCATTAGATATTAGTTGACAATTGCGAGACGGAGCCACGTCGTCCGCACAACAGATAGCAGATAGCAGATATTACGCACCGACTTTGACAGATGTGCGGATATCCTCGTCGGAAGCACGGCTGCCGCCCGCCTTGCTACCGACGCTCATGCGACTGTTGCTTCTCGCTGTTGGGCGCACCATGACGCTCACGGGCCGCTGGGAGGATGGGGAAGCCGGCGACATGGGATTGGCGCTGACAGATGCTGCGGCATCAGGGACGGAGGACATGGATGCCGAGGTAGGCGCGCATGCGTTGGGGTGCTCCATCACCGTGCCTGAGTCCCAGACTGGGACCTTTGCAAGAGGTGCTGAGCCAACCCGCGCGGGCGCAGGAAAAGCAAAAGGGTGTCCGTTTGCGGCGCGTCCCTGGTGTTGACGCGTATCGTATGCCTGGGAGCTGTAGGGGTGGTGCGTGAAGTGTGGTGGCCGATGCCGTCGTCGTGTCGTTGAAAATCAGGATGGCCGTCCGGTGAAGGAATGGGAGAGCGGCCCTAGAAGAAAAGGCCGGGTTTTCGCGCCCAGCAGGTTGAGGCGGGTGGTGGCCTGCAGGGGATCTTTTTGTCGCGCGGGTAGAGAGGATGCGCTGGAGATTAGCATCTACTTCTGTTTCCGTTCCGGGGGGGGGAGGCGGCACGCGGAGGAGAGGACAAACAAACCGGGCGAAGAGGTAAAGAATGCGGGTGGTAAGGAAAGGCAGGGCATCAACGTGGATTGCACAAGAAAACAAAGACAAGACAGGAAACACGCGATGCATAAGACAGAATGTGGGAAAATATGCGCGCCCTGCGTTCGCAAACCGAACGCGGGATGAGTCCATCCATGTGTTTTCTGGGGACCTGTCAGAAGCCAGCAAGGTTTTACTTACTCCGTACTCCTTTTTTATTACGGCCAGGGGGGGTGTGGGTAAGGAGGCAGGCAAATTAAACAAGAACGCGTCCCAGCGCGAGAGACGGGGCTGCAGCGGACGCGAGGATACATACGCACGGAGCTAAAATAAAAGGGGGCTTGGGATAGAGCAGGAAGAGCAAAATACGACGTCGTACTGTGCCCGTCAAAGGAAGGGGAGACAGCAGGAGGGGAGGGGGAGGGGGGAGGGGGGCGAAAACGGGAGCGGAAGAGGACGAATGGCTGTCGCAGCAATCGGGGATGCAAGGGAGGAAGAGGCGGTTGGGCGGACCGGGGTGGCTGGCAGCGCGGGAGAGAGGGATGAAGCCGAAAAGAGTCCTGGCGATGTGCGATGCTGGCAAAGTGGAGGAGGGCCAAGGATAGGCGGGGAATTGTTAGGACAGAGCACAGAAGCACAGTTTACACACGCACTACTACAACTCGGCATCCGTCCGCCTATGCGGCGTATCTGACGAGTAGAGGACACATGAAGCAGTGCGCTCTGCTGGTCGTTCCTTCCTCGTCGCCTACGCTCAAAAAAAATTAAAAAAAATTAAAAAAAATTTAAAAAAAATTTAAAAAAAATTAAAAAAGGTGCCGGCTGGCAGGTAGTAGGGAAGGCGCAACGGTGTTGTGGTGGCCCGCCCGTTTGAAGCAGACGCGGCGCAGTGCCAAACACAAACGAACAGGCCCGAAAAAGGGGAAAAGGGAGCCTAGTGTAGTGGGGCAATGGGCCTGTGCTGGTTAGCGCATCTGTTAGCCCCTGAAGCTTGCAAAGATACGGAGTAAGATACTTCCAGGTACGCGGCGCCGTCGACGCTGTATTTGTTTTTTTTCAACGGTCCGAAGCGTCTGTATCACCATCGTGCGATGTGCAGGCATACTTGATTTGGGCATCCGTGGCGAAGGCGCAAGAGACGTGAAATTGCCGCACAAGCGCGATGTACCATTGCCGGCTGCGCGACGCGCAGAACTCGCAGCAAAAAAAAAAAAAAAAAAAAAAAACGGTTCATCGCGTAAACGGCGGCTAGTGGGGTTCGGTCCCCTTTTCGTCTGCATAAAGCGCTCAGTCCATGATGGCTAGCTCCTACGAGTAAGATATCTTACAACGAAGCGTCCGTCACCGCTTGGGTCCGAGCCTCGCGGAATGTGGAAGATTAGACGGATGGGCGGAGTACGAGTAGGTTCCTTCTATTCTTGGTCGGGTAGTGTTCTAGAAGGTAAGTGAGACAAAAATGCCATCGTCCCCGTCGAGTGAGTATAATCTACCAGATGTGAAACAGAAAGCAGCTCGCAAGACAGAAAAATAAAAGAGACACAGCACAGGGTAGTAGCACAGAGCATCTTACGACTACTCACAAGGAGAATTTCTTACCAGCCACACAGCACAACAGGGCTACCCCTTCCTTGTGGAGTAGTGCCCAGAAGGCGGCGTTGCAACCATGGCCGATGTTTCGTGGGCGGACTGGCGATTCAGGGCAATGCGACGCAAGATTCACGCCCGAGTGTTTCCTCCGTATCTTACTCCATAAGATACAAGTTTTGCACACATCCTTCGCTGTGTATCTCATCTGTTGTTCACGGTAAATCCGGAGCTTTCCGAGGCGCGCGTAAATTATCCGCAGCGGCGGTGAGCGGGACGGCGTCCGGGCGCCCGGGCGCCGTGTGTGTATGTGCGTGCGGGTGCGTGCGCGCGCGGGTGCACTGACAGAAATTGTTTCTCCCGCTGCCGATCAACGTCTGACACGTCCGGTGGCGTCGGCTGCACGGACAGGCCTCGACTGGATCCGTGCGTAGGGGCTGCGGACTGCGCAGGATCTTTACTGCAGATGTTACGTACGCGGTGCATGACCATATCTCGGTGGCTCTCGGCTTACACCGAGTCGCCTGTGGAACGGAGGCAGCTGCAGCTGGCAGACGTGCGAACAGCGTGCCAAGTTCGTCAAGGATGTCTTGTGGGTGCACTGCTGTGTTGTGCCGCTTTACACAGCTTGGTTTCGGAAAGCACTCGTTTTCTTTTGCTATCCCGCTTCCCTGTACGCCATCGACTAGATTCCACTACCGCGTGACCACGACCTTACGGACTCACGACAAGGATAAAAGAAAATACGAGCATAAACGAAAAAAATAAATACTCCGTAAAGTCCTTTAAGTAAGGCGGAAAGAGCGGGGCGTGCCTGCCAATCGATGATGCCCTTCTGATGTCATGACGGCGTCATCACTTGCATATATCCAACGAGATGGCAGTTGAAGCCATCACCACCACCACCGACCACATCACGTTCTTTCTCTGGTGCTGCTTTACGAGAATGCCATTAAGTCCTGTCGTCATTGTTTCCGAGGGGCATGGTGTGCAATGCTCGCATGATATCATCGACGTTGAGCCAGGGCAGAACATCTATATATAAGGTCTTGCTGCGTCTGTTACTTGAAAACAGAGATCTTCAGAGCAACTCAAACAACCGAAAACCAACATCACACCACACAAACAACACGCACCATGGGCTTCACGCAACAGAACAACCGCCAGTTCGCCACTGGCCAGCCACAGCATACTGGAGCCCACCTTGGCAACAACACGATGACCACGGCCAACGGCACTCCTACCGTGCCCATCACACACACTGCTGCCACCGGCCCTGCACCTACCACGGCAGGACCCCATCGGCACGACATTGCCAACAAGCTTGACCCCAGGGTTGACAGCGACCTGACGGACACCGGCGTGACAGGCGGGATGGCCGCATCCAACATGCACGGCAGCAACGCCAGCGGCACCACAGGCGGGCTGCACCAGCACCACCACACTGGGGCACTCGGTGCCGGCGCAGGCGCGGGCCTGGGGACTGGACATCACAACAACTACACCAACCACGGTGGCCAGAGTGGCCTAGGCACGACTGGCCCGAGCACAGTTGGCCATGCAAACCACAGTACCGCTGGCCCGCACAACTCGGATTTGCTGAACAAGCTGGACCCAACCGTGGACAGCCGCACAGGGCTGCGGAAGTAAAATTCTGCAAGGGAAAGACGAAGCAATGAAGTGAACATTTATCGGTCATATGACGAGATACGATATGAAGTATGAAAACAATGGATATTTTGTCAATGCCTTTGAAATAAATCAAGAGAGATGAAAAACAAAGAAAAAAAAAAAAAAACGTGCTCCTTCCCTGGCCATAAGGCTCTCTTGGTCGTCTACGCCCCTTCCCATATAACAAAAAGGAGACTTTCACCGATCACCGACGAAGAAAGGAGAGAGCAACCAAAGGAGAGGTTAGTCTGAGGGAAAAAAAAAACAATAAAGGAAGGAGACTCACAAAGGTCGCCTCCCACCCTTGTTAACCGCCCCAAAATGTGTATTTTTCGTAGACACGAATAGAAAAACTTCCCCCTTTTCAAAACAACTTTTTCATGGGATTTCCAATTTCCTTTCGTTCTTGTTCGTTGTTCTCTTTTCCATTTCACAGCCGAAAAAGCAACCTTGTTCGCGCGAAGACGGATAAGCAAAAACGATAAGCAACAATTTCTTATCGCTTTTTTTCTGCCGTAAGATACAAACATTCCAACTACGGTTTTCCGTTCGCATCCACCTCTTCCACGACAACGCTCCGTGCGAACCATGGCTTCCCTCTCGATGCCCCATCCCCCCGCCAATGCAGCCGACACGGTGCTGACGTCCCTCTGCAGCGTTTGCCGCGCCGTGCCGCCCCGCTACAAGTGTCCACGCTGCGGCACCCGCTCCTGCTCCGTTGTCTGCAGCCGCCGTCACCGCGTCCGCGCTGGCTGCAGCGGCATCCGCGACGTCACCGCCTACGTGCCGCGCAGCCGCCTGTGCACACCAGCCGGAATCGACCACGACTTCAATTTTTTGCGCGGCATCGAATTGGCCCGCGCCCGCGCCGAGAAACAGATTGTCGAAGAGCGGCACCTGCTGCGACCGCGCGAGCTCGAGAAGCCGCGTGTGCTGGAGTCGGCCGACGACGACGGCACGGCCAAGAACAAGCGACCCCTCTCGAAGAAGAAGCAACAGGCACAGCACTCGACGTTGCCTCCGCTCGTTAAGGAATGGCACGGCGACGAGCTGCGCTTCGTGCCGGCCCATGTCCCGGCCACCGCCGCGGTCCACGCGCTCGCATCCGGCAATGGCGGCCCCAGCAAGCGCGTCCACCTGCTGTGTCAGCGTGGCGGTATTCAGTGGTTCGGCATGCCACGCGGAATGACCCGCCAACGCGAAAACGGCACGACCGTGGTGCCTCTTCCGCCTCGCCCCGGCGGCGTCCCCTCCGGCACTGAAGAGGCTACTGAGCCATCAACCGCGGAACCGGGAGCGCGCACGAAAAAGGGACGCGGCGCGCGCCCCATCAGCGACTGCTGCATCGCTTGGCAGGTTGAGTGGCTCGTGTACGAAGACGGGCCCGCCGGCAAGCCGACGCGGATTCTCCGTCGCCACGTAGACCACGAGCCGCTGTCACGCCTGTACGCTTCCACCATGGGCTGGGTGCTGCAGAAAAATGGTGTGACGCTGGCCGACACCGAGGAAGACCGCGTGCGCCTCAAGGCCGCGGCTGCTTCGACCGAGGGCGAGGAGCAGGATCCAGACAATGAGCCGCCGCCCCCGTCGCCCGCGACTGAACCAGGCGATGCTCTCGGTGGCAGCGATAGAAGCAGCAAGAGCAGCGCACGCTTCTATCTTCTGCGGCCGCGGCTGCCCATGATGGCCTCGGCTGATGCTGCTGACGATACGCGTCCTGCCCCGCCGTCGTCCCCTCGTCTCAAGGGTCCGCCACCAAAGGAGCTCATTCCGCTGGAGGCGCACGAAACGCTCGCCACCGCCCTTCGGGGTCGCACCGTGCTCGAGTTTCCGACAATCTATGTGCTTCCTGCGACGGGGGCAGCGGCTACCGCTGCGGGGGGCGAGCAACAGGCGCAGCTCCCGGCCGGTCATATCCTGGGCTCAACCGCGCGGCGCGCTGTCGACGGCGACGTTGCCATCAACGAAGAGGACGACAATGACGATGACATTGACGACGACGGAGTTATCGGCACAAAGAGCAAGGAACACGAACCACCGGCAGCAAAGAAGCAAAAGACGCAGCGTTGGGCCGGGATCCAGGAGGTGGACGGCGCGGCGGCACCGGCACAGGCACCACAAGAGGAGAGCGAGACCAGCAGCGAAGGCGAGACATCAGAGGACGAGAGTGAGGCGGACGGTGAAGACGACGAGAACGAGGATGGCGAGGACGACGAGGGGCTTGCCGAAGAAGAGGGCGAGGACAGCGCGGCCTTGCCACCGCTCGCGGGCCTCACGAGCGGCAGCGTCAGCACAAAGGGCAAGGCCCCTCTGGTCGTGTACGAGTCTTGGTCGGAAGGGTCGGGGGACGAGGCCTGAGGTGAGGAGGAGGAGGAGAGGTGTAAGTTGTGCATTTCGCGTTGATTGATTTCTCATTACGCCCGATCCATAATACCAAGAGCGCCTGTGTCCATCGCACTCGAGTGCACAGACAAGCATCAATCCAGATTCACTGTGGTATATTGCCCAGCCAAGAGATCTGAAAAAAAGGAAGTTGTCCTTCTGTCGTATACAAACAGACAAGGAACATCTCCCCCCAAACTGGTTTTCCGGTTTTCTTCTCCCCCTCCCCCTCCCCCCCCCCGACCATTGCCGCAACCTGTCAACACCCTTGTGCCCGGTTGATGTCCCTATTCATACATAACAAGACATGGACGAAAAATAGCAAAAGGAAAACGACAAAACGGCAAAACAATGGTAGCATGAAAGCGTCCCGAACTCCAGGCAAGGATAAAAAAAGAAGCCCAGGTCCCTTTTCCCTTTCCTGGCCCCAAACCGGTGCACCATGGTGCAAGGGAGCAGCACAAAAGCAAACCAACGAACGTAAACGTGAGGAAAGAGAAAAACAAACCCAGTCGCGAATAGCCCAGAACACAGTCGTCATATCCGCCCCATGGGCACCTTGCGCATATTCGTCCTGCAACGGCCAAAACTACTGCTGCTGCTCGCCGCCAGCGTTGTTATAGCGCCGGTATCCGTTCGATGCGCCGCGTCCCCGGTTGAAATTGCCGCGGCCACGGCCCCGCCCGCGGCCGCGGAAGCCACGGTAGCCGCCATCAACACTGCCCTGGCCAAACGTCTCCATATTCTTGCGCTGCTCTTCGCCGCGCCACTCACGGCCGCCGACCCTCTGGCCGTTGCTTGCTGCGCGGTCCTTCGCTTCACTCGATATGTTGTCGAAAAAGGACCGCGTCTTGCTGTAGGCCGCCGCGTCGCCTGCGTCGCCTTCTGTAGGCTCCGCATCGCCCGTGGCCGACTGAGATCTAGAAATCGGAGCAGCCGTATCCGACACATCTCCTGCGCCAGCCCCCTTGATAACCTCGTCCTTTTTGAACTTGGCATTGGCCGATGCAAAGTCAAAGGGCGTATCCGGAACCTCCACTCGCGCGGGCCGGGGGCCGCCGTAGCCAATGCGGCCACCACGTCCGCGGGAGTAGTTGCCGCCTGCACCACCTCCGTTGTTGTTGTAGTGGTTTCCGTCGCTAGCGGTATTTTTTGCCTGGCTAGCATTCACACGCATTTCGTTGACCTTCCTGGTGAGATTGTCCATCATGGACACGGAGCCGTTTGTCGCGGGAGCTGGAGCTGCTGCACTTTTTGGCGCTGCGGCTGGGGAGCCACCCGGGCCCTCTAGCTTAGCCATAGCCACAGCAACAGCTGCCTTGGCAGCCAAGGTTGCGTCACGCACGGTAGCCGCATTGGACACGTCCACCACTTGCGTCACTGTCGTCTGGGATGCAGCTTTCTTCACAAGGCCTTCCGGAAGCGGCACAATGGGTGCTATCCTAGTAACATTTTTGGGTCCAGTAGGCAGCTCAACAGCTCCGTTCTTTGGGGTCGTAGCCTGGTTCTTGATAGCAGCCGGACCTTGCTGCGCAGGGGGTTGCCCCAGCGACTTCGGATCGGGTTCAGGGGGGGCGGGAATAGGGCCCTTTGTGTTCTCCGAGTCAGCACCTGAAGGAGAGGCCCGCACTTCGGGCGCCTTTTGCTGTTGCGGTGGCAGTCCCTGTTGCGGTTGAGGCAGTGTCGGCGGTCTTTGCTGTGGCGACTGCATGGCGTTTTGAGGCCCAGGCGGACCAGACGGACCCGGCATAAAGGGTGGCTGTCGGGGACCTGGTGGGTAGTACCCGTTATTCCAATGAGGACCGCCAGGACCTGGGGGGCCACCGGCGCCATTCGGTGCAAAGCCAGGCCCCTGTGGGGGGGGGTACCAGCCAGGCGGCGGAGGGTAGGGAAAGTTGCGAGGGGACGGGCCATTCGGGCCCCAGCCACCAGAGTTGGGGGGCATGGGCATGAAGCCTGGACCGCCCGGACCGGGAGGCATGCCTGGGCCTCCGCGGCCGGCTTGTTGTGGGGGTCCTTGCGGGGGGCCCTGTGCATACGGTGGAGGTGGGGCATTGTTGTTTGCATTGGCAGGGCGAGGGCGAGCCTGGAAAACATCAGCAAAGCAAAGTCAGCAAGATGCTTTTGAGCAGAGAAGGTGTAAAAAAAAGTAGGAAAAAAAGCGCCATATCAGAAGGAAGGCAACGGAAAATATCAACATGAGATTGTTTGCGCAATTCAGTGGTAATACTGTTTAACATCCGAAAATATTTCATCATAGAAGGCGTTGGAGGATGCGTGAGGGTCAAGGGCTCGCGCAATTGTAAAAGTGAAGTTATACGTACACCTAGAATGGCCGGGTCATTAGGCACCGGTGCCGCCGGATTGGCTGTGGGGGTCCCCTCGATACGGAGATCCTTCACATCGCTACCGCGGAACACAATGTACTCGTAAATCTGATCGGCTGGTGGAACCTCCTCGTCCGGTTGGCCTCGGCGGCCTTCGGTGCCGTAGGAAACAACATTTTCGAGGGAGACGGTGGATTCTTCAGAGTTGATTTCGTGCAGAACGCCCGAATATCTAGGACGCGTTAAAACAGAAAATCAGAAGGGGATGGAGAAATAAGTACCGACCTGATGTCGCTCTTGGAGATCAGCGAAATGCGAGCCCTGCAATTGACGTGCGGTGTCAGCTTGGCAAGAAAAGAGAGCAAGGCCCTATGCTGTCCGGGCCTGTGTTAAGCCTGCCGCCAGCTGAAAGACAGTCCGGCGGAAAACAGGACAGCACAAGAATGGCTGCATACCCGAGAAATTCAGACATAATGGCAGCTGTCTGCAGACCGAGGGGGGGGGGTCTGCAGCAGCGCAATATGCGATTGTATGCTGTGAAGGAAAAGACGAGGTAACCAGAAAAGAAGGCGGAATAGAAAAGGCGAAAAGCAGATGCGCCCAGAGACCACGCGATGTTCAAGCAAGAAGAAAAGAAACAAAGAGTCTGTCGTGCTCGAAAAGAAAGAGAAAGGATGGGAGTGTAGGAAGAGGATGCTGACAGGGAGAAGGAAGTTGGGGAGTTGCAAGAGAGGAGGAAAAAACCAGAATATAATGCCCACAAAACGGCCGTTTGCGGTAAGGGCGCGCTATGATTGGTGGAAGCTACAAATTAAGTCACCTGATTACGATGACAAAGAATGCGAGTTTAAATTCAAAGCAACCGCCGTCAACAATTGCTGGACGTCAACATTCTCGTCCATCCGAACGCCCGACAGCGGGCGCGTTGTTATTCAAATTTGCTTCTCGTCGATGAGGATGGACTGACATACGCGGGGCTGGTGTGCAGAAAGGGCGTAGTATCGTCTGGGGGAATCCGTTTCCAGGCCACGCACTCAGGGCGGCCAGCACCGAGTTGGTGTGGCCGTTGGTTCCGCGGCGGCCCAGCAGCTGGCGGAAGACGGCCTCGTCGTGTGACAGGGCCAGATACAGGGGCATGGTGGCCTGGAACAGCGTAATGAAGAAGATGGAGCCCACGGACCCGGCGATGCCCGTGGACCAGCCGACGTGGAGCAGCGGCGTGCCCTTGGTGCAGGCGTACGGCTTGATGCCCGACAGGATGGTGTCGCACGACCGCGTCTCGGCGCCGCCGCCGGTGAACCAGGGCAGCAGCGCCACAGAAGGCCCATAATAGCAAAGGAACCCAATACGCGCCCGCCGGGGCAGAGAAGCGGGGCTTCCCAGCCAGCCGTCCTCGCCTTTGGCCAGGATGGCTGCGGCCATGAGAGGCCGGTATTGCACAGAACGCCACAGAGGCATAACAACCTTCCGGAGGAGCCCCTGCGTCGGAAAATGGCCTCTACCAACGACGGGCTATGGACGATGCTTCTTTCGGCGTCTAATCCCTAGGTAGACCGTTGGAACAGGCGTGTCTGGGCCGTTGGCGGCCATGAGGCAGCTGGGGTGGAGCATGGGTATGATTGATTAGAAAAAGGAGGCTGAGGGAGGTTGAACACGAAAAGAGACATACTTGCCGTGCATGTTGTTGAGGAGAAGAAGTTCTCATGGGGGGGGGAATATAGTTGAGATATATAGTACACAGCAATGCATTCAACTGATGGAAACAAGGAAAGAAGCGGTAGCAAAGAAGAGAGAGAATTATGGGTCGGAAAGAATGATAAAAGTATATGTCCTAGAAGGATAGAAAGCCGTAAATTAAGCATTATCTTAGTTGAACAAACTGATTGAAGTAAGAGATACGAGTGCAAACAAACCGTCTCAACGACGGCCAAGTTGCTAAAACGGTGGACCGCAGCCTTGCGGGGTTCGGCAGTACGGCCCCACTGAAACGCACACAGTGTATGAAAATCGACATCGGTGACGCAAGGGCATTTTTCAGCTCCTCCGTTTTCCACCGCACATCCAATCCAGCACCCCTCCACAGGCATCCGCAATGTCGGCCAGGCAGCTGAAGAAGCTCCGCGAACAGGAGGAGCTGCGCCTGCGGGCCGAGAAGGTGGATTCCGCAGCAGCTGAAAGCCCCGGTTCGGACGACAATGACAACGACAACGACGAGGAAGACGTGATCGATCGCCGGCGGCCAAAGAACGTCTTTGCCGCCTTTTCGACTCTCGACCAGGAGACCGAAGAAGACGAAAACGAGGATGGGGTAGACGACAACGCCGACGAGCAACCTGTGGCACAACCAACAAAACCCAAGCCCAGCAAGAAAAAGAAGAAGAAAAAGGCCAAGACGAGCAAGCCGAAGCCAGACGAAGCAGACCCAGCAGCAGCAGCTGCAGCAGCAGCCGCTCCCCGAGGGGCGAAACAGGGGACGGGCGACACAAAACGGTCGACAAAGAAGGATGGTCTTGACGACATCGACCGCGCTCTCGCCGAGCTCGACCTGAAGCCGGCGACACCCTCTCCCGCCTCCGCCCTTTCTCCTGCAGCCCCCCCCTCTGCCTCTTTGCTCAAAGTGAACTTCCACAACCTGCGCGTGATGAACGAGCTGCGCGAGGTGTTTGGTAGCGACACCATCCACGCGGCGGCCGCGGGCGCAGACGGGGCCCCCCGCGGCGAGCGCCGCGAGGGCGTGCTGATGATGGACCTAGAGTCGTTTCTGCGAGCCGATCCACCGCTGCCGCCGGGCGTGGTACGCATCGGCGGCGGAGGGAGCCACCGTCCGGGAGCCGGGGCCGGCGATGCCCTGCTTCGACACAACCCGTTCATCCAGTGGAAGGAGACGTGGCCGCGGGCGACGTCGGGCGGCCTGAGCATGCGGCAGGTGACGCCGGCGCCGACGGGGCGCAAGAAGGACGGCAAGACGGCGGCGGGCGGCGGCGGCGTGGCCGAGTACGCGTTTGTGCACAGCCCGGCCTACACACGGCTGGAACAGACCTTTCTCTTGAGGGTGATGATGCACGACCCGCATGCGGTGGTGCATTTTCTCAAGGAGAACCGTGAGTGTCTTTGTTTTGTCGCCTTTTCTCCTCTTCTCCTTTTCTTCTTTCTTGCCTGACCATCCAGCCTTCCACATCTCGTCGCTCATCACCGTCAGCCGCATCGCCAAGAACCAGGACCAGAACGCGGCGCTGGCCGCCGACCTGTGCGAGCGTGCCCTCTTCTCCTTTGGCCGCTCCACGCTGTCGTCGTTCCGGCAGGCCCTGGCCGAGGGCCGCGCGCGCCTCAGCTTCCGCCGCCCCGAGAACCGCCAGTTCCTGCTGGCCGGCTTCTACTACATCACCAGCCTCATCCCGCGCGGCACCCACCGCACCGCGCTGGCTTGGTCGCGCCTGTTCCTCAGCCTGTTCCCGGACACCGACGACTATGGCATCCTACTGTACGCGCACGCGCTGGCTGTCCGCGCGTTCGAGGTGCAGTGGCTGCTGGACCTGTTTGGGCCGGTCGAGGAGGGCGACGGAAACGACGACGGCGACGACGACAACGACGGTGGCGTCTCTGCAGCGGCTGCAGCGGCCCTGCCTGCCCTGGCCCGTAGCCCCATGCGCCTGTACCTCCGCCAGACGCTCGTGCCCGCGCGCCTGCAGCGCAAAGACCGCGACGGGGCGCGCAGGGCCCTCCAGCACGGCATGGCGCGCCTGCCCTGGCTCTACGGCGCCCTCTACCAGGCGCTGGGGCTGGACGTGCCGCGCACGGTCTGGGGCCTCCAGCCGCGCGACGACGCCGAGGCGCTGTACACGCAGCTGTACCTGCACGTGGCCCGGGACCTCTGGGACACGGGCGAGGCGACGTCGCTGCTGCGCGTGGTCGCCGCCGAGATTGCCACAGGCCCGGAGCAGCCAAAACCGGACCTGGCCGCGCTGCCGGTCGCCGAGCCAGTCCCGGCCAACCTGGCCCGGTTTGTCTACCTGGACGGCACGCCCGCGCTGATGGCGCTCGTGCCGCGCGCCCTGCTGCACGCGGTGCCCAACTACGACTTCGACCCGCTGCCGCCGCCGCGCGACGACAACGAGTTCTCCAACCAGGTGCAGGTGCTCCCGTGGCTCACGGCGGGGGCGCCCGGCGGGCTGCGGCAGTTGGTTGACCTGGAAGCGCTGATTGACGGCCACATCGGCGATGCCGGCCTGGACATGGATCCCGGCCTGGACGGGACGGACGACTTTGACGATGGCCACGACGGTCTGGACGACCTGTTGGACGAAATTGTGCCCGCAGTGACGGAGAGGCAACCAGAGCGTAGAGGCGGTGGCGGCGGCGGCGGCGGCGGCGGCGGCGGCGGCGGCATGCCGGGTGCGTGGGTGGAAAGTGACGACGACGACGACTACTGAGGCCGGTATAGGTGGGGGGCATGACTCAAACACTAGTCGGAACATCCGGCCCACAAGATCTCTAGGCGTAAAGTCTATCTACACAGGACCTTCACCACAGCGATGGCTTTTCTTAGCAGGTGCTGGGCACATTGGCAACGAAAACACGGGGAAGGGGAGGGGTGGCGGCGTGGTGCTCGATTTTCTTTCAGGAGAGTCAGTTGTATTTTACATTTTTTAGGGGCTGTAAGATATATACACAAACATATGTGCTGAAATTACACGGTCATGTTATGTTGATATGATACATCGAAGCTCTAATTTGCTAGCACGCAGCTTCACGACGACAGCGCCCGCCCGCGATTTGAGTTCAACTCACATAATCGCTGCTATGCATCCAGGGTTGCTTGCCGCTGCACAGGAAAATGAAGGCTGTTCCGTGTCAGACTTTTTTTTCGCCTTCAACATTCTCTTCTGTGGCCTGGGAGCAACGCAAACATGGCTGTCTGTGGTTGTATGTGTCGGTCTCACATGCTGGAAAGCAACTTGATGACATAGACTAACATGAAAACAAAATCGTCACCGGAAACCTTGCTGGAACGCGCATGGAAACCCATTTGAAGACAGAAAGACTGTTTTGAGTGAAGATCTGCTCCGCCAAAACAAGATCACGCCTGTGTCAACTGTTCGACCTGGGGCAATCATAGACTGTTTCCTCCTCGACGTGAAGCGGGCAACAGAAGCTGCGAAGTGGGAGCGAGGACAAGTTCTGCTCCCACTCTTCTGCCACGGGGTCAGCAGCGAGCACCTCGGACTGGACTGTACAAGGAAAAAAAAAGCTGTCCATCACCATGCTAAGAGGCGTCATGGAGCCGTACGTCCCTGTATGCCTTCTTAGGACCGCATGCTATTCGGGGCGGGTGGTCTGTCTGCACCGACATCAACGTTCCAACGATGACTGCCGCTAACCATAACGATTTGGCAAACGCGTGGCCAAAATCAGCTGGTTTCCGGCAGCGGTACCCAGGCTCGGTCTTTCGACGAGTGGGAGGAAGCATGGGATGCAATTACGTCCACTACTCTCGCAGACTACGAGACGAGATGAAACGCTCTTGAAACCTATCCTTACGAAGCCGCTCTTGACCCATCTCCGAACAAGCCCGATTTCCAAACTGACGACAACGAGCCAGTCCGCACAGGCGGAGACGACGATCTGTCCATTGGTCCTCTTCTCGAGTCTATTTACCACAACAGAATCGCAGAAATGGTCCGTCTGTGGGAGGAGACATGCCCGGGAGACGAGACGATGGGGTATGGGCCTCTCCTGTCTTGCTTTACGCGGAATTGTGCTTGTGCCAGGACAGGCCTTCCATGCTACAGCGAATTGGACGAAGACGATCCTGTGGGCTGCTACAACGTTGTGGCCGTCATGCAATGCCGCTTGAATGTGGCCATGCTCGTCGAAAATATCCCGGGAGACCGTCGGGCTGCCACGCCCAAGTGGCAAGAGTTGCTTGATATGGGAGAAGCTCGCCTGGGGGGAGGACGTCATGGCCAAGTATGGGATCAGCAGGGACCATGTGCGCGAACAAGCCCATATTCCTCACAACTTATTCTGGACGACCGAGCTTTTGGAGCGCATCGAACCAGCGGCGGAACAAGGTCCTCGGGGTTTCCGGGTTCAGCAATACCTCGCAGGCGGCGTTGTGGAAGGGCAGCTGGAAGAGTCGGAGATGACACGCGTCCTGAACGAGATCGCAGTTTGCCTCACCGAGGCAGAGGACTTCTACCAACGCACAGCATTCGACAACGAGGAGGTCCAAAGGGCACTAGGGCCGTCGGAGGCCGTCGGAAGCCGGACCTTTGCCCACTGCAGAAGAAAGGAATGGGGAGAGAGTTCGCGCGAGAGACGGTTGAAGATGCATCGTCTTCTGCGCAAAATTAGGAGAAGCAAGAAGCAAGATAAGGGTAAGGTACTGGCCGCACATGTTTGCGGTGCAGTGGAAGGGTTAAAAGGGCACTTTTATTTCAAAGATGCACATAAGTTAAAATTGTTTCAGCGTCAGCATAGACCAACCCCATTACTAATGCTCTGTGACGCGGCCGCTTCTGTCACGTTAAAAAACGTTCTCACCCCCCTTCTCGTTTCGCCCCGCGCTCTGACCCGGCCCTGCCTGCCATGGTGAGCACGCAACCACACTGCGCTAGCTATAAAAGCCGCTGACACCGCCCGTGGTCCTCTTGCCTGGACTGCATCAACAACCAACGCACGCTCTCTCTCGACGCTTCTTCTTCCTCGCAACACAACACACCCGACACACAATACCCAACACAATCTCTCCTCCTCTTCCGCCTGCGACCCATCTGCGACCATGGCCGAACACACGTACAAGTTCAACGTCTCCATGTCTTGCGGCGGCTGCTCCGGCGCCGTCGACCGCGTGCTCAAGCGGCTGGAAGGTCGGCTCCCCTCTGCTGCGCTTCCATCTCTGCTTGTCCTCACCCACTGACCCCATCCCAGGCGTCAAGAGCTACGAGGTCTCGCTCGAGAACCAGTCGGCAACCGTCGTGGCCGAGCCCACGCTCGCCTACGACACCGTCCTGCGCACGATCGCCAAGACGGGCAAGAAGGTCAACTCGGGCGAGGCGGACGGCCTGGCGCAAAGCGTCGAGGTGCCGGCGGCGGCATGAGGGCGATAGCTTGGTATGGTGACAAGACAGGGCGGGTGTGCAGAGAGATGGGGAACCTTCTGCCTCTCGGCGCCTGCAAAGAAAGCATCTCTTTTTCTGTATTTATCGGTAGCCGGCCTTCTGCCAGACGTCACGAACAATGATTTTCTCTTTGCCCCCCGACTCTGAAGAGAGCATCAGAGGCCCAGCCGTCTGCAGATGCGGGCCCCTCTCTGTCGTGCCTCGTCCCACGTGCCGCGCATGCAGCAACGGCCGCTTCTCGGCGGATGCGTATTGCCCTGTCTTACCCAGCGCAGTAGCAACGGGGTCCTGCACGGCACTAGGTCGCCAGTGGGGAGGAGCCATGCGGCTGCTTAGACAGCCCGGGGTAGCAGTGGAGTAGAAATACAAGCGTTCCTTACTGCAAAGAAAGACAGAGATAAGGAGAAGAGAATTGCTTGAAACCGACACCCCAGGCCTGGTATCTTATGCCGATGCGACCAGGCGTCTTGCCTGGACCAGTGCAGCGCAAGAACCCTGCGAGGCATGTCCATGGCACGTCGGCGTTGGATATCTCGAGAAGAGGATGGCTCCTTATGTGCCAATCTCCTCTCATGCCCGGCGCAGCTGACGTGCCCCTTCAGACGCCTCCGCAGTCCCACACCGTCTGGCTGATTGTGCGGTCTGCGGTCATTTGCCCGTGGCCAACACGCGTTCGGAGCCTTTTTCCGGGCTGCGTCTCGGCCGCTGGGCCGGGGCCGAGGCTGACGACACCCTAAAACCCAGGAGCACACAAAGAACCCGTAAGCAGCAACGGGATGCGAAAGACAAACACCGCAAGTGAGGAGAACCCCTCTAGTAGGCCTTTTCGATTTTTCAACACGACGGCAGGCGACATCGGTTGGGGCCGACGCGGGCTCACGTGACTTATTACCCCGGCTAAACCGGGGTAAACGGCGCCACGGGGCCTCCGGCAGTGGGGGAAACTCTGGGGAAAGGGCGTCAGGAGGGCTGTTCCCGTCGTCTGTGTAGGGGCCCCCATCATAGCCTCGGCTTTCTAGGCACGTTCTCCCCCCGCTGGGGCGAAGAACGAAGGACAGCTAGCGAAGCTGTTGCCACAGCGAAGCACAGGACCACGGGATTTGATCCTCGGCAGCAACGGGGAAGCCGCAGCATACTATAACTGGAGCTTTTCCAGCCTACCTTTTTTTTTTTTGATCCATTCGATCTCAGCATTCTCACTCTCCATTCTCCTTTCTACACACGCAACTCGCAACCAACTCTCCCCCCTCCTCTTCCCACGGTTTTCGCTCCCGCTCTCCCCCCTTCTTTATCTCAAACCCTCTCAACCGCGGCCCCCCCCCCCCCCCCACTCCCACACAACCGCCAAAATGGTCAAGGCAAAGGCACCCGTCTACGTGCTCGGCGTGGGCATGACCAAGTTCATCAAGCCGCGCGGCAAGGTCGACTACACCGAGCTCGGCTTCGAGGCCGGCGTCAAGGCCATGCTGGACGCGCAGATCAACTACGACGACGTCGAACAGGGCGTGGCCTGCTACTGCTACGGCGACTCGACGTGCGGCCAGCGCGTGTTCTACCAGTTCGGCATGACCCAGATCCCCATCTACAACGTCAACAACAACTGCTCGACCGGCTCGACCGGCCTGTTCATGGGCCGCACGCTGATCGCCAACGGCGGCGCCGACTGCGTGCTGGTCGTCGGCTTTGAGAAGATGATGCCCGGCTCGCTGCAGACCTTTTTCAACGACCGCAGCCCCCCGATGAGCAAGTCGACCGAGATGATGCGCGAGACGCGCGGCGAGACCAAGGCGCCCGGCGCCGCGCAGATGTTCGGCAACGCCGGCCGCGAGTACATGGAGAAGTACGGCGCCAAGGCCGAGGACTTTGCCGAGATTGCGCGCGTCAACCACGCCCACTCGCCCAAGAACCCGTACAGCCAGTTCCAGGACGTGTACACGCTCGACCAGGTGCTCAAGGCGGCCACCATCCACGAGCCGCTGACCAAGCTGCAGTGCTGCCCGACGTCGGACGGCGGCGCCGCGGCCGTGCTGGTGTCGCAGGCGTTCCTGGACGCGCGCCCGCACCTCAAGAGCCAGGCCGTGCTGATCGCCGGCCAGTCGATGCGCACCGACGACCCGACGCTCTTCAGCCGCAGCGCCGTCGACCTGATGGGCTACGCCATGACTGAGCGCGCCGCGGCCGATGCCACGGCCGAGGCCGGCATCACGCCGGGCGACGTGCAGGTCGTCGAGCTGCACGACTGCTTCAGCACCAACGAGATGGTCACGCTGGACGCGCTCGGTCTGCCGACCGGCCGCGTGGGCGGCCCGCGCGGCGCGGCCGTGGAGATGGTGCGGCGTGGCGACATCACGTACGGCGGCCGCTACGTCGTTAACCCGTCGGGCGGCCTGATCAGCAAGGGCCACCCACTGGGCGCGACGGGGCTGGCGCAGTGCGCCGAGCTGGTGTGGCACCTGCGCGGCTGGGCCAACAACCGGGCGGTGCCGCACACGCGCTACGCGCTGCAGCACAACCTGGGCCTGGGCGGTGCCGCCGTCGTGGGCGTGTACCGTCGCGCGGACGGTAAGGAGGCGCCGGTGCTGAGCGATGCCGAGGTGGCGGCCCAGACGATTGTCGGCTACAACCCGGCAACCGTGGCCAAGGGCTTCACCCCGGCCCAGGTGGCCAAGGTGCGGAGCAAGACCAAGGTCAGCGACTGGGCCCTGGGCGACACGGAGAAGAAGGTCGAGGCGCGGTTTTAGGCGTGCAGCCGAGGCGGTGGCGTTTGGACGAGACTGTATCTCTTCTCTGTATGTATATAGAATGATGAGGGGTTTTTTTGTTTCATTTTTTTTCTTTTTGCTCACTTTCGTTGAGCACATGCCTTTTTTTTTTTTGGTCCAATGGCCGCCGCCCGCGTTCGCGAAGCCAGAGAACAAAGGACAGTGAGACGTGCAAATTTCAAACGTAAGATACTGTCTGACACGTGAAAATGGGATGGGTGCTGGTGCTGGTTCCTGGACGCGCACCGGGGCCATTCGGGCGAGACCTTGACGGAAAGGGGCGAACGAACGGTCGATCGTCTGGACAGGGGGGGGGGGTGGTAGCGGATGGCAGCCGAAGATACGTATGTGAGACAAATGACAAGGTCAAAAACGTCACTAGGGAGACAAGGCGAATCTGTTGAGAAAGCACGTCAATGCAACAAGACCGGTTTCACGGCCTTCAATACCGACACAAGCAAGGTCGGGTCGTAAGATACAGCAGCAGCAGCAGCACGTCAACGTAGTGATGTAATTGGCGATAGTGGGTGGCAACGGCAGCAGGTGCACGGGCCACATCACATGTCAGTCCAGAAAAATTTCCTCCCTTTTCGAGGAGCGCAACCAATGGCCGCTCGACAACGGACTGTTCGTTGCTGCAGGGCATGGGTCGCGCACTGCGTATCTTACAGAGTAGGCACCAGAGAACCAGGACCGTCGAGAGATTGCTTCGGTGGCGAGGCATGGCCGGCGGGCGGGCGAGCGAGGCAGGCCGGGGAACGAGGGCGAAGCACATGCAAATCACAACGCAAAGGGTTATCTGCTCCTTCTGCATCTGGAAGGGGCCAGGGAAGACAAAGAGCAAGGCAGGAAAGAAGGAAAGAAGGAAAGAACTATAAAAGCATAGCAGCACGGACGGAGCATTTGCTCCCGGATGTAGATGGCCACTGCAACGCTCCTGCGCTTGTTTTCCCTGTCTCTTGCCACACCATCTTTTTCCCGCCCCTGCCCCTCCAACCAACGCCTTCGTTTCTTATCTTGCGTGCGGCTCATGGCCTGAGTACTTTTAGACCGGACCTCTCTATCTCTCCCTTGCAGCTCTGCCGTGTCTCTCGCTCTGCCGTGTTTTTACTCTTCCACGTCTCCATCGTCCATACATTCTTGCTCTTCCCCGCGCCTGCCCCCTTTTCTTCTCTCCTTCTTCTTCATCCTCTTATCCTCCCGTGTTTCCCAGCTCTTTTTTTCTTCTCTTTTCTTACTCTTGCTTTCTCGACCTTTGGTTTTCCTCTGGCTATACTGCAACCCTATCCCTGCTGCTCTTCCTACCATCTCGACAGAACAAAGCAGAAATGGCGGCTTCTCCGGTGAACGGCGTTCGCCCACAGTCGGCCTTCCTGGAGGTATGTGTCTTTTTTTTGTCTACATGCTTATCCCATACTTTTCTCTCTGCTCACATGCTGCAGCATCTCCTCAACTACCCCCTCGTCGCCGATGGCGTGTTTACTGTGAAGCACAACAAGTACGGCCAGCAGACGCTCGCCCTCAGCACATCGGCCTACGAGACACTGGCCAAGCCCGTGCTGCCCTACCTCGAGAAGCCCTATGCCTATGTCAGCCCCTACGTCAAGCGCGCCGACGATCTCGGCGACCGCACCCTGGCCTCGCTCGACCAGCGCTTTCCTGCCGTGCGCAAGCCCACCGCCGAGGTCGTCCAGGACACTAAGGAGCTCGTGCTGCTGCCCGTGCGCAAGGGCTTCGAGGGCCGCGACCACGTCGCTGCCGTCTACGCCACCGAGCGCAAGCAGAACCCCGGCGAAGGCATCGTGCCGCTGGGCAAGGCGCTCTACAGCACTGCCTTTGTCGTTACCGGCGAGACATACGCCCTGGTGCGCTCCTACCTGGCGGGCGCTAAGAAGCAGGCCGAGCCGGCCGTTGCCGCCGTCTCGGAGAAGCTGCCCAACGGCACGAACTGAAGCGGCGACCGTAAAAATCGCATGCAAATGGAAGAATAACAGGCGTTGAAACCGGGGGGGGGGGGTTCTCCCCTGACCTCTTTGTCTTTCTCTTCGGGTTCCTCTTGGCTTTCGGGTTTCTTGTTTTTTTTATCGGATATCGGCTCTCGTGTTTTAATTATGGGTTCGCCTTTTTTTTCCGGGCTATTCTTGTTTTCTTTTCCACCTGGCGTGTCCTCTTTCCGTTTCTTCTTCTCCGGCCCGCAGTTCCTGTGTCTGTAGATTTAAGATACAGTGTTCTTTTCTCTATTCCTATCCTGGGCTTCTTCCGTCTTTCCACTGGACTCTTGTCTCCATCCGGGTTTTATCACTTCTCACCTACCAGTGATTCGATCAACAGGATATGCCTATCTGATTGGCGGAGGATTTTCAAGACGACGGAGTAACGGCGTCTTATGGGACCCCGCGGCTGGACCCCGGCTGTCAAACCGAAGCGAAAAAGTGAAACTGGTCACGTGAAATCTAGAAGCATCGATAGCGGTTCGTGCGCATTGCTGTGTAGGGCTTAGCGTCGGTCTGGCTGGCTTGGTAATGCTGACATGTAGGCCATCTGTTAAGCATCAGTCAAGAATGACTGCCAGGAACCGAATCTTCGTGATCGAACTTTTCGCCTGGGGTATAAAGGCTGGGGGGTTTTTTTTTGATATTCTAGTGCTATTTTGTTTCAATATAAAAGCAGCATTTTGCATCTGCCTTTCCGATGAAGACGATCTCTCTCGTGGTATCACTTTGCATTAGCATTGCCTCGATATTTCTACTGCAAACCGGTTTTTTCTCACAGCTCTCACAGCTCTCACAGCTCTCACAGCTCTCGCAGCTCTCCGAACTCTCGCAACGCTCGCAACTTTCACATACTCTACAGCACATACACAGCCTTCTTCCCACACAGCTGGCGACCCTGCTCGACACGCTTCTGCCGACCAACCAAAGCCTCTCCCAAACTTCTTCTTCGGCCATGACGACGAGTGTGGCTCCGCGCGCCATCCGCAAGGTTGTGCTGGCCATTGAGCAGGACGAGGGCGCCGGAGCCCGCGTGCGCCGGTCCATCGGCACGCCGAGTCTGCGCAACCTGTCGCCCTTTCTGATGCTCGACCACTTCTCCATCAAGCCGGGCGCCGGCTTCCCCGACCACCCCCACCGCGGCCAGGAGACCATCACGTACCTGCTGCACGGCGCGGTCGACCACGAGGACTTTGCCGGCAATGCCGGCACCATTGAGACGGGCGACCTGCAGTTCATGACGGCCGGCCGTGGCATCATGCACGCCGAGATGCCGCGCCAGAACCCGGACGGCTCCGCCAACGTCGGGCTGCAGCTGTGGGTCGACCTGCCCAAGCGGCTCAAGGACTGCGAGCCGCGCTACCGCGACCTGCGCGCGTCCGAGATTCCGACCGTCGAGGCCGACGAGGGCCGCGTGCGCATCAAGGTCATCTCGGGCCAGAGCCACGGCGTCGACAGCGTCAAGGACCTGGCCTACACGCCCGTCTGGATCCTCGACGTCACCATCCAGCCTGGCGGCCAGGTCGCGCAGCCGCTGCCCGCCGGCTGGACCGCCTTCTGCTACACGCTCGAGGGCGGCAAGGTCACCTTCAACAACGACCGCACCATCGAGCCCTACCACAACGTCGTCTTCGCCAACGAGGGCGACGGCGTGACCGCCCGCGTCGCCGCCTCCGAGACCCGGCCGGCTCGCTTCGTGCTCATCGCCGGCACCCCGCTCGACCAGCCCGTCGTGCAGTACGGCCCGTTCGTCGTCACGTCCAAGGACGAGGTGTACCAGGCGCTCATGGACTACCAGTCGCACAGCAACGGCTTCGAGCGCGCCAACGGCTGGCAGAGCGAGATCGGCAAGACCATGGTGCACTGACGGCGACCCGGCCCTTCTGTTCTATAGCATTCTGTCTCTTGTTTTGTTCTTTTTTTTTTGGGGGGGGGGGGGGGTTATCGGCTGGCGTTGGCTTGGCTACCATGGTCTCTAGGATAGAATGAAAATGTTCCCTGTAAATTGGTTTCTTGTCTTTCGTGAATTGTCGCGTTTCGTTAGCTCATGCGTCGTGACCTGTATTTCCAAGCGCCCAAAGTACATCCGTGTCCCGCTGTTCCTCCCTGTCCTTCCCGGGTATTTTTAGGTAAATTTGAGTAATAGAGAACCGAAAGGAGAAAAAGAAGGAAAAAACCAAAACAAACAAGCCAGGCACTTCATCCGGCAAACGCCGCTCTGCTCTTGCGCCCGCTGCCGCGCAGCAGCTGGCCGTATTCGGACCGCTTGCGGATGATAAAGGCGAGGCCAAGCATGTAGTCGGTGCGAGTATACGCTGAAGCAGAGGACGACGACGACGAAGACACCGATGCATGCCGAGCACCGCCACCACCGCTGCTGCCGCGGTCCAGGTGCATCAGCGGCTCAAGCACTTTCCCAGCCAGCCGTTCGGCCGGCATGCCGTTGCGGTCGGCGGCGTCTGCCACGTCGCCCCAGAGGTTGAGGAGCAGCTTCAGCAGGCTGCGTGCAATCGCGCTGTCACGACCCAGCCCGCCACCGCCGAGGGCTTCGTCCCAAAAATCGAGACACTGATCAACGCGCGTGGCATGCGACGTCGTGGTCCACCGACCGGAACCATGGCCGTCTGCTTCGGCCTCTGCCGCGGCCTGCCGCGACAGCGCCACCCATCGGCGCGCAACAGTCTCGCTGACGATCGGGTGTGGCAGTGCTGTGATGAACTCTAGGATGAGCGCGGCTGCATCGTGAGGGGTATATTCGGTGTCGGGTGCAGAATCGGGTGATGATGGTGCGTGGCCCCCCTTAAACACGTCTGCGCCGTAGCTGGGCGGAGTGGAAAAGAGGGTGCACAGGCGGGCAACGCGGATGTGGTCGGCGCGCGCTGCATCGAAGAGGCCCGGCGTTCCAATGCGGTCCGTGCCGGCGGCACTCAAAAACGTGTAGCACGCAAACACGCACAACGGAAACGCACGAACGGAACTGCTTTTCTTCGCACCGCCTGTGGACGCTGGCCCGCCGTGGTGTGTCCGCGCCGCGGTACTGGCCACGGCAAGGCTCTTCCGTAGTGGGACGCCAAAGACAGCGCCTCCAGGCTCTTTGCTGCCGTTTCCGTCGCTCTTGGTTCCTGTGCCAGCACTGGAGTCCGACAGCAATCGGGTCGGCAGCGCGATGGAGAAGCGACGAGAGAGACCGCCGTTGGCGGTCAGTGCAGACGCTCCCGATGCTATGGCCGCGGCGGATGCCATGCGTGCGTGGCGGCCGGCATGCATGCGCGACCGAAATAGGCTGAAAATGGATTGACGTGTGGTGATTTGGCTCGAGGTAGAAACAGGCATAGGCGCCGGGGCAGCGGGTGCAGCACTACTCGTCTTCACTTCGCTGGCTGTTGTGGTGGCTGCTTCTGATCCGCTTATACTGGTTGCTACAGTCTCCGTGGGCAACAATGTGTCTGCAACGCTGCTCTCAAGCGAGGTCCGTACCACCGATCGTCTTGCCATGACCGTGCTCGCGCGTGATGGAGCCTTGGGTGGTGGTGTCGGAGGACGGCTTGGGATGGTGCTCGTATTCACAGCGGTTTCTGTGGTTGCAGCGCTCTTCTCGCTACTGGCCGCGATGCTCCGTCGCACAGAACGCGTCGGGAGAAGAGGGGGGGGAGACCGTACAGTGGATGGTGCCACAAGGATAGGTAGAGCCGATTTGGACGCTCCTCGTACTGGGCTCCGTGGCGGTAGGGGAAAGGCAAGCAGGTCTTCCGCGAAAGAGCTATCGAGGTCAATGGCACTGTCAGGGGCGCAGTCCGTATGGGCATCTTGTTGGCAAACCGAAGACACGGACGGTGTGTACTGAGTGTGTTGAATAGGTGTTCTTGGTGACACAGGACGGTCGTCACTGTGGCCAAGCGCCGTGTGGGCCTGCTCGCAGAGAATCTTCAGGTAGGCTAGAATGGCGCGCTGGCCGCTGCTGGCCGTGTTCATACCGCTGTCGTGCCACTCGGCTCGCACACGTGTGCGCAAGTGTGCGGCACCGGCGAGCACACAAGCGAGATCGCCGGTGGTGTCGGTAGCAGAAGACGCATGAAGTGCTGCCACCAGGTCGAGCGCCAGGCCCAGTGCTAGACGGCACACCTGCATGATGGGCTCAACATGACCTGCACAGTTTTGGGCAACGGATTCGGCGGCGGATGAGGGCTCTGCGGACAGCACATCACGCAAGTCGTCAACGATTGGGCTGCAGGCTGATATAATTGTCGGCAGGTAAATGGCTAGGTCTTGCGGAAACGTGCAGATGGAAATGGCGTCGGTTGTCTGAATCAACACATGTTGCAGGCTGTGCAGTTCAGCGGCGAGAGTGCCGAGGGGGGTGGTGGTTCCAGTGGTCGGAGTCACCGGTCTGTCTAGAACTGAGCAATGTTGGAAGCCGGCGAGCTCGCGGGCGGTGTGGGCGAGCCGCCTACTAGCACAGACGCATGCGACGGAGACCGATCTGAGGGGTCAGAAAAAGCAGCAGAGGAGAGGCCGGAAGAGACGGGGAGAGAATAGCGCTCACGCTGTAGACATGGTGAAACATTGACGTTGACTCTGGTAGAGACGAGGAGATAGGAAAGACTGGGGGAGGGGAGAAGGATGCAGGATAAAGACGTCGGGGAAAAGCGTGTTCGACAGCAAACACGACGCCTGTATGTTTCTGTAAGATATGTTTCTGTATGCAGTGTCTCCTCTGCGTTCTCGGATAGATTAAGAGGCGCTGTCAGGTTGGACAGTCGGGGCACGCGGAACAAGCACGGAAACGGGACAAGGAGCTGGTGTAGCCCGGTCCGACTTCGAGTCCGGTAAGGCGTGGAAAATCGGAAAGAGAAAAATGAAAGAAAGAAGATGTCGACGACGGAAATGGGAGACGGGACAAGAACCAGAACAAGATCTTCACATCCCCATCGCAGCTGCGGGCGGAGTGGCTGCAGACCAGGCCTGCAGCTTCTGTATGCGAGAAAATGGGTCCACGGCACTCCGGCCCCCTTTCTGCACGCAACGCCGAAAGCGAGCACAGCTGCGACGGTCGGATGCTTGCTGCTCGATTGGTCCTGCGGCGACGGTGTGGTTGGACTGGCTCGCGACAGGGCGCCGTTGCACGATTGCACGAGAAGGAAAAGCAGCAGGACGAGGCGACAGGGGTCAGCGGGAGCGGAGCGGCGGCACAGTCTCGGACCATTGTCGTTTTTCGTCGTTTCTCGCAGTTTCCCGCTTTCTTTTTCCCTTTTTTTCCCTTCTTCTTCGGCTCCCCTTTGTCTTTTGCCATCCCTCGGTCTCAGTTTATCCCCCCCGGGGCGTTGTAAGTAAGATACGAGTATACTCGTATCTTACTCTCTCCCCTCTTCCACATGTCTAGCCCTAGCACAGGGGTTCGCGAGGTTCGCGAGGGGAAAAGAGGGGGACGGGAGAACCTGTTAGGAAAGTCGGCCAAAGCCGCTTGCAGAATGGAGGCGCGATGTCACGGTCTCGGTTGAAAAATTGAAAAAGTATCTCACCTTCGCTGCACTGGTGGATGTTAGGGGTCCTTGTTTCAGGGGTGTCAATACGGCAGTTGCGATAGGCCGTTCCTTGTCTCATTTTTGCCTCATTTTTTAGTTGATCGTTCCTTCCTCTTTTGCTCTCCAGAACAGGACATATAAGATACTTAATTTACAATCACGGAAAGCGCTACCGTGACGCTCTACGCCTGCATTCGTCCATACCCGTAGTTCACCTGTAATACCAAAGCTTCGATAACCACATCTCCCTCAGCAACAAGCACTTCCTGCTCCCGCCGTTCGTTCCTAAAGCCCATTCTCCTCTCTCCCCTGTGTTCCTGATATCTTCCGTTCCTCTTCATTCCCGTACTCCTTTTCTCTCTTATGGAGTCGTCAGATGACGCCCGTCAGAGCACCGGCGTCGAGCCCGACGAAAATACGCCCCTGCGAGCCGACATCGAGACCAATGCCGGCCGTCCGCACCCGCGCCCATCGGTTCTCAGCCATGCAGCCGTGCCGGCCAATGTGCTCCGCGTTTTCGTCGTGCTCATGCTTGGTGTCTTTGTGTCCAATGCCGACGGGTCACTGATGCTGGCCACACATCCCATCATCTCATCCGAGTTTGGCAACCTGGCAAGTTCCAGCTGGCTGTTTGCCGGGTTCATCCTCGCATCAGCCGCAACACAGACCCTCTACGGCCAGCTGAGCGACATATATGGGCGGAAGAACCTGGTACTTGCATCTTACGTGCTGTTCACGGGGGGCTGGTGAGTGGGAGGGGAGCAAACGAAGCGAAAATGTAGGAACAACTCACTGACCTTCCAGTGCTCTGGTGTAGGTTTATTTTCATTGTCTCATCATCTCCATACCCCCTCATTAACCGCTTAGGGGTGCTGGCAAGACCATGCTCCAGGTCATCCTCGGCCGCGCCATCTCAGGTGCTGGCAGCGCCGGCATGACCGTCCTTGTGTCAATCCTCATCTCCGACTTGTTGCCTATCCGTGACGTGGCCGCCTAGCGTTCCTACGTCAGCATTGCGGCTGCGGCCGGTCGCAGTCTTGGTGGTCCAGTCGGTGGCTGGCTCGCCGACGTAGTTGGTTGGCGCTGGTCCTTTATCGGCCAGGTGCCCGTCATGCTGCTGGCCACGCTGCTGTGTTTGATATATCTTCCCCCGGGGGTACCCCAGAAGCGAAAGCGGCAACTGGCAGATGCAGACGCGGGAGCCGAGAGCAGGATCGAGGACAGTCGTCTTTCGGTTTGGCAGCGTATCCAGCGCGTTGACTTTGTTGGCTCCGCGCTGCTTGCCCTCATGCTGCTTGCCTTTCTGCTGCCTCTGGAGCTTGGAAGCGGCGGCAGCATCGAGAACGGCAGCATCGAGATCAGCAGTGGTGCAGCAATACTCACGCAAAGCCCTCCTCTGTCTCCAGATACTCCAGATAGCCACAGTTCTGTCGTCCCAGTGCTGCTTTTCGCAGCCGGTGCTGGACTGTTGGTGCTGTTTGTTCGCGCAGAGCGACGCGCCACCGAGCCAGTCCTTCCATTGGCCATGTTCCGCCTGCGCGACGCCGATCTGTCTATTGCTATTCAGATGTGCCAGGTCGCCGCTCAGATGGGGGTATGGCCTTGGGTTCTTTGCGTTGCTTCTCTACTTACTCTGTTGACACATTCGTACAGATGATGTTTTCAGTACCTCTCTACTTCAAAGTAACAGCTGACGCCTCCAGCACAATGGCCGGCGCGTATCTGTTCCCCTCGGTGGCCGGCCATGCCGTGGGTGGTATTCTTGCGGGCCGGTTTATCAAGAAGACAGGACACTACCGCAGTCTTGTGCGCTTGGCTGCGGCCTCGTCCAGCCTGGCGTACGTGCTGCTCATGCTACGCTGGAAGGGCCGTACCAACTGGTTCGAGTCCACATATACGGTGCTTGGGTATGCTCCAGTGTTGTTTTCTGTTTTTTTTTTTTTTTTTGCCCTGGTTCTGATGACGACGCAGTGGCTTTAGCGGCGGCACCATTCAGAGCGCCATATTCGTGTCGGTGCAGGTCGTTGTGTTGCCAGAGCATCTGACCGCTGCCATCTCTGTGCTGTACCTGACAAACACATGCGCCGCCATTGTCGGTCTCGCATGTGTGAGCCGTGCCATGCAAATGTCGTTGCGACTGAACCTTCCGAGAAAGCTGCTTGGACTGGGGCTGGGCGCAGCGGAGAGAGACGAGGTGAGAGAGAGGAGGACGGAAGTAGACGACGAACGCTGAAGAGCTTGCTGACATGCGAAAGATCTTCCGAAATGCAGTGTCCAACATGGACTACATTAGGACGTTAACAGGGCCCATCAAGACTGCCGTCGTGGGGGCTTACATTGACAGCTTATGGTAGAGCCATGGTGCGTTGCTGTCACAGTTCCTTTTAGTTTCCCCGCCAAGCTAACAGCTGCTCCGCATCCAAGCTGTGTCCCTCGGCTTTTCGTCATTTGCTTTTGGCTGCTCCCTGCTCGTTGGCGAGACGCCTCTGGACCATGAGGAGACGCTGCAAGTGGCGGAACCCGAGTCAGGTGGGGATGACGAGGTATGATAGGAGGTTTGCATTGAATCAAACTCATAGAATAGACGCAATAATGATAAAACATATAGAGAATGCAAGCAGGAAGGCTAGACCGACGACTGTTTCGTCTCCTCTAAATCAAAAATGGCCTTAAGCCACTTGCAACATTCTTGGTACTGGGCCTCGGCGCCCTCGGGCAGCCGGCACGGGTTGGGGCTTTTGTCCCAGGCGTGCTGCACGCCGGGCATCATCTTGAAGAACACATCCTTTGCGAGGGGGGGGCGAGCGAGGCGGGCAGCTAAATCGGCGCCCTCGGCCTGCAGCATGTCCCATTCGCATGTGACAATGCAGACGTGCGGGGGAAAAGCGGTCGCCAGCTGGTCGTCGGATGCGCGGGCCGGAGACAGAAGCGGGTTGTGCATATCGGGTGACGGGTACATGTACGAGGCGTCGAAGAGGGTGGTGAGCGTGTCCGGCAGTGTCAGGTCGGGGCGTGGGCATGAGGCGCGGCGGACGGCGCGGGTGCGCGTGAAGTCGAGAACAGGGTAAAAGGAGATCGCGGCAACAACGCGGGGGAGGGCGTCGTCGGCAGCGTTGGAAGCACCGGCAGCGGTGGCAGTTTCGGCGCGGACCTGCTCGAGGCGCAGCAGCGACGCCAGGCACAGGTTGCCGCCGGCCGAGAAGCCCGAGGTGGCGATGCGGCGGGGGTCGATGCGCAGGTCGCGGGCGTGGGCGACGACGTAGCGCAGGGCGTCGGCGCCGTCGTCGACGGGCGTGGGGAAGGGGCACTCGGGCGCCATGCGGTAGTTGACGGACACGAAGACGGCGCCGGTGGCGGCGACGACGGCGGCCGCAAAGCGCGCGTCGTCTGTAGCGGCGCCCAGCACGAAGCCGCCACCGTGGTAATTGACGACGCAGGGCCAGCGGCGGCCGTCGTCGGCGGCGGCGGCACTGCCGGCGGTATCGTAGTCCGCCGGCACGTAGACCTGCAGCGTGAACTCGCCCGGCTGCTTGGCCAGCGTCGACTGCACCTTGCGCGAGAAGGCCGGGGCCGGCGGCCGCGGGGCCGACGCAAAGTGCAGCGCCATACCGGCGTACTGCAGGGCACGCCACCCGGCCGCGCGCAGGCGTAGGGACCAGCGCGAGGGGGCGGCTGCGTCGGCGGCCGTGCCGGCGGCGGTAGCAGCGGCGTCCGGCGCCGTGCTGTCCATGGCTTTGTTCGCGGGAGAGTCCATTGTCGTAGTCGTCTGGGTTGCTTGCGGTTTGTCCTCCGTCAGCGTGTGGTGGTCGCTGCCTCGGGTGTGGCGGAAAGAAGCATGATGCCGGGGTCGACGACCATCAGGCGATGGCGAGAAGAGGAGAAAAAGGCGGGGAGCACCTGGCGCTATATTGCGAGTACGACGGGCCGCGTGGCATCGGCTGCTGTGAAGCTGTTGTTGTTAGTGATTGTTAGTGGCAGCCTTCTTTGGCATCGGCAGTTGACAGCCTGCCAAAGCACAAATGGAGAAACAGTTCTGCTGGGCTGGGCAAGACAAGAAGGAAAAACCCCTTCTCATTGGCTTTTCGCTTGTTTCTGGTGCCTGCCGCATTGGGCCTGCCGCATTGGGCCGTGTTCACTGTCTTCTCCGTGCGTGCACGGTGCTTGCTTACGGGTCCCCATACGTGTATACCCCCCCCCCTGTCGCCGTTATTATATATATATCTTCACCCCCACTTTTCCTGACAAAGTTCTGACAAACTCAACCCCCCTCCCCCCCCGCCGCTTACGGAGTAGCAGCCCGCCGCCGAGCCCTTACAGCGATTCTAACGTTAATCGGCGGTGCCAGTAGAAGCGGCGCCAGTAAGAGCGGTGCTAGAAAGAACGGCGGCGCCAGAGCGGTGCTAGCAAGAGCGGTGTCAGCGGCGCCAGCAGGAGCTGCAAGAGGGGCGCCATGATACACAGCACGGTTACATTAGCCATACGAGAAGATGTTACGCGTGTCTAGAGCGGGTAGTGATTATTATCGACGACTGATTGAGTAGACAGCGAGACATAATTCCTATAGCAGACGACAAAGAAGCGATCATTAATACATTGAAAGGCCGTTGTTTTATACGTAAATCGTAGTGCATACGTTGTTAGGCGTCACCGTTGTGCTATAGTAATACGAATGCATCAAAAAAAACCACACGTGATATTTTTTCAAAATTTATCAGCAAAAGTGGGGGTGGTGACATTTAAGGGCATGGGGGGGGGGGGGTACACGTATGGGGAGCCGCTTGCTTACACATGCGCCACAGCCTTTTTGAGCCACTTGGCATACAGAATTTGTCCCCAGTCAGGAACCATGACGTCACCACCACTACCTGCGCTGTCTCACATGCATCGCCGATGCGTTCGGGCTTCGTGCCTGCCTTAAAGGTTCATCTCACGCGCCTTTCCGAGCCTTCCGAACCTTCCAGATGTCGGTGCGGCGGCGGGTCGGCCGCACCTACCCTCTCGTGCGTCCCGCTGACATGCGCTCCTGCTGATTTGTATTATAATCTGTTCGTACGCCGTAAATAGGCAAATAAGCTTTTTTGACCGTTCATCTACTTTGTTTCCATACCAAAACAGCTTCTGAAAGTCGCACACGTATCTTGCCCGCCCTCTTCCCGCCCCTGCCGCCCCTTATTACCCCTCCTCTCCTTTCTCCCTCGTGGCCCCCCTCCCGGCGTCATGTCCCCGCCAATCTTTAAGCTGCCGCTGCTGAAAATCAACCGGTTCATCGGCCACTCGGGGGCCAAAAACCTCACGTCCCCGCTGCGCCTTGGCAACACCAAGGTGTTGGAGGAGGAATGTGCGGTGCGGGATTCCGAGACGGCCAAGCAGCAGCACCTGGCTGAGAAGAAGAAGCTGCACAAGCAGGAGGCACTGCAGCGGCGGCGCGCCGAGTACGAGGTGGTGGCCCACGAGAATGATCCTCCAGAGATCCGATGGCGCTATGGGACGCGTTTGGCGGAGAGTCCGGAGGACGGGGAATCCGAAGATGCCAAGAGGCAGGCGGCAGACCCGGGGGAGTCTAACCTCGTGGACATCCGGCTCAGCCAGCTGGTGGTGGACCCGGCCGCGACACAGCTGCAGAACGGCTCTGTGGCCCTGCCCGGCACGGCAGTGCAGTTTGTGGCGCGGCTTCACCACATCCGGTCTATCAGCGCAAAGCTCGCCTTCGTCGTGTTCCGCCAGCAGCTCGACACGCTGCAGGGCGTACTAGCGTGCCGCGACGGTGCTGTGTCCGAGAACTTTGTGCGCTGGGCTAAGCACCTGCACTCCGAGACGCTGGTGCGTGTGGCCGGCGTGCTGCAGACACCAAGCGAGCCCATCCGCAGCTGCTCCATCCACACGGTCGAGCTGCGCATCGCCCGCATGCACGTGCTGGTGCCCGTGATCGAGGGCCCGCCCGTCGACCCGTTTGCGATTGACCTCGTCGAGAACATCCACGGTAAGGTCGGCAAGGTGGAAAAATTCGGCACGGCTGGTGCACTGGACACGCCACCGGGCACGCCGGGTTCTCCGCGTTCCCCGGGCACGCCCGGGACCCCTGCGGCGGCCACTCCGGAGAATCTGAAAGCAGTTGCTGCCGGGGAGCACATGGAGATGGCCTACGTGCACCCGCTGCACACACGCATGGCGAACCGGCTGAGCTACCTGCGCACACCCACAATGCAGGCGGTGCTGCGCATCAAGGCCACGATCTGCGAGCTGTTCCGCTCCACGCTGACGGAGGAGGGCTTTCTTGAGGTGCACTCACCCCGCCTGCAGCCCGTGGCCACGGAGTCGGGCGCGGCAGTGTTCCGCGTGCGCTACTTTGATCGCACGGCGTTTCTAGCGCAGAGCCCGCAGCTGTCGAAGCAGCTGTGCATGTCGGCGGATCTGGGCCGGGTGTTTGAGATTGGCAGCGTGTTCCGCGCCGAGAACAGCAACACACACCGCCATCTGACTGAATTTGTGAGCATGGATCTGGAGATGGTGCTAGAGAAGAACTACTACGAAGCCATGAACGTCATCGACAACCTGCTCAAGACGATCCTGCGCGGGGTGTACGCCAAGCGCCGCCACGAGGTCGACGTGGTCAAGACGCATTTCCCGCACGACGACCTGGTGATCCCCGACGAGACGGTGGTGCTGCACTTCCGCGAGGCGGTGCAGATGCTCAACGACTCGGGCTGGCGCGACGAGGGCGGCAACCCGGCGTCGACGCTCGAGGACCTCAGCACACCGGCCGAGGTGCGGCTGGGGCAGCTGGTCAAGGAGCGGTACCACACCGACTACTACATCCTGGACAAGTTCCCGCGGTCGGCGCGGCCCTTTTACACGCACCTGGACGAGACCGACCCGCAGTACACGAATTCCTTTGACATCTTCTTGCGCGGTCAGGAGATCACGACGGGCGGGCAGCGCATCCACGACGTGCGTTTGCTCAAGCGCCGCATGCGCCAGGCCAACATTGACCCGGCCGACATGGAGGAGTACGTGCAGGGCTTCGAATGGGGCGTGCTGCCGCATGCGGGCTGCGGCATCGGGCTGGAGCGGCTGCTGTTCCTGATGCTGAACCTCAAGGACGTGCGCAATGCGACGCTGTTCCCGCGCGACCCCAAGTCGCTGCCGGCGAAGCCGCTGACGACGCGGGCGACGCTGGCGCACCCGGAGGCTGACACGATCGAGTATGCAATCGCGTACGACCAGTATCTGGACGGCAGTCGCAGCAGCGGCGAGACGGCCAGCACGGGTGTGCGGGCCAGCGTCGACGACAAGACGAGCTCTGGAAGTTTTACGAGCAAGCCGGCGCTGCCGCCACTCGAGAAGCTGATTGCCAACTATGGCGACGCGGCCAACACGAGCTGGCTGGACGACCGCTACCAGGTGTGGCGGCACGAGCCGACGGGGGCGGCAGTGGGCTACGCAGCGGAGAACGGGTACGCGCTGATCATTGGCGACCCGCTGTGCGACGCGCGGCAGTACGGAGTGGTGATTGCGGCGTTCCTGCGGGACCTGCGCAAAACGATGGACCTGCGGCCGCTATGGCTGCTGGTGTCGGCACAGGTGTCGGATCTGCTGGGGACGAAGCTGGGTTGGAACTCGATGACGTGTGTGGCAGAGGAGCGCGTTGCGGTGGACGAGGCGCAGCGGGCAGCGCGGGCGGTCAAGAAGAAGGAGCGGCAGGCGCAGGAGGCGGGAGTGACGGTGCATGTGCTGGGCAAGGGGCAGGCGGTGCCGGAGGCGCTGCGGGCCAAGTGCGACGAGCGGATCAAGGCGTGGAAGGCGGCGCGGGTGGGCAAGCCGCAGGTGCACCTGACGGAGGTGCGGCCGTGGGTGGACCTGGAGCACCGGCGGTTTGTGTGGGCAGAGGACGGCCAGGGGCAGGTGGCGGCACTGGTGGTGCTGCACGACCTGGCGGCGGCACACGGGTGCCAGGTCAAGTTTGCGCTGGACTTCCCGGGGTCACCGGGCGGGTCGATTGAGCTGGCGATTGCGCGGGCGCTGGAGCACCTGGCCGGGGCCGGGATCGGGACGGTGACGTTTGGGGCGGGGGCGACGCGGACGATGGAGTTTGGGCCGCGGCTGCAGGGGACGATGCGGGCCAAGGTGCTGGCGCAGACATACCGGACGATTGCGGAGCAGCTGAAGCTGTGGCAGAAGACGGAGTTCCGCGAGAAGTTTGGGGCGGTCGAGGAGCGGGTGTACATTTGCTATCCGCACATGGGGATGGGGATGTCGGGGGTGCGGACGATGATTCGGTTTTTTGAGGATGAGATGTAGGGGGGGGGTGTGGTGGCAACGGGCGTTGTTGGGGATGCACAGGAAAATACCAGGAAGAGCGGATATGACAGGTCGTATAATGGATACCACGATACCACGAGCGTTCTAATAGAAGGATGCCACGAGTGCTTACGCCCGGGGAAAAAAAAGGACTGGCCAGGGTTGTCCGACGCGAGAGGCGCAGAAAGTGCAGTTGCGGCTTTTGGGAGGGTAGGACGGGGAGTTGAGCGTGGGAGGCAGTGTATAAGAAGGCGATCCTTGTTTGGCAAAACACCAAACACAAAAACACAAGGAACAGGAAAAAAAAAAAACACGCGGCAAACCAGATTTCGACGACCATGAGCATCTTTGCTTCGGAACACACCAACGGCCGGCACCTGGCTCGGGGCCGACGGATGCACGGAGACGACGACGACGAGGGCGGTGCTCTGGCCGAGAACACGGAAAAGAAGCCGTCGCGGTGGCGGGCGTGGGTGCGGGTGTTGTCGCAGCGGCGGGAGCAGTCGACGGGGCATCGGGGTCGGAGTCGCAGCGTGCGACGGGATGGACGGCGGGAGGACCGGGACAAGCGGTATAGGAACGACGGCGACGGCGACGGCGACGGCGATGACGATGACGACGACGACGACGACGACGACGACTCGGTCGATGCGTCTTTTGGGTTCTCGGACCGCGAGCCGTCGCCGGGGCCGCGTCGGCGGCGCCGTCACGACGACCGCTACGGCCGGGATCAGAACGACGACGACGACGACGACGACGACGACGTCGACGCCGTCTGGCGCCGCGCCCATGCTGCCGAGCTGCGCCATGTCGTGACCGCCGCGGTGGTTGCCGGCGCCGCCGAGGCGTTCCGCGCCCGGCACGCCGCACCGGGAGACAGGATGGGCGCCGGC
>PCDN01000001.1:126916-164806 GCA_002778105.1 Ceratocystiopsis brevicomis
CGGACGAGGCCGCCGTGCGCGGCACAGGCGACCGCAACACGCCGTCGTGGCACCTGCTGGCGCTGGCCGGCGTCGTGCGCGACGCCGCGCTCGTGCAGCTCTACCACGTCTTCCCGGGCCTGCTGCTGCGGGTGCTGCGGGCGCGGCCCGACGTGCTGTTGTTTGGGGGGGGGAGCGGCGGCGGCAGCGCTGGTGGCGGCAGCGCTGGTGGTGGTGGTGGTGGTGAGGACCCCGGCGCCTGGCTGACGGCCTTTGCGCTGCGCAGCCTGGCCGCGCTGCAGACGATCCCGGCCGAGTCGGGCACCTGCGACTTCCAGCCGTTCCTGATGGTGGCGCTGTCGAGCGAGCTGCGGCTGCCGGCGGCGGCGGTGGCGCTGCGCGGGTCTGTCGTCCTCGACATGCACGCCGTCGAGGTCACGCGCGCCCGCGGCTTCGTCCAGGGCCGCCTGGCCACGTTTCTGCGCGCGCTGCCGCCGCGGCCGATGGAGTCCTGTCTGGCCATTGTGAAGGAGACGTGGCGGCGGATGGATGCGCAGGCGGTGCGGCGGCAGCGGCAGCGGCAGCAGCCGCAGCAGCAGCCGGGGACCACCGCCGCCCGCGAGATGGACGTGTACTGGATGGATGTGATGATGGATAACGGATGGGAGGCTATCCTGGCGTAGGCCAATGGGGGGGGGGGGGGGGGGGGGGGGGTCTTTCTGCGCGTTCGAGCCGGTAGATGCAGTCGACGTATGCGATTGCCGCTTTCAGCAGCTGCATCCGAGCCGTGACCAGGCGCTGCAGGCGCTGCAGGCGCTGCCGCCCCCCTGCCCCGCCAGGACCTTCCGAATCTGGTGTCTGCTTCCTGCTTGCCTGCTTCTTATCTCGGATATATCTCGACCCCTCCATCCGGGGGCCTTTGCAGCCCCACACCAGCCGGGATCTTTGCACACAAGCAACTTTAGCTCTGTCTCGTCTGCTTGGCACAACAGCTGACAAGATGGCTAAGATACGAGCCGTTATCGCATCGGCTGGCGAGCGGCACCTCCGCGGCCAGGAACCGGCCCGACAAATCGAATAACGTGGTGCTTGGCGATAAGGTTGGCCGTGCTGCATAAAATGGCGACGTCTCCTCGCGTTTGTCGGCACTGGGACCGAGCCAGAGCACGCGAGCATCAGAGCACGACTGAGCACCGACTCGGAGACAAGCCCACACTACACACCAGTTGCACGGTCGCCCACCATGCCGCCACACCCCTTCGACCCGCTCTCGGGCGCCGAGACCGAGGCTGCCATAGCCATCGCAAAGAAAGCCCATGGCGAGGGCCTGCTCTTCCACGTCGTCACCCTGCAGGAGCCGCGCAAGGCGGCCATGCTGGCCTGGCTGGCTGCCCCAGAGGCGGCGCCGCGCCCGCCGCGCGTGGCCGAGGTCGTTGCCATTGTCAGCCCCGAGGGCGCTGTGTACGACGGCCTCGTCGACCTGGACGCCGGCGCCGTCACGGCGTGGGAGAAGCTGACAGGGGTCCAGCCGATTGTGCGTGGCGCTTCTTCCCTTCTTCCTCCCTCTGGCTTGCCGCTTGCAAGCTTTCCCAGTCCTGACCCAGCAGATCGCCTTTGAGGAGCTCCAGCGCGTCGAGCACGTCGTTCGCACCGACCCCGCCGTCATCGAGCAGTGCCGGATCAGCGGCATCCCCCTCGAGGACATGCACAAGGTCTACTGCGACCCCTGGGCCATTGGCTACGACGAGCGCTTCGGCAGCGACGTGCGCCTGCAGCAGGCCCTCATGTACTACCGCCCGGACATTGACAACCACCAGTACCAGTACCCGCTCGACTTCTGCCCCATCTACTGCGCCAACACGGACGCCATCATCGCCATTGACATCCCCGCCGTGCGCCGCCCGCTGCCCAAGACCGCGCCCTTGGACTACCACCACCTGGCCGTCGCCCAGCGCGGCGGCTACCGCACCGACATCAAGCCGCTGACCATTGCGCAGCCCGAGGGCGTGTCCTTTGCGCTCGACGGCCGCGCCCTGTCCTGGCAGAACTGGCGCTTCCACGTCGGCTTCAACTACCGCGAGGGCCTCGTCTTCCACAACGTCGGCTACGTCGACCAGGGCACGCTGCGCCCGCTCTTCTACCGCATGTCGCTCGCCGAGATGGTCGTGCCCTACGGCCACCCGGAGCGCCCCCACCACCGCAAGCACGCCTTCGACCTGGGCGAGTACGGCGCCGGCTACATGGCCAACAGCCTGTCGCTCGGCTGCGACTGCAAGGGCAGCATTGCCTACCTGGACGCCGCCATGCCCACGCGCGCCGGCGGCCTGCGCACCATCCGCAACGCCGTGTGCATCCACGAGGAGGACGACGGCCTGCTGTTCAAGCACACCGACTTCCGCGACAACTCCACCATTGTCACGCGCGCCCGCATGCTCGTCGTCCAGACGATCTTCACCGCCGCCAACTACGAGTACAGCGTGCAGTGGCGCTTCCACCAGGACGGCACCGTCGAGCCGCACATCCGCCTGACCGGCATCCTCAACACGTACGTCATGAACGCCGACGAGGACACGCGCGGCTACGGCACCCAGGTCTTCCCGCGCGTCCACGCCCACAACCACCAGCACCTGTTCTGCCTGCGCCTCAACCCGGACCTGGACGGCGGCCAGCGCAACAGCGTCTTTGTCAGCGACGCCGTGCGCGCGCCCGAGCCCGTCGGCAGCGAGGCCAACTACTACGGCAACGGCTTCCGCCCGCGCCGCACGCGCCTCGAGACCGCGGGCACGGCCGCCTCCGACTACGACGCCGCCACCATGCGCACCTGGGACATGGTCAACGAGCACCGCCGCCACCCGTACAGCGGCCTGCCCGTGTCGTACAAGCTCATCAGCCGCGAGGTGCCGCCGCTGCTGCCGGCCCCCGGCTCGCTGGTCTGGAAGCGCGCGGCCTTTGCCCGCCACACCGTGCAGGTCACGCCCTACGCCGACGACCAGCTGTACCCGGCCGGCCGCCACGTCGCGCAGACGTCGGGCGAGCCGTCGCGGGGCCTGCCCGAGTGGATCGGCGACGGCAGCGCCAGCGTCGCCGACACCGACCTTGTCCTGTGGCACACCTTTGGCCTCACCCACTTCCCCGCCCCCGAGGACTGGCCCGTGATGCCGGCCGAGCCCGTGTCGCTGCTGCTGCGGCCGCGCCACTTCTTCACCGCGAACCCGGTCATGGACGTGCCGCCGTCGTACAGCATCACGCCGAGCGGGGTGCTGGCCAAGAAGGCGGCGGCGGCGGCCGGCACCAGCGGCGCCAACGGCGCCAACGGCACCAGCGGCGCGTACGACACGACGGATCAGACCAGCACGCTGGTGAACGGGACCAACGGGACCAACGGGACGTGCTGTCCATAGGCGAGGAGAGACAATATAGAAAACCGTGTTCCGCACTGTGCGCCTACGGCGGCTAAGATACGGAGGATCGTGGCAGCGCCAGAGTGGCCCATACAGCGCAGGGGGGGGTGTCCCTGTTCCCTTGTGGCTGCAGCGTATCCTCCTTGTACTCTGCTTTCTTGCTTCTCCTCCGCAGGGCACCCGACGCCTGCCAAACACACAAGGATCTTCTCTTTTGTTTGCTTACAGTGCGGTCTGTGCACCTGCCCCAGTCCAGCGATGCAGACGAGGGGCATCACAGGTGGGCTGTGGCTGCTCTGCGTATCGCGTCTGGCCAGGCCTCTCCTCGCTCCCCTCACCCTGCTAGCCTGGCCGTGATCGTTAGTGGTCTCCACTCCCCCCCGTGCCGTAGCGCAGGCCCTTCCCCCCCTCCCTGTCGACCGTTGTTAGCCGCACACCCCCCTCTGCATCGTGCTTGGTTCCTCGCTACCTTGCTGCTTCCGATTGCGTTGGGGGGTCCTCGTTCTGGCCTTGCTGTGCTGGCTTCTTCTGCCGCTCGTCGTTGGACTTTCGTGATTTCGTTTTTGTTTCTCGTTCTTTTGCTTCCGTGTTTTTCCTCCATAGTCAATGGCCCAACACGGACGTCTTCACACCCCCCATCCCGCCCTGCGCCGGCCCCGCCCTGAGCGCCGCAAACGTCGTCTGCATCGCCGGCCGCACGTGCCGCGACGGTGGCGGCCGGTAGTCGTCCGGGCACAGGAACACGTAGCGCACCAGCACGCGCGACTCGTCCGTGACAATGTGCGTGCCCTCGGGCGGTCGCTTGTAGCCCGGGACGGCGGCGCCGCCGTCGGCACCGGAGCCGGCCAGCTCGCAGCCCAGCAGAATCTTGCGGCCGCCAAAGGCGCTGTGCCTCCAGGCCGGGCCGAGCGACGCGCTGTACCTGAAGGACGTCCCCGGCTCGTCAGCCAGGTAGATGCCCGGCCCGGCCACGGCGCCGTTGCGCATGTACGCCGTGTGCGACATGTTCCGCAGGCCCTCGGTCAGCACGCGCCACATGCGGCTGGCCTGCGATCCGTGGAAGACGACTTTGCTGGAGGAGGAGGACGACGACGACGACGCCTGCTGCTGCATGCAGCGCGCAAACGCGTCCTCGCACTCGGGCGTCGAGTTGAGCAGCACAAACTGCTCGACGCCGGACATGATGGCCAGCCGCTTGCCCGGCGGCGCCGTCACCAGGCAGCCGCGGAACCACTTGCTCATCCAGGCCAGCAAAATGGCGCGCTGCTCGCCGCCGGCGTCCTCGCGGATCGTGCGCAGCAGCTGCCACGGCCCCGTGCTGGCCGACGACGACGCCGGCAGCGGCGGGAACGAGTCGATCACGCCGCCGAGCGCGGCCCGGTCGAACGGACAGTCCTCCGTCAGCAGCTTCAGGTTCGGGTGCCTGGTGTCGCTCGCGGCCGCGTGCAGGCAGCACAGCAGAAAGTCCAGCACGGCCGCGTCCATCAGCAGGCTGTGGCACCGGACGTACAGGCTCAGCTGCTGCTGCTGCCTGTAGCACGTCGGCTTCGTGCAGATCGTCGGCCGCCACAGGTTCACCAGCGCGTCGCCGCACGCCGTGCACTCCGCCCCGGGCCGCTTGACCGTGTCCGCCACGGCGTCGTGCACCGCCTGCAGCGTCACGCGCCGGAAGCCCGCGCCCCAGTGGAACAGCCGCCACAGCCGCTGCGCCAGCGCATGCGTAAACATGTGCAGCGTCACCCCGCACAGCCGGCTGGTCGGCGCCCGGTCCCCCGCCGTGCACAGCTCGTGTCGGGACTGCTGCTGCTGCTGCTGCGGCTTCAGGTGGCTGCGTGGCAGCATGTGCACGCAGAACCCGTGGCGCGACCGGTCCTCGCCCGCGAGGCTCACGCGCACCGTCAGCACCGGCAGCGCGCTGCTGATGCCGCGCACCTTGAGGTCGTCCTCGTCCAGGTCCGTCAGCGGGAAGCACATCTCGTACATGCCGCTGCCCACGCACTCCGTAATGTCGCTGAGGCCAGACGGCACCGCCGCATCCACGTGCGGCCGCACCTCCTTCATGCCCAGACGGGCCGCCAGCGCATTTGCCCGCTCGGGGTCCTTCCGGCTCAGCCGCGCACGCAGATCCTCCAGCTCGCGCGCCAGCTCCATTGTGTGGTCGTAGTCGCGCAGCACCTTGTCCCGCAGAAACGCGACGCCTTGGATGCTGTGCGCCAGCTTCAGACCCAGCACCCGCAAAAGCGCCTTGAGCGCAGCCCCGTCCGCCTGCGTGAGCTTGCCCGACCGCATCCACGCCACCGCATAGGTGGCAGCAGCCCGGTTTGGCCACTCCGACAGGTTCTTGTCGGAGACCCGCTTGAGAATGATGCGAATGGCCATGCGGCCATGCTGGCTGCATGACGGGCTCTTCTGCACAAATCGGCAAATGTCGGACATGGACGCAATCGTCCCGTCGTAGAAGGAGAAGAGCCACTCCCTGTCGTACCCCAGAAGTTGGTTGTCCATCATGATGGTATCCATCACCGTCGCCACGTCGGGCATCTCCTCCAGGTACAGCCACCGGAGCGACGCGCGCCCCCGGCTCGCGCGCCGCTGCAGATGGTCCAGGTACGACGCAGCACGGAAATAGGGGCCCTTCAGCTTGGCAAACCACTCCAGCCGACTCGGGTCCAGACCGATCCGCCCCAGCAGGGCCACCCCGTCCCCCTCCGGCTTGCGCGCCGCAAGCTGCTGCACGTCGTCCAGCCAGGAAAGAAACGGCTCGAGCGGGAGATCGTCGCAGGCCCAATCCAGCACGCTGATGGCCCGCTTCTGAAGCATAAACAGGGCCAGCGAAATCCACACGTCGTGGATGCCCACGGGCCGCTGTGTGCGCCGGGCCACAACGTGCAACAGCTCGCTGCACGAGACATCCGAGTTGCGCTCAAGCAACGGAAGCATGTCTCTCAGCAGAGCAACGTCTTCGTGTGGGATCTGCTGGCGGAACACGCGGAGAAAGTCTGGATCCTCGGTTTCCCCGGGCGCGTACAGATCACGGATGGCCAGCAGGACTTTGTTGCGCTCGATTTCCGGGTGTGCGATCCAGAACTCCAGATCCGCGTCCACGAGCACCTTGTATTCGGCGATCTGGTCTTCAGTGCCTGCGCTGCACAGCGTCGCCAATAAATACCGACGCATGGCTTCCCCGGTCTTTGCAGACAGTGACGGTGCAGACTGGGCACGCCCGATGATGCCGCCTAGCACGTCGTCCGGAGGAAAACGGTGGATTTTCACGACAAAGTTGGGGTCGAGATGCTGATGGAGCCAGGTCGCTCGCCCTATGGCGTTTCCATAAGCTTGAAGGCTGAAGCCGAAGTCGTGGCTCAATCCGGTGGACAGATGCTTTCTGTACACCTCTTGGGCCGTCGCCATCGTAGGCGCAACAGCGGAAACAATGCTTTCAAGGTAGAGGCCACTCACGTCAAGATTCGTACGTAAGATAGGCAGTACACGAACAATGGTGTCCATGCGGGTTGCCATCACAGCTGCCGGCGCCATACCGACAGCAATGGCCACGGCGGTGGTATAGCATTCGAGGTTTTGTGTACAGAGCACCCGGGCGGCAAACCCAAGCGATGCGCTCGTGGCCGGCAGGTCGATGCACAGGCCGACGACCACGTCCACAGCAGAGGGACGCAACAGCGGGCCCAGCTGCACAGCATCGGCAAGGAGCGTCTGCAGCTCTACCACAAGCGGGAGCTCGGGTGGGCTGACGGATGTGGCCCCCAGGGCCGCTGACGAGGCCTCCTTGAGGGTGGCATGCTGGCTGCCGGGGGTGGTGTCCGGGCCTTCGAGCGCCAGAATGGGTCGTACCCTGCCCAGCTGCGCCGGCGTGAAGGGGCTCGCTTCCAGGACCAAGAATTTCGGGTTGGGCCGCCAGGTAAGCCACGCGCCGAGCTCCGGAATCTGCTCACACATCACGTCGTGGGCGAGCGGGCACTGGTGCGGCTGCCCTACTGTGGACACCCAGGAAAGGATGCGGTAGAGCTCTGCGAAGCGAAACTCGGACTGCAGCCTTGTTATGCAGGCTTCGTACGACTTCCGGATGTTGCAAAAGTGCAGAACCTTGTTGATGTACTCGCTGGGCAGTACCAGTGAACTTGGAAACTTGGCCAGCTCGTGGACGATGCGTCGAAAAACCACGAGCGGATCGGGGCAGGTGTTGTAAATGGCTAGAAGCAGCGCTGCAATGCCCCTTTCGTCGTGGAGCACATACGCTGGAACGATCTTGTTGATGAGGATGAGACAGTGTAGGTATTTTCCGTGGCTTTGTTCGGTCCATGGACTGGTCATGCCCTTGCGCATGAGGCCGAGTGTGGCGAGGGCCGTTGAGCGAGAGTAGAAGCGAATGCAGGCCAGATGGGCAAGGTATGGGCTGCCGTCCCGTCTGACATGTTCGTCGACCAGCTCCGCCAGACAGGCTTCGCACTCGGTTGTGCAAGGCAGCAGCCTTTTCCGGTCGAGGTAGTCGTTGGTGAGTTGGACAATCGATGCCGGAAACTCCCCCAGCTGGCCCTGGCTAAACTGCCCGGCAAGGTCGTTGCTGAGCAGCTCGCGATGCCAAGCTTCTCGCAGGTTCTTGCTCTTGCTGAAGAAAATAGACATGACTGCACTCGGTCTACGGTGAAGAGACACGTCCAAGGTTGTCGACTAGAGAGACCAAAGAAGGTGGCGGTTAAACACCATCCTGTCTTTTCTCGAGCGTTTCTGTTTTCCTGCTTTGCTACTTTGGCTAGAGGCTGAAGTAAAAGCAACCGCAGCCTTGCTGGTTGCTCTGTCTGTAGACGGCATCCATGGGCACCAGGCGTTCTTAGCCTGGCCGTCATCGGAACGGTGGAATAATCAGCCTCGCCCAGACCGAGCAGTTGTCAAGAGCGGGGGTTGTCAAACGAGGCAGTCAAACGAGGCGGAACACGCTGCTGAGGAGCACGGGGGTGAGGAGCGAAAGCGGGGGGGTAGACCGATCAAGGCGCACTGCCACTGCTGTCACCCATGACCCTCTGCCACCAGAAGCCGCCAGCCGCCCTGTGGCCACCGGACGGTAGGCTGGGTTGAGAAAAGAACGTGGGAAGAAAGAGGAGCACGATGGATATTCTTTCCGTCTGTCGCGTTTGGCGTATCGTGCAAAGTGCAAGCAAGCTCAGAATCGCTTCGATCCCATTATGGCAACACTCGCCGGACAGACACGGCGACCGGCCAATGCCTCGGCTGCGGACGACCATGACCTTCTCGCCCAGCTGTATGACCTGCAGCAGACGACGGACCCAGACAACACGACCATCCTCGAGGTGATCATGCACCAGTGGGAGCAGATGGGAGATTTTGGTGAGTTTTCCGCGTTTGCATCCCCCCATGCCGTTGCTGTGTTCTCCGTCTCTGATATTGTAGATACGGCCACCGACGTCGCAAAGGAAATTCTCATGCGCGATTCGTATCATGCTGGGGCCCGGGAGTTTGTTCAGAAGAACGAAGGACCGACGATCGACGGCCCCCCAACGTCTGCTCGCTCCTCCAGGCCCCATTCGTCGTCAGAAGTGTCGACAGCAACGGCGGCGACAACACCGCTGTCCCCCCCGCTCTCAACTGACCCCATTCTTCGGAACATCGCTGTGGCGCAGCTGTCAGCAGCAGCAGCAGCAGCAGCAGCAGCAGCAGCAGCAGAAGAGACATCGATGGCGCGAACGTCACGTCTGCGGCCTGCTGGCGGGATGTCCACCCAGAAAGCACGTTCACTTGTAACTCGGGCGAACAAGATGCCGCTTTCGGTCGATCAACTGCCGGAGACAGAGGGAGAGATGCCGGTCATTGAGAACAAGATTGCGAGCCTCTTCGCGGACGTGCAAGCACGCGCGGCCGAACTCGAGTGGGACATGCAGCTGCTGGCCCACGTCGGCGTCGAGGACAGCAAGTCAATCACCCAGGACCTGGCCTGCTTGAAGGAAGGCAAGATCAGCGCGCTTGTGATGCCGACGCCACGGGCACGGCCGGTGCGGCAGCTGGTCGCTGAGCTGGAGGAAGATGACTGGCAGCAGTCGCTGCAGACGGTGGTTGCCGATTTTGTGCAAGTGGCGCAGTGGGCGCTGGACGATGCCGAAGTCGAGGCGCAGCCATCGCCGCCGGGGCCCTTGGCATCCGAGACGCCGCCGACCCGCCTGGACGTTGTGCGCCAGCGGCTGCGGCGGCGGCAGGCCGTGCTGGACGCGATGCTCCCCGAGGCGCTCGAGGGCCTCGGCCGCACGGCGGTGCTACACGTGGAGCACGAGCTGGTGCGGTTGGGCGACAAGACGTACGCGAACCGCGAGACGATGCTGGGCGACGACGTGGTCGACATCCCGCCGGCAAACCTGCTGGTCACGGCCGACAACTATGCGTGGGACATGGACGAGCTGGCCGACGCGCTGGCCGCCAACAGCGCCGTCATGCGCAACCCGCTGACGCGCGACATGTTTGACGACGCAGACGTGCGCCGCATCCTCGCCCACCCGCTCGGCCAGCGCCTCAAGCCCATGGCGCTCGCCCAGAGCGAGCTCAAGAACGGCGTGCGCCCGGACACCGTCGCGCGCCTCGCCGCCCTCAGCCAGGCCATGCTCGAGGACCAGTCGTCGCACGCAACGCCCACGCTCGAAGCCCTCGACGTCTTCCTCGCATACTTCCACACGCTGCCACCCGCCGAAAAGACCACGCTCAAGCAGCTCAGCATCCCGGCGCGCGACAGCCACACGGGCCTCGCGTACGACTCCACCATCCTCGAGGCCGTGCAGGACGCCAAGGGCAACCGCGTGTGCTTCCACAAGGCAGGCGACTTTCTGAAGCAAGCGGCGGCGTATCTCACCTGAAGAATAGAGGTGTAGGCTTTGAGGATGACACGGCCAGAAGAACACGTGTTGTTCAGATTCACAGTCGCAAAGGGAAAGTGCGTTGATGCCCAAACTGGAAAGCACGATACACCCTCGGTTTGCGTCGGATTTACTTGTTTTTTTGGGTTCCTTGCATTAGAGATTCAAGAGAGTATATGAACACCAACATGATACCAGAGAAAATGAACAGGTCGTGCGAGGAAATGCGACAAACGCGACAAATGCGGCAAACAGACAGCAAGACAGAAAAGAAAAAAATGCAGTCGAGCGCGTGTAGAGGCAAACTCGGAGAAAATGGAAAGAAAAACGAACCGGAAAAGAAAAGAGAACGAAACCCCCCCCCCCCCCCCCCCCCGACAGCTAGTAAACCGCCGCACCGTTGCGCCCCTGGCCGACCGTCAGAAACGACCGCCCGTAGTGCACGTACTGGCCGTCGCTGCCCAGCGTGTCGAAGCGCGACAGGCCGCTACCGCCACCGCTGCCGCCGCCAGCCGCACCGTCCATATCCAGCGTCGTGTTGGTCAGGCTGCTGAAGTAGTAGCCGACGACAACAACCAGGTAGCTCAGCAGCAGGATGCTGCCCTTGAAGTAGTTGCTCTTGCCCTCGCCGTACATGTAGCTCAGCAGAAACACGCACAGGATCACCGTGACCATGTCCCACTGCGGGAATAGCAGCGAGAACATGTGGCTCGACACGTCCACTGGCGGGCCGCCGACCGGCTGCTTCACCGACACCACCGCCGAGTACAGCACCAGCGCCGGGATCTGCAGCAGACACACCTGCAGCGCGTACGCCGACCCGATTTCCATCGACAGCGAGATGTTGCCGTTCATGGCAAACGAGATGGCGTTCTGGATCGTTAGAGGGAGGGAGAGAGCGAGAAGGAACGAGGCGAGGACGAGAACGCAGAAAAAAGCACAACTCACCAAAAACTCCGTCGTGTTCGGCACCAGCGCAAACAGCGTGATCCCCAGAAACTTCTGGTCAATCGAGAAGCCCTCCAGCACAAAATCCACCGAGTCCACCAGGATCTCTGCAATGATCGCGTACAGCGCCGTCGCCACCATCAACACCACCGACGACTTGAGCCGGCTCCAGTTCGGCGCGTCGTGGCCGCCGTGCGACGCCCCGGCATCGGCCGCACCACCGCCTGCCGCGCCACCGGCACCGGCAGGCCCCTCGTGCAAGCGCGTGTGGCTGTTCACCGTGCCGCCGACAAAGCCCGCGCCACCGGCGCCGACGCTGCTGCCGCCACCGCGCGCAGCAGCGAGGCTGGCCGTCGTCGGCACGCCGCCCTGCGCAGACGACCGGCGCATGCTGCGTCCGCTGTCCCGCCCCTCGCGCCCGTCCCGCACGTCGCGCGCCGCAAACACCGCCGCTGTCGCCGCCATCTCGGCCACCTGCCGCACCAGCGTGCTGTTCTCCGCATCCGTCAGCCCCGGAATGCGCACTCCCGAGGCGCTGCCGTCGGCGACTGGCATGGGTGGCACCACGTGTGGCGTCGTGGGAACAGCACTGCTGCCGCCACCACCGCCGCCGCTGCCACCCGCCGCCGCCGCAGAGGAGGACGATGGAGGCCGTCTCGTCGCCGTCGTCGCCGACGTCGCAGCTGGCGTGGCTGCTGCGGCAGACCCCTCGGAGCGTGGCTGTAGGCCCATCTGCCGCAACGACTGGCCCAGGATGCGGCGGTACATCAACGAGTCGCGGATGTCGACCGATGACGACGCCGCCGCGCCCCCGGCAAACGATTGATGGCCGGGGCCGTGCACAGAGCCATGGCCATGCTGGGATTGCTGCCACTGCTGTTGTTGCTGCTGCTGCTGTTGCGACTGCTGCTGCAGCTGGTGCAGCTGTTGCTGGTGGTGGTGCAACTGCTGCTGCTGCTGCTGCTGCTGCTGCTGCTGCTGCTCCTCGTGGCGCTTCTCCTCGATCTCCGTGTTCCAGATAACGGCCGCGTGCGTCCGCAGCGTAAACCACAGACCGATCGCGTACGACAGAAACAAAAGACTCGCAGCCACATAGCAATAGGGCCGCACGGCCTCGAGGTAGAACCGGTCGTCCAGCCGCGGCGACTGGGAGAAGTAGCAGCGGCGGCAGTCGCGCGCACTGCCGGCGTCGTCCCCGGTGCCACCGCCGTGCCCGTGGCTGCTAATGCAGTCGAGACAGTTAAGCTCGTGGGTGCCGTAGATCTGGTAGAAGAGCGTCGGGCTGAAGGCGCCAATGACGGCAAACAGCAGCATGGTCGACGTCACGCCGGCCGACCGGGCGTTGAAGCGCTGCGTCTTGCGCTTGATCGCGCCAAAGCACATGGAGATGCCGGGCAGGAACAAAATGCCGGCAAAAATGCTGCCGATGATGCTGCCCTCGACCAGCTGCGCCTTGCCCTGGTCCAGGGCCACGGTGTAGAGAAAGACCTCGACAATGGTGGAGAAGAAGGCGTTGATCGCCGCGCCCACGCCCATGGACGACTGTGCCGAGATGGACGCCACCGCCTGGCCGATAAAGTACGCCAGCGGGATGATGGACAGCAAGCCGGCCACAAACAGAAAGGCCGACGACGTCAACACGCTCTCGTAGTGCAGCATTCCGTCGAGCACCAGCCAGTCGAAAATGACAAAGATCACCACCGCCATCAGGTTGATCAAGAAGATGTTGGTGCCGTCCACCGTGTACTTCCAGTACTTGAGCCCAACCGCGCGGTACGTGCACACAATGATGGACGACTGCGGCGCCGCCGGCGCGCGTGCCGACGCAATGTCCGACTCGAACGACAGCGCCAGCGGGTGCCGCCGCAGGTGGTCAAACAGCAGCATGGACACGCGGCCCATCGGGATCCAAAACACCAGGAACCAGCAAATGCCCGACACGATGAACAGCGCCGGCGTGATCAGCAGATAGAAAAACAGAAAGAAGATGACGCGTCCGACGTTCCACTGGCCCCGTCCAAACAGACGGCGCTTCATGCGCGGCAGGCTGGCGCTGGTCAGGCTGTCGGCGTCGTCGGCTTCGTCGCTGTCGTTGCCGTTGTCGGCGTCGTCGCGGTCGCGGTCGCGGTCGCTGTCGTCGGCGACTTGGCGCCGCCGCCGCCGCCGCCGCTGCCGCGACACGCGCTGCAACAGGCTGTCCGTCTCGCTCGGCTCCGAGTCAATGCTGCGCCGCGAGTGCCCAACAATGGACCGCTCGCCGCGGTCGGGCCCGAAAAACAGCCGGCCGTACTCGAGGTCGCCGTTCTGCCACTGCTCGTACTCGCTAATGCTGCGGCCCTCGCCCTCATCCTCGTCCAGGTACGGCTCCTGCTGCTCGAGCCGCACAAACTTGCCAAACGGATAGAGGAGATAGCCGGAAAGCCCCCACAGTACACGGCCATACTCGCGGCCGCTGGGCGCTGCGGCAAACAGCAGGCACACGACAGCGCCCAGAAAGGCCAGCAAGGCAAGCCAAAAACCAAAGCACAGTGTCCACATGACGTTGAAGAAGAGCAGCCATGCGCTCACATGGCCGCCGGGCGACGAGTGGATATCGCCCTCTGCCGTCTTCTGGACGGACCGGTCCTTCTTGTACAGCGCTGGCTTCCACAGGCGAATGCCAAACGGATGCGTCTCGTTGATGGCCTGCTGCCGGTCTTTCAGCGTGAAGCTCTCCGCATCGCTGTGGTCGTCGTCGTCGTCATCGTCGTCGTCGCCGTCGTCACCAACAATGCCACTTCCACCTGGTTCATTCATATCGTCGAGATCGGCCTCGCCGGCCTCATCGCCGTCGTCAAAGTACCCTCTGAAGTCGCGTCGGTCGCCACGCTCACTACTGCCGTTGTCGTCGACGATCGGCAGCGCATCGTTGAAGCTGCTCTCAGGCAGCAGCTCGAACGGTGCCGCTGCAGCCGCCGTCGCTGCCAGTCGAGGCGAGGAGACAGTCCTCGGGCCTAGACCAGTAGGTGGCTTACTGCCCTCGGCGCCGTCCCCGTCCACGTGCTGATCAGCCGCACCGTCCGCGCCGCTCGCATCCTCGTTCCCCTGGTCAATGTCGTCGAGGCTGAGCTGGTGCAGGCGGCTGCTACCAGCCAGCGAGGCCGCCGGTGGCGGGCGGCGGCGCAGAGACGAGGCGAACACACTTTGGTTTCGCATCGCTACGTCGGCTTCCACCTCGCTCGCGGCATCGTCGACCGAGAAGACGCCGCCGCGGTGCGGCGCGCGGGTGTTGCTAGAGGTGCGTCGGGACATGGGCGGCTTCATCGCGCGCGTGCGGCTGTGGTCGGGGCCAAGGAGGGGCGAGCGCGTGACCGACGGCGACGACACAGAAGCCGAAACGGCAGGGGCAGCAGCAGCAGCAGAAGTGGCTGGCGGTCGCTGCTGAGGGGAATCGAAATGTGTTTGGGAGATGGTGCCTGTCAAGACGCGTAGTAGTGAGCAAAGAATGCAACTTGAAACCCCAGATCGAGCAAGAACATGGGAAAAACGCTTCAAGCGGGCAACGTACCATATGTCTCAGGCCGCCGTCGCACCGTGTCGGTCGACTGAAAGCTCTCGGAGAGCAAGCTGTCGTCGCCGCGCGAGGAAACGTTGGAGTTGAGGCGGGTGAGTGGCGTGCGGGTTTCCGTCGGCGACGGCAGGGCGGAGGAAGAGGACGGTGCAGGCGCGTCGTTGCGGTGGTCGGCCATGGCGGGAGGAAAGTTGCGCGGTGACGTGTCAGAACGGGAGGAGATCGAAAAAGAGCGAGGAAACTCGGGCAGAAGTCGATCAGAGACGGACGCGTTGGGAGCGCAGAACGGAATCCATGGGGGACCACGACAGGAGATTGGAGACAGCCAGGAACAACGTGGCGGGAGGAAGCAAAGGGAGAGGCAAATGAACAAGACGAAAGAGAGGGAGTAAAACGACGATGGAGCACCAAGGGGAGGCAAGAGGATCGGCGAGTCTCAGCGTGTTCGCGTAGTCCGAGCCGTGTCAGCAGCAACAAGGGACGATGGGATCGTAGAACACCCGACGAACAGCCAAAGACGATAGAATCACTTGGAGAGCCCTGGGAGAGCCGAGAGTACGATCATGACGGTACACGTTACAGTGGGGATGGCATCTCTTCGGAAGATTAAAACTTGGGCAGGAAGCCTGCCCCGTGCTCAGGCTGCCATGAAAACACTGGAGGGTGCCCACAGCGCGCTAATGGGCTAATGGGACGGATAATCGCGCTACTCCACAGCCCATGCGAGTTGACGTCGTCGTTAGTCCCTATTCAGCAAAGTCGTCATAATCATATGTATCTCGTCTTGCTGCTTGTTGCACCAGCATCCTTGTTCTGTTCTGCCCATCCTTCCACAATACAACGCCATACCACGCCGTGACACCCAAAGACCAGCGGGAAAAAAAAAGAAAGAAAAAAAAACAATCAACGTAACACGAAAGGTCCCATCCATCACTCAAACTAACACACCTGTGCATCTGTGCACTGTCGTACTCGACCTAGCCCATCGCCATGCGTACACTCTCGCTTCGCGTGCGTCCGAGGCCGCGTTTGCCGCCGCTACCGCCATAGTGCTCTTGCGTCTTGGCCAGCCACTCGGTAACGGTCTCGTAGCAGAGCACAAACTGCCGCAGCGACTGCACCATGCTGAGTCGCTGTGTGCGGAACGTCTCCACTGTCCTCGCTACCAAATCCTCATGAGAATCGCGGGAGGCAAGCGCATTGTGACGCAATGCCAAATTTGCATTGCCACTACCGCCATCTCCCATAGCCGTATCCTTGTTGTCCGCCCGCCGACCGGACTGGGCCACTACTGGGTCGGACTGTCGTGCGGACTGCTGCCTTTCCTGCTTCAACATGTCGATAACCGAGTCGATCGTACAGAACGTGCCAGTCCGACCACAGCCTGCAGAGCAGTGCACCAGCATCGGTCGAGGGTTTGCGTTGGACTCTGGCTCTTCGTGCCACGGCCAAAGACCATCCAGCTTCCCACCAGCCCATCTGGCAGCCGGTTCCACCTTGGCCGTCGCCGAGGCCGTGGGCAGTGTTGTTCGGGTTTCCGCCGGGGATGCAGCGCGCTGTGTCATGTTCGCCAGCTCAACGAGTGCCAAAAGGTCACTCGGCTGTGCAGGCGCCCCAAAGTCAGGCCATGACGCGTAGTGAAGTTGCGTCACTTCGCGAATCGGAGAGAATGGGTGGCTACTGTGGCTGAGGGCGAACTTGCGAATAATGACAAACGATGTGTCCGAGCTGGCTGGCTGCGTAGGAGGAATATTGTCAGCAGCTCCGTGGCTGTCTACTGCAATCACTGTCGCTGCTCGGCGACGCCTGGTCTCCAGAGAGGACTGGGTCGCAGACTCTGAGGTCGTCCAGGTAGCCGATGTTGTGAGTTCTGCACCAACACGGTACTTGTCCACATTGAGCGACACTTTCTTCTCGCTCAGCACCCGCAGCTTGATTGATCCGTACTCTTTGTTCGTCCAGTATGGGTGGCACTTGATCTGCCCACCCTCAGACTCCGCCGTGAGCATAACAATCACACGGACATCTTCGTCCCATACCACGGACCAGAAATCCTGAAATCAAGTCAGCAACTGAAAGACCTCGGCGTACGCAAGAAAAACCTACATCGAACGTTGTGGGAAGCGGTCCTTGACTAGCAATATATCGCTTGAAGCTGGGGCTTGCACGGACATGGCTCGCATTGACGTAGTCGCACGCGCCGGCCGCACAGCCACGGAGCCGGACACGGGCATGTTCAAACGGCAAAATGTCTTTGTACCGGTTCTTGCCACCTTTCTCGATCCCTGAAAGCTGAACTTGGCCCGCCGTGCCCGTGCTCGTGCTCTCAGCGTGTGCGTTGAAAGCAGTGTATGCGCGTTTCATGCGGGCCTGTTCAGCCAATTCAATTTGCAGGAATTTCTCGGACACCTTCTGCCCGTGGTCATGCGGCTCTGCGGCATCGCGCAACCACGCCGGTAGCCTGGAGATGTCGATGTTGGACGGAAGAGATATATCCATGCGTCCGACTCCATCGGCCAAATCCACATTTTGCCGGATATTGGAGAAGAACGGACTTGGGTTGCCGCTGTCGTTGGGCAAGACCACGCCACCAATAATCGGGGCAACGGAAAGCCGCCGTTTGTTCGATAGGTCTAGAGCCAACGACACGGGACCGGAAGACGCGGGAGCGGCCGACTGGGATTCCAAAAGATCGGGGCAGGCTGTCGCGAAAGCCCGGAAGCCGCCACGCAAAATCCGCGCCTGGCCCTTGAATCCCTCGCTGGTAAACTTCCGCAACATGTTCGCCGCTGCCACAGCATCGCGCAAGTCGCTTGAGTTGGAGTCGTAAACGACAAGATGGCGCGCTTGCTGCCACGCAGAAAACCGATCCTGCTCGTCCGGTTTGCCAAATGTGAGTTGCAGTTTTTGGAGGTTGAAGGACGCCCGTTTTAGTAATGTTGTCGGGATACACAGGTTCAGCGCACCACGGATGTGCGATACAGCAAAGTGAGCGGACACACGGACGTCCAGGAGAAGAAGGTCGGTGTTCGACAAGCCTTCAGACGTCGTCTGGTCCATGATCTCTTTCAACTGTGACGGTTCCACCATATCAAAACCTGTATCAATCTTGGCTGGTGCGGTTTCCGAGCGCGCCACCGATCTCGGCAATGCTGTTTTGACAGATGGAAAGCTCAAGCGGCCGCCTAGTGACGAGGGAAACCGGAGAGAGTTTCGAGAACTATCTTTCAACAAATCCTGGTCCCTTCGAAACCCCGGCGAATTCGATTCCACGGAGGCATTTATTTGGTTTGGCGACTCGAATCGTTGCAAGCCTGGGAACAGCACTGGGTCGATTGACGCCTCCGAGTTTCGTTTGGAATCGGAAGACACATAGGCCGAATCGTGCAGGCTGCCGGCATCGACGTCAACGTCCATAATTTGTGTATAATCGACCGAGGCAGAAGTGGAATTCGTAGTGGACCGCTTGATGGGCTGTGAGGCTGCGTCGGCGGCGGCTTGAGCCCAGCCGCTGCCCGGGACAAACGGCCAAGGTCTGTCCGAGGCCTCTGGTGGTGCTTTTTCTTCCGGACTTGTGTCCGCCGCTCCTTGACGCGGGAGTTGTCTCAGGATTGGTTGCGAATTTGGCCGTCCCAGGGCAGCAGATGTAAGAACGACTCTAGGACTTGGGCTTTGTTTCGTCGCGGGCGTGGTGCCATCTCCGAAAAAGGGATTGTCCAGCGAAAACGATTTTCTTGCGGCATTGGCATCGGCCTGGTTTCTAAACGCATCGTAGGCGGGGTTGACCTCAACTGGTAAAGGTTGCTTGGGAACCGCAGCAGCGAAAGACTTTATGGACGACGAAGGTGAACTCCAATTGTTGCGGGGGACGGAGTTCGCTGGGAAGGGGTCGGAGACTGGCTCGACAACTAAGCCAAAATAGTTGGGACTTGAGGACCCTGTCGACTGCTGGACCTTTGGCGATATTCTTGGAGGGTACGGCTGTCCCACCGAGTGCACAAGCAACGTAGGAGAAGTCAGGGGTGTGGTCGACTTGTTAGCCAGGTGCTGGTGTGATACGCCATGGGCTGAGGTAGCGTGGTAGGTCTTCATGTTGTGGTCGAAATAGAATTCTCGGGACTCGTCTTTCCCGGATTTCCGCAATTTATGTCTGTTTGTTTGCTCGATGGATTTCCAAGCAACTGCAGTGCGTTCTGCAGGCGGGAGGCGGGAATTTCCGAAGTGGCAAGATGCGCGTGGCGAGCGTCCGAGGATGATGACGACAGGTGACGGCCAAGGCAAAAAAAAAAAAAAAAAAAAAAAAAAAAAAAAATTTCAGGGGCTGAGTATCTCGCGTTTTATGAAGCCATTGTGCACACTCGAATAATTTCGCGACGGGGGAGACTAAACGGAGAATCAGCGGAGTCGACGAGGCCGAAGTAGAATAGAGGTCACGATGAGGGTCGCGGCGGAAGAAGGGTCGTCGTTGGTTTAAAAAATGACTTCGAAAGAAAAAGAGACAGAGAAGCAGACCGGCGGGAAGCGGGAAGCGGGAACGACCAAGTATGTGTATGTATGTATACTCGGTGGAGAAGCGAGAAGGGCGAGAGGGAGAAAATAGTGGAAGACCTGGTCGAAGGAGATCGGTTGCGGTGGGTGGCAGGTGAAGAGGGAATGGTTATGGAAGCGGTGGGACGTCGGAAGACGGTGGGACGGTAACGCGAGGCAGAAATCAGGAAACGGAGAACAGAGAAGGACTGTGCAACGTAATGCGGAGGGGAACGGCAGATAGCGCGGGTGGGCAAAAAGGAGAGATCAAACTTGGAAGGAAGCAAGATGAGACTCTGCTCGTACACCGTGTGTGCTCCGTATGTGTCGCAGCAGTGAGGGTCTTCGGGTGGATATTGAACGGCAACAAGACTGTGCTCAGGCACAGTGCACGCGGGCTATGACTTGAAAAGAACAGAGGCTATGGTTTTTCTAATTTCGACAAACAGTGCATCGTGGTTTCCTATTTTTCCCTGCCGCCAAGTCGAAAAACGGAAGGGGCTAACGGGCCAAGGACGGGAACACATGCAGCGACATTACGGAGTAGTGGCGTAAAAATACGGAGTAAAGTATCTTTGCACTGGAAGAATCGGGTGGGGGTACCTTTTTGGCGTTCTGGGCTGGTCTGCGGCGGCCTATGACGCCATCTCAGCCGACTTTCAACTAAGCAGCCGCGGAAAGAAAAACGTTGACAGCGCGGCAAACAAAGAAGGGACTTTTGTCTGGCACAAAGCACTTTGTCTAGGATACTCTTCGAGGAACCGTGCGAGGCGAACAAAATTGTGCAAAACCCGAGACAGACTAATAGACAGCGTTACTGTTTGTCATATCAGAGCGAGATGCCTTGACCGATGTGGACAAGATCAGGGTCGAGCAACCCGCGCTTAAAGTCACCCCGAGCGCAACCTTACCCGGAACGGCAAACCATAGAGGAGGCAAAGTGGGCCACACTCGTCAAAAATGTTGGAAGCCCGCATCCTGAATCTTGGCCTTCTCGGGCCACATTTGAAGAGCCTGGGCCCCGAAAGACCGACAAATGACGGTGGTGTGCATGGCTGCGACTTTCCATATGCAGGTTTAGGCGCCCACAGCTCCCCGCATATCTGTTACTATCCAGTCTTGGTTCTATTTCTATCCGCGTTTACGATTGAGGGACCGGAAGAGCGGATTACGCCCTGGGAAAGCCGTTTGGTCGGTGTATCTGGTAATCCCACACCGGCCCCTCTATCGCAAAGGTACTGCGCACGCAATCGTCAAGATGCAAAACGCTGATGTCGGCGATGCATAAATATTGCCCCTGGCAGCATGATCTCATTCAACTGGCCACCTACACTCCCGAAAAATGCGTTGGCAAGAACCTGTTTTGGTAGCGGCCGTAAATTTCTGTTCATCCATAGTAAGATAAGGATACATGGCCTCCTCCCTCCTTGGGCGCTATAACCGCACATGCACGTCCAGACAGTCAATCCGCCATTCCCGCCGTCCGAGGAGACTGCGCAGCCACTCCAGCCCGATGCCAGTCCACTCCTCTGGGACGCTGGTCAGCCGGGCAGTTACCGCGCTTGCCAGTGCTGATACCGTGGTGTTTAGCATCGATATTTGAGCCGAAAGCGCATCGCTGTTGGAGCCAGTGCTGTTGTTATTGGCACCGCCTGCGCAGGTAGGGCAGTACGCCGACCTTGTGGTGACTCTGGGCTCAAACCAGTTGCTGCTGATGTCGAAGAAACAATGGTCCGACCAATTGCAACTCGTCATGAACAGAACCAGAAGCAAAAACGAGCAATACACACACGGCCGATTTAAAAAGTACGTGCACGCGAAGAAAAGGAAAATGAACGTCGGCGAGGCATTTGTCGGTATGAAGAGAAGAGGGAGCCAACTGTGAGCGGTCAGTTAGCCATTTTCCACGGAAAAAAAAAAAGCAGAAAATACGGAAGACACAAGGGGAAGATGCTACCTCCGAAGACAAAACATGATGTCTGGCAGCAGCCCCAGAAACGAAACGGCAACACCTCACGCGTGGTTTTCTTTGCGTTCGCCGTCCGCACTCGATTATAATCGTCGTCCCTGTAGTGGCGTACAAATGGCTAAACGTATTGCGCCGTATCGCGAGCGTACAGGAGTGATGTTGTCCAGTTGTGCCCGGTGAGTTGCCTGTGGTGAGTAGAAGGTGATGGTTTTGCCTCTCTGGAAACATCTCCGGATATTTTGGAGACTTAAAATCCAGGCGCAATAGCTGTGACTTGTGCACGGGCCAACACGGCCTAATTTCTGCCCAATCTAGCCGCTAGCGTCAGTAGCTCCTGACCGCCGTGAGGCATCTATCTGCTCTAAAAAAAAAAAACATCAAAGCCTAAAAAAGCTGCGAAGCTTCCTTCCTATTTTTTCTCTTCACGTTTCTACCATCTTAACAAGCATTCACCCATCTCTGCAGCCCTTCCACCTGTGACAAGAAACGCACAGGTCGATATAGTGCTTGCTAATAAAGTCTTTTTGGACTCGCCCTGCGTTTGCTGCGTTGTTTCAAAGCTGCTCTTTTCCATTTTGCCGCTCTTTTGTTCTTTGTTTTATTTTTCCTTCCTTCTCTTCACGTTTATCCCAACGACGTTGAACTTGCCTCTTATCTTTACGTTGAACCTGCCTCTTATCTTTTTCTGTTTCTGAATATTATCTCGTCCATCAATCCCACACCACCGTTGTCTCAGCACCTCTCCGTTCCAAGTACTGTTGCGACACAGCCTCATCACCACCAATACCACCTGCGTGTCACTATCTGCACTATGTCTGCCGAGAACAACGACAACTACAGGCACGCAGATGGCCAGTCCGGTGCTGGCCTGGAGATGTTGCTGGCTCACCTGCGTGGTCATTCAGATCAGGGTACCTCTCCTCATTCGTCCACGATGAGCCATTCGACCACGCACCACCAGCAGTCGCCTCCTGCCACTGATTCATTTTACGCGCCGCATCAATACCAACACTCGGCTGGATCCCCGCCGAATGCCCCTCCTGCTCCAGCTATGCATCCGCCTGTTTTCCAGAATCCTGCTATTGCTGCTCTGTCTTCCTCGAGCGCACTGCCTTCTGCACCAACACCGCCTGTCGGCGGCGGCTTTCCAAATGCCTCATTTCCTCCATCTTTGCTTGGAACCATTGGTTCTGGTCGTCTTTCAGGAGACCGGACTTCTAGCTCGCATCTTCTGAACCTTCTCAAGTTCAGTGGCAACCACGCCGGCTCGAACTACGCCTCTGCAGCACCGCAGACTCTGGCTGCACTTCACCCTGCAGACGAACCTGAGTCCGAGGTCGATGACCCCGAAGCCATCCACCAGCCACAGATCAAACATGCGGCCCCGACGACCATCCACGCACCTGCGCCGGCTCCTTCGGACCCATCTGGCCTTCTTGCAGCCCTTATGAGGGGCTCGCTGAAGGAGGAGGGAGCTAGGTCTGAGCCTGCACCTGCATCTGCGCCTGTAGCACCATCTGCCCCGTCTGCTGCGTCTGCTGCGTCATCCGCTCAGTGGGCCTCAACGTCACAGGCATCTGATACGCAGCAGTATCTGCTAAACCTGCTCAACCGACCCAAACCAAGCCAGAGCAGTGACCCTGCTTCGGGCGACGCAGTTAATGGCCCAAGCCGCTTGACACCTAGCTCAGTTGGAAGTCACCATATGGGAAGCCAGCAGCAACACCATCTGTCGACAGCGGCATCGCCGTCAACCACTCTGTTCAACCACCATGATCCATTCGATGGCCTGGTGGAGGCGCCTTCTATCGATCGCACACCCAAATCCTCTACAACCACAGGAGGCACGGGTTCTGCACCTTCTCCGGTGCCTTCTACTACAGCAACTACGGAGACGGTAGCAACCGTGGCAACTGCAGCGACAGCCAAGCCGGTGCAGATTTTGAGAAATCCTTCACATAAGCAACCGAAGAGAGACAATCTTTCGAGCCGTGAACCGAGCCCTGCTGGCAGTCCCAGTCTTTCAGGTGACAAGAATGCGGAACAGTCGCATGCCGCAGCGCTTCAGACCGATGACTCCGCATACGAGACTACCGGTAGTGATGCTAAGGAAGATGACAGCGATGCAACGGCCGCTGTTCACAACGGCGTCGCCCAGGAGACCGACAACGATGACACCGAAAATGAAAACGACCTAGCCCTGTCGAGAAAAGAGGCAGACTCGGATGCTACGGCCCATGTGCAGGACGTGGATGGCACGCAGGATGGCCAGGAGAGCGTGGTGCCCGCTCTAGGCGAAGACGCTGCTCAGGATGATACTGACGATGCTACTCGCGACAATGTTGCTGATAGCTGGGAGAGTGCCGATGCTGAGATAGGCGAGGGTGATGAGGTTGCTACCCACGAGGCGCAGTCTTCCCCGGTGAAAGTCTACAACTTCCCCATGAAGCCTTGGATCTCAATCGACGTGCAGGACGGCGACGAGGACAACCTACCTGTCTTTGGCGAAGGCTCGATTCTCGACATTGCGCGGCTGAAAAAGGAGTTCGACCAGATCGATCGCAATCTTGTTGCTGCCTCGGAATACTACATGGTCTATGGCATGTCCAAGGCTGGTGGTCTCCGTGTCATCCGCCAGTCTGACGGTCGTGACGCCAAGCTTTTCACCGACACGCGTGACCGTATTTTCAATGTTGCCATGTCTTTTGGCAACGGCGATGCTGGTGCTATCCCACGGGATGCTACTATCGGCACAGGTATTAGCGGCACGGTTTACTGGGTTCAAATTCGGGAAGGCGACAAGGATCACCTGGAATATGCTCACCCTGAGCTTTACGGCTTTGCCCTGCCACCCATTCCGTCACACGAAGGCGACGCCCCCGGTGGTGTACTGAAGACGCGCGCTCGCACATCCTCCGGCCACCCGGAATACTTTGCCGTCGGACGCGGCAAGTCGATCAACATCGTTTGGCCCGCCTTTATTATGCAGAACAACCTGTTCCTGCCCGGTCATGACCGCGTGGTGGACACCGAAAAGTTGTCGAAACAATGCTCTCTCAAGATCAACACGGGCAAGGCCGGGAAGGACTTCAGCTTCAGCCAGGATGACACCATTGTGGTTTCTCTCGATAAGTCGGGCCGGGTCAAGTTTTGGGACGTGCGTGATCTCACGGCTCCTAGCGAGACCGCTGACCCGCGCCACCCTGTTCCTGCCTTCACCAAGTTGGAAATCAAGGAGCCTATCATGACCCTTACCACAACACCAGAGGGCGAGAAGGCCTGGCCCACGTCTGTGCTACTGCTTGATAAGGTCCGACCGTACCAGAAGGGTTCGGCACTGCGCTACATGATCATCGGCATGAAGCAGAACCACACGCTACAGCTGTGGGACCTGGCCTTGGGAAAGCCTGTGCAAGAGTTCAACTTGCCTCACAGCAAGGAATCCGATGCCGTGTGCAGCGTTATGTACCATCCGGCGACGGGTATGATCGTGGTCGGTCATCCAACGCGCAACTCGGTCTATTTCCTGCACCTTTCAGCGCCCAAGTATACAATGAAGAGCATGTCGCAGGTGGACTACATTCAACACTTGGCGGCCCAAGATGGGTCGATTCCGCAGCCGGACTCGACGGCTGTTATCAGCGGCCTGCGTGAGTACTCGTTTTCGAACCGAGGTGCCTTGCGCAGCCTGGACATACTGGAGAGTCCGGCAACCAACGCAGATGACGACAACCCTACTTTGTTTGAGCTGTACGCTATGCATTCCAAGGGCGTCAGCTGCCTTTTCGTTCGCCAGGCAGAGCTAGGGTGGACCAAGGACAACAAGGTCATGAAGCCCGTCGATGCTGTCGAAGCTGGAAAGGTCAAGATCGGGAAGCTGAAGACACCGCAGCAGCCTGTACCGTCTGCGGAGCAGCCACGTGGTGCTGTTGGCAATGGTGGGCAGCCTGCTACGCGTATCTTAACGTCGCGTCCTGCCAACCGAGTCGAGTCCGCTACCTCTGGACACAAAGCGGCGGAGCCTATCACTGTCCCTGGCAAGCCGCGGGCAGCAGTGGAACCGCGTGATGATGCCACCTCGACTGACAAGCTCGAGAAAAGGGGCCGCAAGAAGAAGGCTGTTGCGGGCACCGTTGCCCCTGTAGCAAACGCCACGACGGCTACAGACCGCGAGACAGGTGGTCTCCCGAACGGAAATGGCACCGTCCGATCTCCGCCAGTGCTGTTGGCTACAAAGACGCCATCAGATGCGCTCAATTCATCCAGTGGCTCACCCCGCCCGTCTGCAGCGGCTGCCGCCCTGGCACCCTCGCAGTCAGCAACTCTCAATATCAACCAAGAGGTGATCGATTCACGGATCAACACTATGGAGGCCCGCATTTGTGAGCGCGTATCGAGCTCGGTGCACGTGGCATTCGACGACATGCGGCAGAATCTCAACCAGCAGCTTCACGATCGCGACGCAGATTTTGAGAAGCGGCAGCATGAGCTACTGGATGTTGTGTCCAAGGTGCTCAACAGCAACACGGAGCAGGTTCTGAGCAAGATTGTGCGTGCCGAGTTTGACAAGTCCGTGGTGCCGGTGCTCCGCCGCGATGTGGCCCTGGCTGTCGCAGAACAGTTGGGCGGCCAGATCAATGCGCAGGTGGCGACGGTCTTGCAGCGAGAGCTGCAGCGCGCGCTGCCTGCCCAGCTCGCGACTAGCGTGTCCAGCGGTCTGTCGAGCCATCTGACCAGCAGCCTGGTGGCCAGTCTGCGCAACCCAGACGTCTCGAAAGCGCTCACCGACAAGGTAGCCCAGTCGGTGACACGCAACGTTAACGATCTTTTCAGCCAGGCGCTAGCCAACGACTTGGTGCCCAGGATGTCGGCGATGACAACGAAGGCTGTGCAAGACATTTCGGCAGAGCTGCAGTCCGAGCACCAGGGGACGGTGAGGGCTATGCAAGCGATGATGCAAACAGAGCTGGCTCAGGCGCAGGCTGTTCAGGCGGCCCAGAATGAGAAGATTGATTCGCTTGTTCATCTGGTGACACGTCTCTCCGGTACGGTAGCGACGCTCGCAGCCGCCCAGACACAGCAGCAGCAGAACCAGCTGCCCAATATGCAGGGGAGCAACAGCGACAGCTTACAGCAGTCCTACCTTCCGCAGCAGCATCAGCACCAGCATCAGCAGCCGCGTCCGGTTCACCACGCTCCTCCCTCGCATGCGCCCTCTTCTCAGCAGCGGTTCGCGGAGACGCAGCAAAACTATCACCACAGCCCGACGGGAACGCGTGTGGCAAGCGGCGGTGCGATGCCCGGGTCTGGAGTGAGTGACATGTCGCCGTCGCATCAGCATCAGCAGCACCAGCCGCTCCAATACCAGCCACCTCCGCAGCCGACGGGCGTGCTCTACCCGCCAAACAAGACGCAGGAAGAGCGTGAGCGTGAGGAGATTGAGCAGGCTGCAGAGGCGATTGATGAATTGCTGCGGGCGGGCAAGTTCGATGAAGGCATGATGCGCTGGCTGCAGAGCAATGGCAAGGAGGAGCAGCTGTTTCAGCGCGTGATCCAAAACTACGCGCCGGACTTCCTCAGCAGCCTTCAGCCGCTCGTCCTCCTGTCGGTTGGTACTACCGTTTCCAACGGGATGAACGGGCCGTTGATGGCGCAGAAGCTGGCTTGGACGGAGATGGTGATCCTGAGCTTGTACCAGCTAGTAGGACAACTGGTAGGTTTTGCGCTGTCATTTGTGTCTTTTTGCTTTTTTGTTCCTGATTGTACTAACGTGGCTAGGATGACCAAACCCGTGAAATTACGCCGAACGTGCTGCTGCACATCCGCAGCCGCCTCGACAGCCTGCAGCTGCAGCTCAGCAAGGTGGTGCCGATGGGGGATCCTCAGCGGAAGAACATTAGCCAGATGATCGGTGTGCTGAACCGGTTGGTGGAGGCGACATCCCAGCCGCCGGTCTACTAGGGGACGGACACGGTGGGAGAGGAAAGCCAGAGTACGGCAACTATGCCTTTGCAGAGGTCTGGGGCGGCGCCCAAAGCGCCCGGTGCTCTGCTAGAGCCGTCGGACAGGATGAGCCCGTCTCGGGCACCGACGCGTTTGCAACCTGACGAAGCGACTATGCGGCCCTCGGGAGTGTCGGGCGGCGGCAGCATCCGACGTGAGGATGTCGGTGCAGGAGCTGATGCTGGGCTGGTGGCCACAGGGCTGCAGCGATGGCCACGGCCGGACAAGAAACCAACAACGGGCCGGGCTCGTCTTCTTGAGCTCTTCTTGAGCTGAAAACACCGGTGGAAGAGGAAGGGCGATGGGGCGATTTGCGCAGCACTGGTGGTTTTCCGTGTCTTGTTTGTTAATGTGTCTCGTTTTGCTTTGTTTGCTTTTGCTTGTTTTCTTCATCTTTCCACGCGTATGGACGAGGACGTTCCGTTACGATCCAGCGGAAGTCTGGTTGCGTGTTTGTTTTTTGTTTTTTTTTCGTTTATTATCTCGCCAAAGGCCTTAATCTGGTGCCCATGGCACATATGTAGTACTATAGCGTCATGAAAAACATGAGTTTGTTCTTCCTATCCAAGATGCCTTTCCTGTGATGGCAGTTTAGGGGAAGAAAAGGCCGTCTTAGTCGCGATAAGAGCTTATCGGGTTTGGCGGGCATTTTTTCCTGCCTCTTTTTTTTCAAGTTGCCTACTGCGGCAACTATACATCCACTTGCTATTCACAGGCAACACGACGAAGCCTACCGCACTGGTCCGTACATTATGGCGTCTGTCGTGCAGCCAAATGCCTGGGTTGGCTTTAAGCTGCCGTCCGAGAACGTGCGCTTTCTGCAGGTGGTGCCCAACACGTGAGTCGAGATGTGTTTTCCTTTTTTTTTTTTTTTTTTTTGCTGTTGTCCGATGCTGACGGAGGCCATGCGCGTAGGATGCTTTCGCTTGGCAAATACGGCACGTTTCCGAGCAACCTGATCATCGACCGTCCGTTCCATTTGACGTACGAGCTGCAGGACCGGCGCGAGGGCGAGTCCTTTTGCCGCCTGCGCATTGTGCCGCCGGCGGAGCTGCACGCGGAGGCGATCGCGGACGAGGCGCGGGGACGGTCGCCGGAGGAGGGCGACGATGCGGCTGACGACAACGACGACGATGATGCTGCGGATGGCAGGGTCGCCACCGGCGACGACGAGAGCGGCGGCAGCAGCAGCAAGGCGACGGCGGTGGACATGGAGAGCCAGGCGGTGATTGTGCGGAGCAACGAGCGGGGCGCAGCGGCGGCGGCGGCAATGACGACGACGACGACAACGACGACAACAATGACGGTGCCGCAGGCGCTGTCGAACGAGGAGATTCTGCAGCTGAAGCGCGAGGGTGCAGACGCGGGGCGGGGGCTGATTGCGCAGCTGCTGCGGTCGCACGCGGCGCTGGACCAGAAGACGGCGTTTTCGCTGGCCAAGTACAAGCTGCTCAAGACGAAGAAGTACCTGCGGCGGTTCTCGGTGCTACCGCTGGACGTGTGCTCGCTGGGCAACTGGCTGCTGGGCGAGAAGGACGCGGGCAGCAAGATTCTGGAGCTGCGCGACGAGATGGTCGGGCTGCTGGGCTGCTGGGCGAATGTGCACTATGGCGGGCCGGACCGGCACCTGGAGGAGCCGGGGGGCGAGGCAGAGAAGCTGGACGCGGCCAACGACGAGAAGGATCCGGACGGGGCGGCAGAAGAACGCGTGCCCGAGGGGCAGCCCGAGGAAATCCCGCCAGCGCCAGACCTGTCCAAGCTGCTGGCGGGCGGCCGCTGGCTGGTCGTGGACGACACGGGCGGGCTGCTGGTGGCGGCGATGGCGGAGCGCATGGGGGTGCTGTACGCGGGAGAGAGCACGGAGAGCACAGAGGGCACGGAGGGCACGGAGAGCACGGAGAGCACGGAGACGCACGACGAGGCGGCGACGGAGGCCGTCCGGGCGGATGAGCCGGAAACAGACGGCCAGCAGAGCGTGCTCCCGTCACGGCCGAGCAGCAGCAGCAGCGGTCCTTCACAGCAGCAGCAGCAGCCACTGCAGCGGCCGAAACGACGCGCGCAGGACGACTTCCACGTGCCCTTCTCGTTGCAGAACACGCTGACGGTGGTGCACGCGAACATGCAGCCGAACCTGACGTACCTCAAGTACTTTGGCTTCGACCACACGGACGCGGGCCGCAAGCCGCACCCGCTGGCGGACCACGTGCTGTGCCTGTCGTGGCTGCAGCTGCTGGCGCCCGAGCGCGACGGCGTGTACGGGCCGGCGCCGGCGGTGCAGCCGGCGGACGTGCTGGCGGAGTGGAAGCCGGCGCGGCGCGGCAACTACCACCGCAAGCGGCGGCGGTGGGCGCGGACGCGGCACGTGGTGGACGCGGCGCGCGCGGGCGGGTTCGCGGGGCTGGTGGTGGCGACGACGCTGGACCTGGTGTCGACGCTGCGGCACACACTGCCGCTGCTGGCGGGCGGCGCCGCGGTGGCGGTGTATGCGCCGACGCTGGAGCCGCTGACGCGGCTGGCCGACTGCTTCAGCGTGGGGCGGCGGGCGGCATGGAGCAGCGGCGCGGCGCCGGGGCCGGCGGGGGGCGCCTCCGTGGCCGAGCTGGAGCGGTGGCCCGGGTCGGCGGCGTTTCCGCTGAACCCGATGCTGCTGCTGGGCGTGACGGTGCAGACGAGCCGGGCGCGGCGCTGGCAGGTGCTGCCGGGGCGCACGCACCCGCTGATGACGGCGCGGGGCGGCGCCGAGGGCTATGTGCTGACCGGGTACAAGGCACGGCCGGCGGAGGGCCGGGTCACGGCGCGGGGGCGGTTCAAGAAGCGCAAGGCGGAGGAGGCGTAGGAACTGCGCGGCATGGCATGGCACTGTCAATTGAATCGGGATTCCTTCTTGACCGGACGGACACCCTCTACAACGCCTTGCCCATAAACTTCCGCTTGGTAAAGCTCAACCACCACTTGCTCGGCTGGCCGTCGCCGCCGTCAGGGTACACGCGGGCCAGCAGCCGGGCGGCGAGCTCTTGCCGCACCTGTGCCATGTACTGGCGGAGGAGCTCGGCGTCCTGGCGGTCACGGGGGGGTTCGTACATCTGGGGTAGTTAGTACGTGGAAAAGTACACCGAAAAACAACAACAACAAGAACGCCGCGACTGGGGCCAACACACCTGATTCAGCGGCCAGCCCGGGTCGCCCGGAATGGCAAAGTGGTTGTCCAGCGCCAGGTTGGTGACGTCCTTGGTGGCCTCGCGCACGGAGGCCGTGGGCTTGATCTTGGTCAGGCAGTCGCTGACGAACCAGATGCCGTACACCAGCAGGCGGTCGGCCGGGCCCTGGATCTCAAAGTTGCGGAAGAACGTGTTGGCCCGGAACAGGGCCAGCACCTCGTCCAGGATGTCGTAGCTCTCGCTGTCCGGGTCGGGCGCCTCGCCGGCCGGCAGGTCTGCGGGGAGGGGCAGCGTGTAGGCGGGGCCACGGGTCTTGGTGCGCAGCGGCAGCAGCGGGAAGTTGCCGATGAGCCGGCTTTGCGCGACGGCAGGGTCGGCATTGAAGACGGAGTTGTAGGCCTACAGAGGTCAGCAGGGCGGAGGGGGGGGACGGCAAAGAAACGAGGAGGGGAGAAGAATTGACGCACCGGCATGGTGCTGGCAATGCGGCAGTCTCGCAGCCGGACGGGGGGGCAGAAAATGGGAGATGCGGTGCCGGGTGGGCGTCGGGAAAAGGGGCGGCGGCGGATGGGTTGTCGTCCCGTCGTCTGGAGCTTGCGTCGAGATGGTGGTTGTCGCTGGCGGGCGGTGGCCTCGGACAGGCCAGAGACCCCACTTGTGCAAATAGCACTGCCTCGTCGGCAAGGCATGAACACTGCTGCCTGCGCGAACGCGAGTGGGGGCCTTCACGTGTGTACGCGAAAGTTTCGTGCGGCCCCCCTCTTTCCCTTTGTCGGGCGGGAAGCACGACTCGCCCCTTCCGCGTTTGACAAGCATCGTCCTTTTCCTGTTCGCCACGCATGCGGTGCTTGCCTAGAGGATTCTTCCTACTTCACTGTCCTTTTTCTCTGTACTTTTTCACACTCTCTGCATCGATAGGCGACAGGGCGACAGGGCGTCAACGGCTCGCGACAGTATTCTTTTTTTTTTTTTGCTTTGCGCGCGCGTTTTCTCGCGTCGTGCCGCCCCAGTCGCACTGCGCAGAAGAAGAGAAGATAGGACGACGCGCGAACGATCCAGGTACGGAAATGACGAGGAATGGTCTTGTCACCCTTGCTTACCGTGTTAGTTTGATGGCGACCGCGTCGCACCAGCCGGCACTGGAGGACAGCTCGGCGCAGACCGCCACGCAGCGGCCGCCCACGCCGACGCCGACGTGCCCGGCGGTGGCCAGCCCAGCCAAGGCCAAGACGCCGACGTCGCCGGCCATCATGCCGGCGTCGTGGCGGGTGCGGGTGCCGACGCTGCCGGAGCCCGGGTCGTTGTACGACCTGCTGTACCAGAACCAGGGCACGGCGCTGTTTGTGCGGCCGGTCCTGTGGACCGAGCAGCACACGACGCTGCTGCGGGCAAGGTTTGTGGAGCGCGCGCCGATTGTGGCGCCGACGCCGGACAGCCGCACGTTTGACAAGGAGCTGCGGCCGTCGCGCGTGGCGGACAGGCTGAAGGGGCATCTGCTCTTTCTGCTATCGGACGGCTCGTCGGACATGAACGTTGCGGCCGATGCAGACACAGACGACGACGACGACGACGACGATAAGAACAACAACAGCAACAATGCCGGGCCATGGCAGCTGGGCCTGGCAGAGCACATGCACCGGCTGTTGGCGACGTTCTACCCCGCGACGTTTTCGGGCTACGCGCGCAGCCGGCGGGAGTTTCGGCTCTACTTTGGTCAGCGCGGGTACCGCTGCTACCTGCAGGCGACGGCGACGTGGACGCCCAAGACGGCGGCGGGCCCCACGATCGCGTACGTGAACCGGAGCCGGTTGGCGGCGCTGCGGCAGCTGATGTTTTCCGGGGGGCGGGGCGGCGACGTTCGGATCAACCTGCCAGTGCGGCGGCTGCAGTCGATCAAGCTGAAGGAGGTGCTGCCGCGGGACGCGGACCGCGACGCGTACCTGGTGGGCCTGTTTGTGGCGATGGCGCAGGCGCACTTCTACGACAGCGGGTACGAGGCGAGGATGGCGACCAAGGCGCTGGGCGACCTGCGCGGCCCGCTGTGCAAAGAGGCGGGCGCGGTGGCGGCCTTGCAGGACGTGACGCTGCGGATTGTGACGCACGACAACACGACGTCGGACCTGCTGGTGTACACGGCGGTGGTGACGGCGTCGTTTCTGCAGCGGTTCCTGACGCCGACCAAGGCGGCGTCGGCAGGGGCCACGGACGGGCTGCGGATCCGGCTGGTGCGGTTGCCGGCGTATCCGATTGTGGGATTGAAGGAGCGGCTGGGCCAGGCGCTGGGGGCGGACTGTGTGGGCGGTGACCTGGCGGCGGCGACGGCGGAGGCCGAAGACGACGCCGCCGCCGACGACGTGTACTGCGGGATGGAGACGTGGGAGACGGGCGAGGACCGGCAGGCACGGCTGGCGGCAGCACGGGAGGCCGAGACGGCAGAGAGGGCACCTGCTGGCACGAAGCGGAAACGGGATGAGGCCGGGTCGGCGACAGCACCGGCGACAGCAGCAGCGACAGCAGCGACAGCAGCGACAGCAGCGGCGACGACAGCCCGGGACGCGAGGAAGAAACGACGGACGCGGTCGTCGGTGCAGGTCTGTTGAGACGGCGGCCTCTGCATGATTAAACGATTTATGATATTATTACGGTGGTGGCAGGGATCACGGCGTTTGGCGCAGGGTTGACAGATGGCAGTGGACCGTTGACAGTGGACCGTTGACAGTGGACCGTTGACAGACAGACCGACTCGTATCTTGTGATACGCGGAATGGAACAAACTGCTGCCCGATAAGGCTGAAGACACAGAAAACGGGCAGGCGCTGGTGGAAAAAAGCGTGTTGGACGCGGTAATAAGCAAGGTAGGTGCTGTGGAGTAAGTCAACACGAGGAGACAGGGGGGGACCATGGCTCGGTCGCGGCCAGGGCGTCGTATCCGTCGTATTATCGCAGGCGATGGAGCATCTCACGCCGTCAGCGACGCAGACAGGATTGGCCAATGCAGCGAGTTCGGGGCGGAGCCAGCACGACCGACCCCCTGTTCGAAGGATTCGCTGCGAATGGCGACGGGCAGGCGTCGCGGAGGTGGACTTTGCTCTGGCTGTGGCGCAGCTCCGTCCGTGGTCGGTGTGTTGTTTTGGTGGAACGAGGAGTCAGCACCGGGGGCGGGTTCCTCCGCCGTATCGTGCGTCTGTCCAGCCTGATACACCTCGAAATGACCCTCGCACGCGGCCCGGCACGGCCAGGCACCGCCACAGAGAGAGAGGGTGCTCTCTGGCAGGAGATTGCTTGGGTCATCAACCCCCCCCCCCCGGCTCGAAGAGGAGACAATCTCAGGCCCCGGCCGGCGCTTGACGCTTGACGCTTGACCGCTTGTGTCTGCCCCCTCCCCCCTCCCCGAGTGTTCGTTGTCTCGTCTTATTTTTTTTTTTCTCCTTTTTTTCTTCTTTTTCTTTTTCTTCTTTCTTTTTCTTCTCTTTTCCCCTTTTGCTTCCTTCCCCCCCCCGCATTTTTTTTTTCTTTCTTCCCGCCCCCGTCCCGTCCGGCTGTCGTTTCCTTTTTCTGTCTGGTCGTGGCTGTTGATTTGTGTTTTGAGCTGTGTTTGTTCTTTTGTCGGGACTCTTTGGTTGGTGTTTTGATTCTGGTTCTTCGCAATGGCCCGTCTCTTGACGCTCGCCCTGCTGGGCGCAATGGCCGAGGCGTCGTTCTTCCAGCCTCCGCAGGTGACAGCATCAATGGCGCTGCCCCTCGACGGCTTCTCGCCCGTGGAGACGCCAGCGCCAGACCTGCGGCGAGCCAAGGCGCGGCGGACGGTGGACAGCACGACGGTGTTTCTGGCGCCGGACAACACGTGCGGCTATGTGGACGGGAAGCAGAGTGCGTGCGGCGGATCCTGGGGGCGCCCGAGCGACGGCCAGTATGCAGTTCCCGTTCTGTCCGTGCTGACCCTTTCCCTTTCTCTGCAGGCGTCGTCTTCTCGTGCAACGACAACTTTGCCCAGTGCGCCATCACGTCGACGACGGGCACCGGCTACATCGGCTGCTGCGACGCGGGGTCGTGCAACGGCTACCACACGACGTGCATCGACATGCTTACGTACGCGAGCCGCAGCTGCGGTGCCAACTGCAGCGACGACGCCCAGGTGCTGCTGTGCACCGCGACGGGCGGCCAGTCCTGCAACACGATCACGATCAACGCGGCCGCGTTCAACGTCTGGGCCTACTACTGCGTGGACGGCGCGGCGTCGACGATCCAGAACGTCGAGACGACGTACTCGGGCGAGACCGACGGCCGCTCGTTTACGCGCACCGTTGTGCACATGACGGCGTCGGCGGCACCGACGGGCGCCAGCTCGGGCGCCAGCTCGGACGGGAGCTCGGACACGGCGGGCGCGCCGACCGACGCAGCCTCGAACACCAAATCGACCGCGAGGCCGACCGATGAGTCCACCTCGGAGGCCACCTCCGAACCGACAACGCCGGCATGGGACGACGACGACGGGGAGAGCACCAACCACGCGGGCGCGATCGCCGGCGGCGTGGTGGGCGGCGTCGCCGGCATCGCGCTGGTCGCCGGCCTGGTGCTGCTGCTGGTGAAGCGGCACCACAAGAACGCGGCGGCCGGCGACGCGGCGGCGGCGGCAGCAGCAGGAGCAGGAGCAGAAGCAGGAGCAGAAGCAGGAGCAGGAGCAGGAGCAGGAGCTGGAGCTGGAGCTGGAACTGGAGCAGGAGCAGGAGCAGCGGGCGACGGTGGTGGCGCTGCCGGCGGATACGCCGCGGTGCCGCAGCAGCCGCCGTACTACGCGGGGCAGCCGTCGCCGTCGCCGTCAGAGGGATATGCGTACTACGGCGCTGGCGGCAGCGGCAGCGGCGTGGTGATGGCGGAGGCGCCGACGGACGATGTTACGGCGGCGAAGGCGGCGGAGCGCGCGGCCTCGACGAGCCCAAAGCAGCCGGGCGCGGCAACGCCGGGCACGAAGGACTACGGCCAGATGAGCATGGCCAGCGAGGTGTCGTCGGTGTCGTCGCCGTCGCCGCACGCCGGGGGGGCGAGTCCGGGGGGGACGGTGCCGCCGACGATCTTCGAGGCGGCCGGGACGCCGGTGCACCCGGAGGCGATGCACGAGTTGGCGTAGGGTGCTTGGCGAGGAGAAGAAAGGAGGAAAGGAAGAAAGAAAAAAAAAGAGAAGAAAAAGAAAAAAGAAAAAAAAAACAGAAGAGCGGCTTATATCCCTTTGTTTCTATACTAATAATACATGCATCTTGGGTGGTTGTCCGACGCTGCTCTCACAGCTCGTTGCCGCGGGTGAGCTCGACGACGAGGGGGATGGCGCAGCGCGCGACAAAGGCGGTGGTCCGGGACGAGCCGTTCGGTCGCGCGTTCGTGGTCGTGTTCCGTGTCCGTGTTCCCGCCCGCACCTACAGCGACGGCTGCTGGTCAGCAAAGCGTGCCTGGGTTGGCTGTGCTGGCCCCGGACGCCTACCTCCCCGACACCCCCTTCCCCTCTCGACGGAGCTCGTTTCTCCGCGAATCTACGTGCCCGTTAGGCTCTATCACGGAAGAAGCAGCCTTTTGCAGAAGCCGTCTTTTGCCAATAAACAACAAGAACAACGCTCTCGGTATGCACCTGTTCCCCCTCTTCCGCCTCCCGGCTGGACGCTGCACGCGGGCCTGCCCGTCGTTTCCGGCACCAAGGTCGGGCTCAACATCTGGACGCGCGAGGGAGTGGTCCCAGGGCATGTGCGGGGAGGGGAGTGAGTGGCCGTTTGTGTGTGTGTGTGTGTATCCATCTCTACACTGTTCTGAGAAGTGGGTCAAATTGCGCCTTTGGATTGGCTGACAACACTCGACAATTGCTCCTTGATAGTATAGACGGCTCCTATACAGAGTATAGATATCAGAGACAGGGCCGCCGCCGCCAACAGGAAAGGATGCATTCTGCCGACGGAAAGGCCAGAGAACAAGGTACGATTGACATCGCCATCGAGCTGCACGTGCACCATAGGAGCGACCTTTGACGAGAAGTCCCTGCCCCGTCCGTACGTGGGGAGAGTGACACCTATGATAAACACACGGTTGCCCCGTTGTTCTAGACCCTTCTATCCCTCTCCCGAGTTCTTCATAGGTCCTGCTGCAAGATACGTAGAAGCGTCTTGCGTGGAAACTGGCTGGAGAATGTACTTCCAGGTCGTTTTCCCGCAAGTACTCCGTAAGACCTGCCAAAAAAACCGATTCACTTGGCCAGCACGGCACAGATTCGTTCACCGCCTTCTCGGTTCGATTGCTTAAATACGACCGCTTTCTCCCACAGATCCAACGATTCGACGACCTCGATTTCCGCGCCATGTTCACCCCTCAATGCATCGCCACGCAGCACGTGCCCACGTGGCACGCCGGCCAACGCGGCAGCATCCGTCTGGAGGAGCCTCCGGTCATTCTTCCGGCTCCTCCTGTTGCTGACCATCTCAACTGCCCCTCCCGTGGATACAGGGGCGGCTGACGGGAAAGGATCCTACTCACCGTCGAGCACGAATGCATTTGTGGGGCCGAATATGGGCGCAGCACGATCCTCTATCCGACGCCGTCAGCCTGGCGTGGCTGGAATGAGCGTACCGTTACGGGCTGCGGCTCGGACAGAGAGACAGCCGTCGGCGTTTTTTGCGCGCCCGTCCCGCGTGGCGCGGCCCGAAACGAGCGGCCAATCCGAACGATCCGGGAGGGCTAAAAAGGCATATCAGAACGAACGCGTTGCGGCAAAAAAAGAAAAAAGAAAAAAGGAAAGAAAAGAAAACGACTACTGGTACTCTGCCACGCTGTCCGACGGCCGCAGCACACCCATCATGTCCATCATGTCCATCATCTCCGCCGACACCGGGGTTTCCGGCTCCGGCGGCGGCGGCGGTGGCAGAGCCGGGAAGCTGGCGACGGGGGTCCCTGTTCCCATGCCAGCCGGGGGTGCGCCCGCACCCGCACCCACACCCGCGATGGCGTCCGCGCGCCCCTCGCGCCGCAGCTTCTGTCGGTAGTTGTCAATGTCCTTGGTGGTGAAGAGCACGTCTGGGTGCAGCCGGCGGATGATCTGCGCCAGCTGCCGCGGCTTGACCGCCGGCAGCACGTCCTGCACGGCGCGGATCAGGTCGCGCACCGGCGGCGGCAGCCCGCGCAGCGGCGCCAGCCCGGCCGGGTGCACGACGGCGTCGTGGTTGTGCGCGGCCAGCCCGTCTGCCGAGACGAACGCCCACAGGCCGCCCAGCCGTCTGGGCGACTGCAGCTTGGCCGTCCAACGGCAGTCGCTCTTGTACGACGTCGACTGCCGCGACGTCCGCTGCGACGGCCGCACCCGCCCCTTGGCGCACGCCACGTCCACCCGCACCGTCGCGCCCTTGGCCGACTTGCGCGAGTGCTGCCGGATCACCGCGAACCCGCAGCCGCGCGCCCACTGCTTCACGTCCGCCTCGATCGCCTCCAGCGAGGGGTACAGCGGCCC
>PCDN01000001.1:165437-180190 GCA_002778105.1 Ceratocystiopsis brevicomis
CGGCGGCGGCGCCACCGCCGCCGCCGCCTCGGGGGGGGGAGCGCTGGTTGTGAGTGGGATGCGTCGTGGCAGCAGCGTCGCCATGGATCCGTCGTCGCCGATGGAATAAGGAGATACTCGTCGGCGAGTTTTGCTGTTGTATTATGCAGGCAGGTTTTGGGTGGAGCCTTCCCCACCAGCTTCATTTTCCGGCCACCGTCGGCTGACCGCCTTTATCACCGCCTTGTCTATTCAACAATTCTGCCGGTAAGATACAATGCTATCCTCAGGATACACTCACAGCAAGACGGCTTCTTGCTCCCATTCTGCCTTCCTCCATTTCGTCTTTCGCTTCGCCATTTTCAGTTCTTTGCGAAGCCACCGGGCGGCTTCCGCTGAAACGTCTGTGCATCTACGGTGGCGTCTGCGTAAGATACGCCACCACGAGCGGTTATCGGGTTGGTAGTCCGCCTGCCTATCCGGGCAGCTGCACACGCTTTGGTCACCCGTGGCTGGCGTGACAGCCGGAGTCACGAAGTTCCTGTCCGAGTCCGTCTGCGTCCCGTCCGGGTTCGTCTGACGTTTCTGGGTCGCGGGCCAGGCGCCCGTTCCCGGGTTGCCTGGCACGTTTCCCACGTGTCCGCATGCTCGCCGCCAGCGAATCGGATCATGCGTCTTTCGAATGAGCTGAAAAAGACGGGCACTCTCCTCTCGGGCCTCTCGCCGGCAAAATTTGGGTTCTTTCTGCTCGTCCGGTTTACGTGCGAAGAGCGGCTAGCGTATCTTACTTTAGCACGAACAGACCCACCGCCGATCCGAATCTGACCAATGCGGTGCCGCCGCCGGCACCACGTGTAAGTCGCCCGCCTACACGTTTTCTGCTTGTCCATTTCTACCTTCCCCATTCGTCCATTCGCCGGCTGGGCCTGTATCTTCAGATACAGGTTCCGTTCGGGCAGTACGACTCCGCAGCAGCGACGCCTGCCACCCGCAGTGTACGGCACCCTGTTCCTGGATCGTTTCCTGGACCCTATGGATCCTGGCTGCCCGCAGCCAATGAGCCTCCGGGGAAGTGCACATGCCACTGGTGCTGGGCGGATGTGCGCTTTTTTGCGTTGTCCTATATGAGGACGCCATTGTCCTCCCGGTATCTTTTACGTTGGGCGTGAACAACTGTCTGTCCCATCGCTCGCCCTTGTTCTGTTTTCGTGCTTGTGCTTCTTGTTTCTTCTTCAACATGCGCGCCACCGGTCTTTTGCTGGCTGCGGCCGCGGCGGTCTCGGCCCAGACGGTGGCCGAGAGCGTCCGGTACACGGCCACGAGCGTATCCGACGTGCGGGCGGCGCAGGCCACGGCGCGGACGCGCAGCCCTGTCAGCCACGTCAAGGGCAAGGCGTTTGACCGCATTGCCATCGTCTGGCTGGAGAACACGGACTACACGCTGGCGGTCGACGACCCGAACCTGGCCTGGCTGGCCAAGAAGGGCATCACGCTGAGCAACTACTTTGCCGTGACGCACCCCAGCGAGCCCAACTACTGCGCGTCGCACGGCGGCGACTACTTTGGCATGAACGACGACGCCTTCAACTTTGTCGACCGCAACATCAGCACCGTCGTCGACCTGCTGGAGCAGCGGGGCATCAGCTGGGGCGAGTACCAGGAGGACATGCCGTACAGCGGCTTCGAGGGCTTCGGCTGGGTCAACCAGGAGACCGGCGCCAACGACTACGTGCGCAAGCACAACCCGGCCATCCTGTACGACAGCAACACGGCGAGCGCCGACCGCCTGGCGCAGATCAAGAACCTGACCATGTTCTACAAGGACCTCGAGGCCGGCACGCTGCCGCAGTGGATGTTCATCACGCCCAACATGACGTCCGACGGCCACGACACGTCCGTGACGGTGGCCGGCGCCTGGACGCGCGGCTTCCTCGAGCCCCTGCTGGACGACCGCCGCTTCATGCAGAACACGCTCGTGCTCGTCACCTTTGACGAGAGCGGCACCTACGCGATCCAGAACCGCGTCATGGGCATCCTGCTGGGCGACGCCGTGCCCGAGCACCTCCACGGCTCCACCGACGACCACGTCTACTCGCACTACAGCGAGCTGTCCACCGTCGAGGCCAACTGGAACCTGCCCACGCTCGGCCGCTGGGACGTCGGCGCCAACGTCTTCGACCTCGTCGCCAAGCACACCGGCGACTGCGTGCGCACCGTCAACGACACCTACCTGGCCAGCCGCTTCCTCAACCTCTCGTACGACGGCGTGTTCAACAGCAAGAAGAGCTACGCCGTCTACCCCAAGCCCAACCTGTGCCTCGAGAAGCACGGCCGCCGCGTCGCCGACTCGGTCAAGGCCACCTGGAAGGACAGCAAGGCCCCGTCCTACTACCAGGATACCGTGCTGCCTGCCGATGGCCTGGTGCCGCCGCCGCGCTACGGCTGGCAGTAGGGGGAAGCAAAAAAAAAAAAAGAAAGAAAAAAGAAGCCGACGGGAAGAGAGGACAAAGGACAAGGACGCACCAAAAAGGGGGTGTAATCCATGGATAGAGATACTGGTAGAAAAAAAACCCAGAAGCCGTTGGCAGCTAATTCGACGTGCTTTTTTTTTTGGTCACTGGTCTTGGCCGGATCCATCCTGCACAAGAACTGCTCTTGCAAGATATCAGTCGAACCAATAAACACGAGAAATGCCCAAGGCGGAAACTGTCGAGTGCAGCGTGATATGCGGAGAATGACTGAATATCTACTCGTAAGAGAGCGAAGCCCAGAAAAGGGGCTGTGCGCTAGCTATATATACAGGCCCTATTGACGGGACGAATGGGGAAAAGTGGAGATCCATGAGTATCTAAGAAGAAGAGAAGGGGATACGTCCCCTCTATACGAAGCCAGAGAGCGGCCGGAGGCCGCCCCCTGGCTGCCCCTATCGCAGAGGCCGTGAAATCTCTGCATATAGAAGGGGCAAATGAGCCAGGGGGCGCGGCAACCGGAGCTCCGGTCGTCCGAGATGCCTAAGACATCTGGAAGAAGGAAAAATGGGTCTGATGATGGCTCAACACCTATGGCCCTAGATAGACAGAGAAAGAGAGAGAAAGCGATAGACGCCCGTATACAGTGGGGCATATCTCAACAGAAACAAAGAAAATGCTGCCTCAGGCAACGATTGGGCATGTTCAGGCGTCGATCTCCTCTCGACTCCCTTCTTCCTACACCGCATCTTTATCCCCAGCATCCAGCCGAAGTAGTCCAGCCACTGCGCAACCCCCCCCCCCTCCTGCACCGCCAGGTAGGTACTTGGCATCGTTGCCCACCACCACCCGACTTTGCGCGACCGTCCTGGCCTGCTGCTTGCATGGGTCTCTTCCCTCCACCCCCCCCCGCGCCCTCGCCGGCCATGCGGTGGCTGAACGATGCGTTCCGCTACTTTTGGAACTTCCGCTACCTGCCGATACGGCAACGCCTGCGCATGATCAAGCTGCGCCGCCGCCTGCTGCCGACGTCGACCGGCCTCGGCCTGCGCTACACCTTCCGCGCCGCGGGGAACATGGACCAGCTGCCCGTCGGCAACCGGCTGCTGTTTGTGCTGCGCCTGCTGTGGCCCTGGCCGCGCTGGTACTTTCCCGCGACGCTGCCGCCGCCGCCGCGCGCCATCATGGCCGCGCCCGACGCGGTGCACGCCCAGGTGCGGGACCTGTGGCGTCTGCGCATGATGCCGCTGTGGAGCATGCGCGACACGCCGCAGCGGTCGCTGTACCGCCTCTATGAGGCCGTCTGCGCGTGCGACAGCCACATGACCACTTACGAGACCGAATACTTCTGGCACGGCGACGAGTGCTACCGCCACGGGTCGCCGCGCTGGGCCACTGCAGCCCTGTACGACCCTCGCGAGGACGAGCGAGCGGCGGGCCTCCCACACGACCCGGAGCGCTTTGCCGTTCTCGCTGCGATCACCGAGCTGCTAGTCGATTCCTGCATGTGGCGCCTTAAGCTTGGCCTGCGCCGCGACCACATCCGAGCAGAGGACGGGGGCCGCGAGCTGGAGGAGGTCCGCGAGCACTGCCCGGCTTGGACAGCGGAGGCGCCTCGTCTGGAAAAGGAGCTGGTGATCAATCCATACAACGAGCTGTGCGTTGACGACCCCTTTGGCCGCCGGAACATCAACACGTCGGCGGGCTTCTTCTATACCGTCTGAGGCCACATGGGCTCGGTGTTCCGCAGAATCGGATAGGGATGGCATTGTGTCTTTGTCTTCAATTCTCATCGATGAGCCCTTGCTCCCCGTATGCCTCAATGTACGCCTGCGCAACCTCGTCGAGCGCGGCTCTCGTCGGCGGAGCATCAAACCCGTTCCAATTCAGCCCAGCCACGTACCGGTACGTCAGTGGGTGGCCAGCAGCGCACACCGTCCGGTGCAGGAGCGCCACTGCATCTGGAAGATCGACGTTCTTTGTTTCGCGGCGGCCCGGCGCGTGGCCAATCCGTCGGATCTTCCGCTCCAGTGCCCATTCCAGGCTGCCCGCGTACACAAGAAGGTTCTGGCCATCATAGATGCGTATGTCTTGATGGACAGATGTGAGAAAGAGGTCCGTTCGACGGCTGCGCGCCACAAAAATCTCGAGTTCTTGGTTCAACCATTCGTTTCGCAGGTTTGCGCTGGCCGCCACTGCACTGACGGCCTTGCGGAACTCGCTGGTGTAGTCGGAGTCTTGCGCAATGTTTGGGTCAAGAAGGCAATCAATGTCGACAGTTGCCGATCGGTTCTGCAACAAACACACGGCCAGGCTTCCCCCCACGGAGATCAGCCGGATGGGTGCGATGCTCATCAGAAGTTCGCTTTTGCTAATCTCCTCGTTGAGCATCGCCAGGCCTGGGCGGTTTCTTAACACACATAGACTGCAGACGGACAAAACATTCGGCAAAAAAATAAAAAATAAACATACCATGCAGCATGTCTGCGCGCTTCATCGGCTGGACTTGTACAGCCGTTGGACTCTGGGAGGGAGGCATGGCGATAGATGGCGTCGTGCAAGGAAGGGCTGCGTCGAGGGCGAAGGAAGGCAGGACAAAGGAGGAGTTTTTCTATATCTCATAAGCAGACCATCCTGCTGCCTTGCCACGGAGGAGCACGCGTATCTTTGGCAGCAGAGGCAGTCCGTGGTTAGGAAAGAGCATTGAACGATAAATTCTACATACTATAATAGCCTACCAGGCCCACAAGCCTGGCCCGCTAAAGAAGCTTTGATACTCCGTAAACTAAAGCCGTAAACTAAAGCCACTAAAGACCAAATAGTCGACCTCCTACCCTGAAGACGCTGCAGTTGAAGTCGGGAGCAGCGACAGCCCTGCAGAAGAAGCCGATGCGGCTGGGAAGACAGCGACAGTCTCGGACCGTGACGGTCGATCTGCAGGACAGGGACACGAGGAAAAGAGGGGGCGCCGCTTTTCAACAAAACCTGCCCCACCCCCAGTGTCTTTGCCTTTTTCCCAACAGCCAACTCACACGATTTCCCCCCTTCACGCCAACAGGATGCCCTCTCCGCCAACGATGTCTCTCCCCAAGACGGATCTACAGTCTCTGCGGGATGAGTTTGCCGGTAATGTCGTCCGCGGTGTTGGAGGTTTTGCGGCCAAATATTTCGAGTCCGCTGCTGTCGACACAAAAGTGAAGGCAGCGGCCGAGCTCGTCAACACGCTGTCTCGGTCCGTGCTCGACCTGACCAACATTGACGCGCTCACTGCATGGCTGGTTGCGCTCCGGCCTGTGTTGTCGGCCGGTGACCCGCAGGCTACGCGGCCGGGCTGCTGCGTCCGCTTCCGCAGTGCGCCGCTCAACGCACCGGGCAGTCCTCTGCGGGCCAGCATCGATCTGGAGTCGACAGACCCCCAGACCCGTGACGCAGACCGCCTTCGCGTGTTTGGTGAGTTCAGCCATGCGGCCAGTGGCGTACCCGTCGACAAAGACGACGACGACGACGTTGGCTTCCTGCAGTTTTGCGGGCGTGCGCGGCAGCTGTTTGCGGCGCAGCCCACGCGACGCTTCCTGCACGGATTTCGCGTCTGCGGCACGGCGCTGGACCTTTGGGTCTTTGATCGCTCGGGGGCCTACAGCAGCGGACCGGGGGACCTGTCGCAGCAGCCGGACCTGCTCGTGCGCGCCCTTGTCGGCTACGCCTTGCTGTCGGACGCGGCATGCGGCCTCGACACGTTTGTGGTCTCCGGCAGCCCTGAGCGCTACGTCGCCTTTGCGCAGCACAACGACAGGCTGTACCTGCGCCCCGGCCTGCTGGCCGCGCCGGACTACCTCGTCGGGCTGGGAACAACGTGCTACGCGGCCGTGCGGACGGCGGCCGGGGCGCCGGCGGACTGCGTGGTCAAGTTTTCGTGGCGCACCAAGGACGAGAACGCGGAGCCCCGTCTGCTCGCGCTGGCGCGCGAGCGCCATGTCAAGGGTGTTGTTGAGCTCGTGGGCGCGCAGGATCTGGCGAGCATTGCCGATCTCCGCCGGGGCCTGCAGTTTCCGCGGCCATTTGCCAACAGGATCTTGTCGTGCATTGCCACGACGCCGCTCGGCCGGCCCATACAGCACTTTTCCTCGATCCGCGCGCTCCTGGGAGTGCTGCGCGACCTGGTCCGGGCCCTCGAATCGCTTTATGTGGATGGCCGGATTCTGCATCGCGATGTCTGCATCCGAAACTTGGTCGTCGGGCCGCAGCAGGGTGTGTTCATCGACCTCGACCAGGGGCTCGATCTGGACAATGCCAGCGAGCAGCAGTCGATGATCGGGTCGGACGGGTTTATGGCAATCGGCATCCTGCTGGGGCAGCGCCACACCTACCGGCACGACCTCGAGTCGCTCTTCTACGTGTTTCTGTGGTTTGCCATTGGAAACGACCGCGTGAACGACGATGCCTGCGCCGTCATGGAGCACCTGCCCGTCTCGTCGCGGCTGCGGAAGTGGTGCTCGATGGACTTTCGTGCGGTTGGGCTGGACAAGGCCGATGCCATGAGTCCGGGCGGCTTTCAAGGTCTCCTGGCTGAGTTCGGCGAGGAATTTGTGCCTCTGCGTGGCCTGGCCAAGGAGCTTCATGCTCTGCTGTTTCCTGTACGCCACGGCTCGATCTTTACCGGGACGGACACGGAACCAGTGGCGGTCAAGCGGCTGTACGACGCGATGGCGGGTGCCTTTGACCAGAGTGCGCACACGTTTGCCGAGTAGACGGACGAGGGACCGAGGGCTCGGGGGATATGGCTGCGGGAAGGAAACCAGTTACACTGGTCGACGACGCTGGCGCCCTCCAGGCGTTTGAGTACACGACGGTGGCGGGCGGCGCCGACCTGACGGCGTACCCGGCCTTCGTCGCGGAGTTCTGCGTCTTTGTTGCGCAGCGCGGCCTGCAGCACACGTTTGGCATCGCGGTCAAGTCGGGCGCCAGTGCGGACGGCAGCTGGACCGAGCTGGACTACCCGGACAAGCGCGCGACGTTCCTGCTGCCGGGCGGCATCGACTTGCCGCCCAGCGAGCACCTCAAGCGGCGGTCGACAAAGACGCAGTTCCTCGGCGGCAAGGGCAACCAGCTTGGGACGACACACGACCACGTCGAGCACAGCCATTCGAGCAACAGCGGCCCCGTCGTCGCAGATGGCGTGTCGACCAAAGGCGGGCTGTTTCTGACCGGACTGCCGCTTGATCCCGCTTCTGCCTTTGGCTCTGTGGTGTTGGCCCTGGCGGTTGCGTAGGCGGAAAGCGAGAGAAATGGCACAGGGGAGGATGGTGTAGCTCACAGGCCTTAACAGCCTCTTTTGTAAGGGTCTACATAGGGAGGGGGGTGGGCTCACGTGGCCGTGCTCAGCGTGAAAGAAGTGTCGCTTAGCCATGCATACTTGACCACTTCCAATGCAGCAAGAGTGGCCAGTCACGGTATCGTTAGCCAGTGCTGATGCGGTTGTTGTTGACTCCACAAATAGGGGGAGCGTAGCACGGCAGACAGAACCAGCGCGACCAAAGCGCGAGGGCCCCACAATGCACTCTTTGGCTGAAATGCTGTCAGCAGCCAATCAGGTTAGATAGACGTGCCGCGATGCGTCTCCCAAGGTACGAAAAGCGCGTTAATGGACTTTCCAGCGTTCGTCGTCGTCGTCTCCCCACCACACCCCCCAGCCCCCAGCCCCCAGCCCACGGTCACCAACGCCCACGCCCGCCGCCAATGTCCGACCACGGATCCGACATGGACGTCGACGCCCCGGCGCCGGCATCCAGCAGCGTTATGTTCTCGGCGGCCACCGGCAAAGGAAAGCGCAGTGCCGCCAACCTGCCCGTCGAGGCTGAGGACACCCTTCCCTGGTGCGTGCCGGACTCGCTCCAGACGTTCTGTGCCTGTCGCTAATTGCACAGGGTGGAAAAGTACCGCCCCGTGTCGCTCGAGGACGTGTCCGGACACCACGACATCTTGGCCACGATCAACAAGTTTGTCGAGTCGAACCGGCTGCCGCACCTGCTGCTGTACGGCCCGCCCGGCACGGGCAAGACGTCGACGGTGCTGGCGCTGGCACGGCGCATCTACGGCACGGCCAACATGCGGCAGATGGTGCTGGAGCTGAACGCGTCTGACGACCGCGGCATTGACGTGGTGCGCGAGCAGATCAAGACGTTTGCGTCGACCAAGCAGATCTTCGGGGCGGCGCGGCTCCACGCCGGACCAGAGGCCGGAGGCGGCAGCAGCAGCAGCAGCAGCAGCGCGCTGGCCACGTTCAAGCTGATCATCCTGGACGAGGCCGACGCCATGACCAACACGGCGCAGATGGCGCTGCGGCGCATCATGGAAAAGTACACGGCCAACACGCGCTTCTGCATCATTGCCAACTACGCGCACAAGCTGTCGCCGGCGCTGCTGTCGCGGTGCACGCGCTTCCGCTTCAGCCCGCTCAAGGACGCCGACATTCGTGTGCTGGTCGACCGCGTGATTGCCGAGGAGGAGGTGCAGATCATGCCGGAGGCGGCCGACGCGCTGGTCACGCTGAGCCGGGGCGACATGCGGCGGGCGCTGAACGTGCTGCAGGCGTGCCACGCGTCGAGTGAGTATCCAAGCGCAGACAGCGAGAACCGAGAACCGAGAACCGAGAACCGAGAACCGAGAAAGGACGACGGCCGCTGACAAGCAGGCACCCCCCTCCTGGCCAAGGACGCCCCCCGCGACGCGCCCGTCGTGCGCGACATGATCACGACCGAGACGATCTACAACTGCATCGCGGCGCCGCCGCCCGACGCCATCCGCGAGATGCTGCACACGCTGCTGCACACGCCCGACGTCACGTCGTGCCTCAACACGATCAACGCCCTCAAGGTCACGCGCGGGCTGGCCCTGGCCGACATCATCACCGCCCTGGCCGAGGAGCTCGTGCGCATGGAGGTGCGCACACCCGTCCTGATCGCCTGGCTGAGCGGGCTGGCCGACATTGAGCACCGCGTCGCCGGCGGCGCCAGCGAGACCGTGCAGACGGGGGCGCTGGTCGGCGTTGTGCGGAGCGGCTGCGAGCTGATGGGCAAGTAATGCCGCACGGGGGCATAGGTGGGACAGTTCCAGCAGTCCCCCCCTATGATTTAGGCCTAGAACAGCGCCCTAGATTGCGCGGTCTTACGTAAGATACGATAAGATTATAAAAATAAAAAAAGAGCGGTGTCGTGCGGCAGAATGGCATTTCTCCCAGCAAAAAAGGTTCAAAACAACTGGGTCCCCGCCCTGAAAAAAAGTTGGCTGTGTTTTGGCAAGATTGCTTTCCTCTCGAACCGTCGGGACAACGATACGGCGAACCCTTCACAATGTACGCACGGTGGGTGCCGCCAAAGGCGAACAGTGGCCACGGAGATACTTTGCACCTTCCACCGACACGGCCGCCGCCCGTCTTTGTCCCGGCCCCGGTCGCGACGCCGCCGGCACCTGTGCCGCAAAAGCGGAAGATTGTGTTTGACGACGACGACGGCGACGATGCGCCGCCACCCGGCGGTGTGCGGCCTGCACTGCTCAGCAATTTGGCAGACGAGAGCACGCCCGACCGGTCTGTCAAACGGCTGAAGCCGGCCACATCCTCGGACAAGACCAACGGAACGACAGCGGCAGCAAACCCATCTGCCGAGCAGGGCGGTGACGAGGATGCAGCGGCCGAGCCTGAGCGGAAGAAGCGGAAGAGAAGGCGGAAGCGCAAGGGTGGCGATGGTGACGGCGACGGCGACGGCGACGGCGACGCTGGCGGCGCGGATGGTGCGGCCCACGACGACGAAGCGCCCGCGGCGCCAGAAGCAGAACCGGCGAAGAAGGAGGAGGAGCAAGAGACGAGTACGCAGGACAAAGCCGTGACAGAAGACACGGCACCGCCGATAAAGGAGGCCAAAAAGACGAAGACGAAGAAGAAGAAGAAGGCGAAGCAAAGGGATGAGCAGGGGAGCAACGAGGAGCAACCCGAGGAAGCGGTGGCGGCCCGGCACAAGGCCATCTTGGGGAAGAAGGACCGGTCGCTGCGCAAGGCCGAGGTCGACAAACAGCAGAAGCAGGCTGCGGCCGACGACGACGACGGAGGCGGCGGCGGCGGCGGCGGCGGCGGCGGCGACAGCGGCAGCAGCGGGGAGCAGCCGCCCGCGGCCAAGCTGGTCAAGCTGCACGGGCTGGAGCCCCTTCCCCAGCCCGCGCCGGTGTCTCGGGCCGCCGTACGGCCGACGTACGAGACGCTGCCGCCGTGGCTGGCGAACCCGGTGCGCGTGGCGCCCGACACGCGGGCGCCGTTTGCCACGCTGGGCGCGGTGCCGGGCAGCGGTGCCAGCGCAGACGGCAGCGGCAGCGGCAGCACCAGCGCCATTAGCCCGCGTGCCGAGGCCGTGCTGCGTGAGCGCGGCTGGGCGGAGGCGTTTGCGGTGCAGACAGCGGTGATCCCGATGCTGCTGCCGGCGGCGCGGCGCAGCGGCAGCGGCACGGGTGCGGGCGACGTGGTGATCTCGGCGGCGACAGGGTCGGGCAAGACGCTGGCGTACGTGCTGCCGCTGGTGCGCGACATCAGCCGGGCGCGCGGGCTGCCGCGGCTGCGCGCCGTGATTGTGGTGCCGACGCGCGAGCTGGTGCACCAGGTGCAGGACGTGTGCGAGACGTGCGCGCGGGCGTTTGCAACGCCGGCCGGGCGCGTGCGCATCGGCGTGGCCATGGGCAGCCAGTCGTTCAAGAAGGAGCAGGCGGCGCTGGTGGAGGAGGACCTGGTGTACGACCCGGCCGCGTACCAGGCGGCGCTGCGGGCGCGGCAGCGGTGGCCGTTCGGGATGGCGGGGGCGGAAGCGGGGGCGGAGGAGGAGGAGGACGACGACGACGACGAGGAAAACGGCGCGGCGACACACCGGCTCGGGCTGCCGGACCCCGCCACGCAGCCGCTGCCGGACCACGTTGTGCGGCACGTGTCGAGCGTCGACGTCCTGGTGTGCACGCCCGGCCGCCTGGTCGAGCACCTGCAGGCGACGGCCGGCTTCTCGCTCGGCTTCGTGCGCTGGCTGGTCGTGGACGAGGCCGACAAGCTGCTGGGCCAGAGCTACCAGCAGTGGCTGGCCATCGTCCTGGCGCGGCTGGCGGCGCAGCCGGCGCCGGCGCCGGCGCCGTGCTGCGGCGCGCGCGACTTTGCCGACAGCAGCGCGAGCGGCGTGCGCAAGGTGGTGCTGAGCGCGACGATGACGCGCGACCTGAGCCTGCTCAACAGTCTGCAGCTGCGGCGGCCGACGCACGTCGTGCTGGAGGGCACGCGGGTCGACGGCCGGCCGGGCCTCGAGGACGACGCCGGCCACAGCGACGCCGACCGCCAGGCCACCGAGTACGTCCTGCCCGCGGGCCTCAGGGAGTCTGCCATCAAGGTGCGGGACGAGGCGCAGAAGCCGCTGTATCTGGTGGACCTTCTCACCAGTCTGCGGCTGTGGGAGGGCGAGGCCGACGATGCATTGAGCGGCACGGCGAGCGACACGGCGAGCGACAGCGATTCCGACAGCGATTCCGACAGCGACTCGTCCAGTGCCAGTGACTCCGGCTCCAGCCAAACGAGGGGCACGCGCAGAAAGACCGGCCGCAGTCCGGCCGCCGCCGCCGCCACGGCCCTCGTCTTCGCAAAGTCCAACGAGAACGCGCTGCGCCTGTCGCGCCTGCTGGCGCTGCTGGAGCCGGCGCTGGCCGCGCGCATCGGCACGGTGACGTCGGCGACGCGCACGTCCGAGCGCCGCAAGACGCTGCGCGCGTTCGGCCCGGCCAAGCCGCTGCGCGTCCTGGTCGCCACCGACCTGGCCGCGCGCGGCCTCGACCTGCCGCACCTCGACCACGTTGTCAACTACGACGTGCCGCCCAGCGTCGAGTTCTACGTCCACCGCGTCGGCCGCACCGCGCGCGCCGGCCGCGCCGGCCACGCCTGGACGCTCTACTCCAAGAAGGAGGCCGGCTGGTTCTGGCCGGCGGTCGCGGGCCACATCGGCGGCGGCAAGGCCGCGGCCGCCAGCACCGCCTCTGCAACGACGGCCACCGTCCGGCGCAGCAACAAGGTTGAGAAGACGATCGTCGGCGGCGGCGGCGGCGGCAATGGCAGCGACCGGATGGCTGCGGCGGCGGCGGCAGCAGCGGAGGACGATGAGGACGCCGACGGCAGCGCGCGCCGCGGCCACAGCTGGTTCAGCGAGGAGCGGCTGGCGGCATACGAGGCGGCCTTGCAGCAGCTGGGCCGGGAGGCAGCGGGTCGGTACTGAGGCGCGTGGGACGTCTCTAGAGCATACTGGCGTACATATAGGCATAATAGACGCTGTAAAATTGCAATGGGACGCTGTAATGCGCTGTAAGCGCTGTAAGCACTATTTACTGTCACGTGCAATCGCGATCGTCAACGTCTCGACTTCCTTCCAGCGTGAAACTGGCCGAGCCCCTTGGAAGCCACCACCACAACCAAACGAGCCCGCAATCGCCCCTTTTCCGGACAGCCGTCCTTCACCTCTGCCGCCATGGCGCGCCGCACGTACAACATCGCCATGGTCAGCGACTTCTTCTTCCCGCAGCCGGGCGGCGTCGAGAGCCACATCTACCAGGTGTCGTCGAAGCTGGTGGACCGCGGGCACAAGGTGGTGATCATCACGCACGAGTACGGCGACCGCAAGGGCGTGCGGTACCTGACGAACGGCATCAAGGTGTACTACGTGCCGTTCCTGGTGATCTACCGGTCGGCGACGATGCCGACCGTCTTCTCCTTTTTCCCGATTTTCCGGCACATTGTGCTGCGCGAGCGCATCGACATTGTGCACGGGCACGCGAGCCTGAGCAGCCTGTGCCACGAGGCGATCCTGCACGCGCGCACCATGGGCCTGCGCACCGTGTACACGGACCACTCGCTGTTCGGCTTCGCGGACGCGACGAGCATCCTGGCCAACAAGCTGCTCAAGTTTGCACTCAGCGACGTCGACCACGTCATCTGCGTCAGCCACACGTGCAAGGAGAACACGGTGCTGCGGGCGTCGCTGGATCCGCTCATGGTCTCGGTGATCCCGAACGCGGTCGTGGCCGAGAACTTCCGGCCGCTGTCGGCCGCCGAGCAGCAGGCGCACCAGCTGCGGCGGCAGCAGCAGGAGGAGGAGGAGAAGAAGCGGAAAAAGGAGCAGCAGCAGCAGCAGCAGCAGCACGGACAACGGACAACGAGCCAGGCCAGCCAGGCCAGCGCGGCAGCCCCCCCGTCCGTGCCCGCCGGCCTGTCGACCAAGACGTCGCCGCCGCCGCCGGCGCACCTGCTGGGCCCGCACGACCCGATCACGATCGTGGTGATCTCGCGGCTGTTCTACAACAAGGGCACCGACCTGCTGGTGGCCGCGATCCCGCGCATCCTGGAGAACCACCCGAACACGCGCTTCATCATTGCCGGGTCCGGCCCCAAGGCCATCGACCTCAAGCAGATGATCGAGCAGAACGTGCTGCAGGACCGTGTCGAGATGCTGGGCCCGATCCGCCACGAGGCGGTGCGCGACGTCATGGTGCGCGGCCACATCTACCTGCACCCGTCGCTGACGGAGGCGTTTGGCACCGTCATTGTCGAGGCCGCCAGCTGCGGGCTGTACGTGGTGTGCACGCAGGTCGGCGGCATCCCCGAGGTCCTGCCGGCGCACATGACCGTGTTTGCCCGGCCCGAGGAGGACGACCTGGTGGCGGCCACGGGCCGCGCCATTGCAGCCCTGCGCGCCAACAAGGTCCACACCGAGCGCTTCCACGAGCAGGTCAAGGCCATGTACTCGTGGACCAACGTCGCCGCCCGCACCGAGCGCGTGTACGCCGGCATCACGGGCGCCCTCAGCGAGGCCGAGTTCTACGGCTGCGACGCCGCCGGCTGCGGCAGCGGCATCGACAGCGGCGGCGGTGGCGGTGGCAAGAACCGCGGCGGCAGCTGGAGCGCGACGCGCGGCCGCTCGGGAGTGCAGAGCTTTGCCCTGATCGACCGGCTCAAGCGCTACTACGGCTGCGGCATCTGGGCCGGCAAACTGTTTTGCCTGTGCGTCGTCGTCGACTACCTGCTGTTTCTGTTCTGCGAGTTCTGGTGGCCGCGCGACCGCATCGACATCTGCCCGGACTGGCCACGGAAGACGCTGCCGGAGCGGGAGGGCGGGCCGGTGGCCGGCAGCGGCCAGTGAGGGCAACCACGGTCACGACGACATGCAGCCGATGCAACGTATACCCATTTCTATTCAAGTTGTTTTTTTTTTTTTTTTTTTTTTTGGGGGGGGGGGGGGGTTTGAC
>PCDN01000001.1:180352-200779 GCA_002778105.1 Ceratocystiopsis brevicomis
GGCAGCCCGCAGGTACGGCGGCAGCTCCCGGCGCAGAGCGTCCACGCGCGCCATCGCGTCGGCCGGCAGCTGGGCCGCGGCCGCATCCTCCGTCATGGGCTGGAAGGCCACCTTGGTCGGATACGGCCAGGGGCTGTTGCAGCTGCCGGCGGTAGCGGCGGCGGCTGCGTCGTCGACGCAGATCGCGCGCACGACCATCTCGGCCACCAGCCGGGGCAGCCACCGGCCGTCGATGCGCGGCCGGTAGCTGTCGAGCAGCGCGGGTAGGTGGGCCACGTTGTTGATGGCGTACCGGAGCAGCGCAGCGTGCAGGGGCCGGCGTGCAAACGGGGCGCATCCCGACGGCGGCGGCAGCGCTGGCAAAGAAGACGAAGACGAAGACGAAGGGCCCTGCCGCCGCTGTGCGCGGACCTCGTCCCAGGCCTGGAAGAGGCCGCGGCCCTCGCGCTGGACGGCCTGCCAGGCGTCCAGCACAGGCCAGGGCAGGACGCCGGCGTCGCGCAGGCAGCGCCAGAGGCCGGGCACAATGTGCGTCGTGCACGTGTCCGGGCGCCCGGCGACGGCCATGAGCTGCAGGTCGAGGGCGCCGCGGAGGCGGATCCCGTGGCGGTCGAGCAGCACGTGGGCGTCGTGGCGGACGTCGAAGAACACCTTGGTGACGCCCGCGGCCTGCAGGACGTGGCGCAGGCTGACGTGCGGGCCCGGTGGCTTGCTGTGGCTGGGCGGCGACCGCGGCGACCACCAGCGCACGGCCGGCATCAACGCCGGCGGCAGCGGCGACGGCAACGACGACAGCGACGACAACGACGGCAACGACGGCAACGACGGCAACGACGGCAACGACGGCAACGACGGCAACGACGGCAACAGACGGCTCACACCGACCTCGACCGGTGCAAACCACGCGCCGTCCCGGCCGGCCCACCGGCCCGCGGCCACGGCAAGGCGCTCGTCCACCGTGCGGCGGTGCAGCGGCACCAGGAGCGGCAGGCCGTCGCCCCGGCACGCTGGGTCGTAGGCGACGACCGTGTCCATGGCCACGTCGCCCCCGAGCACGCTGACGTCCACCAGGTACAAGTGGTGCAGCCGGGACGCGCGCACCAGGATGCACACGATCGCCACGCTGCCGCGGGCCTCGGGGCCCAGGCGGTCGCCGACCAGATCCACGAACAGCACCGGCTGCTCGGCCGGGGCGTCGTGCGGCCCGCCGCGTGAATCCACCAGGTCGCCGGTTGTCGGGTCCACCATGACGGCCACCTGCAGGTGCAGGAGCATGGCGGCCAGGTCCTGGGGCGTCCGAACATGGCTGTAGGCCAGCAGCGGCGGGGTGGGCAGCAGCGGCGCCGTGGCTGCGCTCTCCAGCCGCCACTGGTAGTAGTTCGGGCGGAAGACCTCGGCCATGACGCGGTCCCGGACGGCCTGGTCGACGCCCGCGCTGCTGCCGTCGCTGCCATCACAGACGCCCAGTGTCTGGTGGACATACAGGGCCGCCTGGTATACGGGCGGCCATGACGGCAGCCTGGCAGGTGGCGTAGTGCTGGTGGACGCTGTGGACGTGTTGGCGTTAGCCTGTGCGCACGCACTGTGACAAACACAAGGGCACACGGGGGCAGGAAGGAAGGAAGGAATACGTACCGATGGCTGAGTTGCTGCCGGGGACAACCAGACACCCCATTGGGGGGGTGGGCGGAGAAGGAGTGCGTGACGACATCTTGGAGGGATGTTTGAAGAGTTCTGTGTGCTGGCAGAAGACGATGGGGACGTTGAGAAAAGCGGAAGCGGTTTGGGAGGGGGAGAGAGAGACACGGCCCAGGCCTATTTATACCTTTTCCGGCTGTGAAGCATGACGTCTGCCAGGCTGGCGAGACCAGCCTGGAAGCCGGGAGGCAATGCTGGTTATTGGCTGGGCGATGAGGCCATCACGCCCTCCTCCCCTCCTCTTCTTGTCGTCACTGTCCTATTGTTGTCCGATATTCGCTTCGCCCCGCGCATTGTCCATGATGATGCCGGTGACGACAGCTTCCATTGGATTCCATTGTGCATGCTTTCCTGGCGCAGCGTGCGCGTCGTGGTTTTTTTTTTTTTTTTGCCTTTCTCTTTTTCTTCAATGGAGCCCCCGAATGTACTTTCTGCTCCTTCTCTGCCCGTCTTTTACGAACCCGGCTCTACGTCCTGTCTATTGGGAGAGGGCAACGGATGCATTGGAGGGAGTTCCCTTGTTCGTCTGCTGCTTTCCTGTCGATTTTGGCGGTGACTTGATCCGGAGAACTCCCGTTGACGCCAGGATTTGCCAATGGATTTCCAGTTCTGTTCTTTGCGTGTTCTCTCGTTTTTTTTCGGTTTCTGTGGCCTTGCATACTTTTTTCTTTTTTTTCCCGGGATATTTTCCTCTTGTTCCTTTCTTTTTTTTTATTCTTTCTGTTCCTCTGTTGTTGTACCCTTCTTGGTATTATGTATTTTGTTTTCTCGGGGGGGTGATGCATGAGAGGCGTGCACAAATTGTGTTTTTTTTTTTTTGGCTTTGACGATTTATGTCGTCTTTTGCTTTTTTTTTTTTTTAGTAATGTTTCGTCCCTTTCAAATATTTTACAATAGTTCCTCTATACCAATGCACCTATACTTTACGTCAATGCACTCGTTCCCACAATGGCCCTTCTGCTGCCCTTCAGGCGATCAGATTGCAAGCGGCTGTAAACTATTGTTGACATTCAGGTCGTTGTTGTCACGTGGCTCGTAAGTAGTGTGTGGAAATGCGGAGCTACAAACTCTCCTACAATGGTGAAGAACTGAATGGGCATTGGCAACCGTGAAAAGGACAGCAATGGTCAATTCTCTGCAGTGGAAAAAAAAATAAAAAAAATAAAAAATAAAAAAGACGTGTCGACGTTCATTGCCTGGCGGGATCGGCGGATCTTCCGCTGCTGTAAGATGAGACGAAAATTTGCCAGGAAAAGGCGGACAAAGATCTGCCGCCCTACACCGCCTTTCATGGAAGAGATTTAAAGCGCGAAAAAAATTTGTGCCGCTTCGTTTCTTTTCCTTTCTTCCACCCATTTCTGCATCATCTTCTTTTTCAGAACTCGTCTTCCTTGGCCATCTCTTCTCAATCCCATCTTCGCCGGTGTGATCTCTCTTCTTTCCACCGTCTGCCGGCACAATGTGACAGCAACGAAACAACGGAGCACCACGATGGAAACCGACCTGAAGTCGTCGAGTATTTTTTTTTTTTTTTTTGTGCGCAAAGTTTTGATCAGCACGGGCCCGAGAGCGCATCATGCCTTCGCGCCACCAACTGCGGCGTCACCCACAGCAGTGCCACTGGGCGTGCTTGACTCATCTCAGCGGGGCGATGTCGGCCGCAGCTGCGGGGTTCTGCGAGCTCGACAGCGATGCCGGCGGGCGAGGCGAGAGACCCAGAGGATGCAGCCGACCGCGCTGATCGTAAAAGGATGTTCATCGCTGGGTCTCTCGCCAGAAAACACAATGGTGCGTATCTTCACGCTGCTGCGCCGCTTTGCTCCGTCTCCTGCCTGCCCCTCCCCCAATGATGATAAAACCGATTTCACAGACCTGATCTGAATTTCATGTGGATAACCGTCCAACCGCTATCTGATATTTTTCCCTTCTCTTCTTGCTCTCTACCCGTGGCCAGCTTTGCTTGTTGCACAAGGCTAACCATTGGACAGACACATGTCAGAAACGATCATCACGAGAACCGATTTTCCACGAGACGACGAAAGGTAAGGCGTAGACCACACGATATGGCGAGAGTTTGCATAAACCCAGTTTTCAATTCAATGGAAACAATGTTGAGCTGTGCCAATGCTTTGTCGTATGTTCCCTTTTTGCTCGTGCCTGTGCGCCCCCTGCGGCTATTCTTCGTCTGGGCCGCCCGGCTCGCCCGGCTCGCCCTCTTCCGACGGCAGCCGCGCCGGAAACCACCCGAACCGCCCGAGGTCTACCCATGGCTGTCCCAGCCCGTCCTCGGCCACGTCCACGCCCTCGGCCTGCAGCGCCATCACTTGCCGCCGCCGCCCGGCGCCGCCGTCGTCGTTTCCGCGCGGCGAGATGACGCCCTTGGCGCTCAGCACGCGCTGCCACGGGACGTTGCCGCTGTGGAATCGGCCAAGGCCGGTGGGTGCTGCCGTCGCCATCGCGGTGTCCGGGTCTAGCGTGTCGGGCGTGTCGGGCGTGTCGGGCGCGTCCGGTAGGTGCTTGAGGCAGACGCCAACCTGGCGCGGGCGCTGGGCTGTGTGGTCAGCAGGGCAGCCCAGAAGAAGAGGAACGAGCGTCGAAAAACGCACGCGTTCCGATCAGAGCCGCAATGTGGCCGTAACTGGTGACCCGGCCCCGGGGGATCTCCTGGACGGCGGCATAGACCGCAAAGTAGAAGGCGGTGGTCTCGTCGGAGCGCGGCATGGTCAGGCACCACGAGAAGGGTCGTTGTTGCACGGCCACAACAAAAGACGTCGATCGAAACGAAAAGTCAGTGTGCGTCTCCACTCTCAATGCCATGCGTGGATATGCTGGAACACTGTGAGACGGGCTGCCGGCGGGAGCGCTCAGTCAAGCACCCTTAAGGGACACACAAAAAAAACAAAAACATTATTGGTTTCATTCTTAATTTCCATACTTTTTTCCACTATCCTATGCATACATCTCGTCTTTCGTCGTCCCGTGTCCTGCACGTGCGGTCAACTTCCCACCGGCCTCTCTTGCTGGCAAAGGGGTGTGGAGGAAGAACAACAACGGCAAGCTGAAGGCTGTACCCTCTTTCCTCTACTTGCTCGTGTCGACAACGTAGCGGCCGACAAGGGTCATCTTGTGCATCTGATCGTAGATCGTGTTCAGCTCGCTGAGACCAATCGTCTTGTACGGGGCCTTGATCAGGCCGCGGGCAAAGAAGTCAATCGCCTCGGCCGTGTCCCGACGGTTGCCGACGTAGCTGCCGCGGATGGTGATCATGCGGATGACCGTGTCGAACACGGGCGCCTTGAGGCTGGCATTGCCCGGCAGCGCAATGCACACGACGGTGCCGTGCGAGCGCACGTATTGCGACGCCTGCTGGAACGGCTTCTCCGCCACGGCCAGCACCAGCACGGCGTGCGGGCCAAGGCCGTCGGTCGTGGCCGCCTTGACATCGGCCACAACGTCCTTGCTCTTGGAAAAGTCAATGTAGTTTGTGGCGCCCAGAGCCAGCGTGGCCTTCTTCTTCTCGTCGCCACCGTCAATGGCAATGGGGCGCAGCCCCATGGCGAGGGCGTACTGGATGGCCATGTTGCCGAGGCCACCGCCGGCACCGACAATGGCCACCGACTCGCCGGGGCGCGCGCCCGACTCCTTCAGGCCCTTGTACACAGTGATACCGGCGCACAGCACGGGGGCCACGGCCTCGAGAGACAGGTCCTTGGGGATGCGGGCGACATGGGCGGCGTTGGCGACCGCGTACTGCTGGAAGGTGCCGTCGACGGTGTAGCCCGACAGCGTGGCCTTCTCACACAGGGGCTCGTCGGCCTGCTGGCAGAAGGCGCAGGCCAGGCATGAGCCGTGCAGCCACTTGATGCCGACATGGTCGCCAATCTCAACGTCCTCGACCAGCTCGCCCTTCTGCACCACGATGCCGGCGCCCTCGTGGCCACCGACCAGCGGCAGCTTGGCCTCGAGCGGCCAGTCGCCCAGGACGGCGTGCAGGTCGGTGTGGCACACACCGGAGTACTTGACGTTGACGAGGACCTCGTCCGGGCCAGGCTTGCCAACAGCGATCTTCTTGTAGACGGGCCCTAAAAGGAGTTAGGGGGGGGTCGGCGAGAGGATGGAAGACTGTAGTACATACACTTTCCGGTCTCCTCAACGACCATAGCCATCTGCTGCTTGGGAATCTGGGGGGCGGACATGTTGTTCGGTGGGGTTTGAAATGTGTGTGTTTTTGGTTTGATCTATTTTTTTTGTTGGGTTGTTTTGTTGGTACTGGCGAGAGAAGGTTTGAAGGTTGAAGGTTGCTTGACACAAATCCAACTTCAGAACAAGAGGACACATGGCCGCTTTAAGTACTTGTGCAGAGAGCTCTTTCGTGCGCGGGACGGGCGCGCGGAGACGCGCGACACGGACACATCATGACGTTGCTCTATGTGGCAAGAGCTATGCAGCTTCAAGTGGCGTGAAGGAAAAGACCGTGGTGGAGCAGAAACGCTAGATATGCAGGCAGGGCGGGAAGCAGACAAAGAGTAGCAAAAAGGCGAAAAGATGCGCGGAGGCGCGAAGCTGCACCGTAAAAACGTATGATGCTCGAAGCTCCCAGACTACCGTTGAGCGCTAGTCCCGAAAAGGCTAGTATAGGGCGTATCCACCGGAGCTTCGACCGGCAGGCTGGCAACTGAGCCACGGAGGGGCAGAGGAGCGAGGGGCAAGAGAGAGGCCGCCTTGTTTACTGCGTACGATACAGCCGGGGGTTCCCCCCCTCGGTTCCGTGCTGTCTCTCCTTCATGGAGGGCTGCGGAGCAACCGGCGGACAACAGGGATGGTTCGCAGATGCTGCGGAAGCTGCAGAGGCCCGGATGCAACGTTCGCGTCTGTTGTCAGGGGGGGGGGGGGTCGCGTGGAAGCGGCACGTCGCCCGTGACGTCTGTCGTCCTCGTACCGCGTCATGCCAAGGCGAAACCGACCGCCGCCGTCCGGGAGATCAACGCCAATGAAGTGCGCACGCACCGCCGAGAGCACGCCGTAGCGTGCGGGGAGGGGGGGGCGTGCACGCATGCAAGATGAGCGAAACCCCCCATCTCCTTGCGGAGCCGCGGGAGTAGGAGCCGCAAAGGAGGGGGAAAGTTGAGCGCCATGCGACCCGCGACCGTTGGCCCAGGGTTGAGGCAAGGGGCGTGTATTGCTCCGTAGAAAGGATCCAGCGGAAAACTGGAGAAAGACGGCGACGCAACCCTGCTCCGTACTCCCTACCGTCGGGTTACGAGGTGAGCCGACGCGTTGATATCGCCTCTTTCTTTCCATTTTTCATTCCCAGTCATTCTTTTCTGTCAGCTGGCAGCAAAGCGGCGAAGTGGCGTCAGGTTTGCTGAGGCTGCCGTCTCCGCGCGGCCAGATTCCGATCACCGACCGTGCACCGATGGCTCGATGCGCGATCGCGGGCTGTCCCCGCCCTAACTCCGAATCTGGCTCCAGGCCTCAATTCTTGAAGATGCAAAACACAGTTCTCCGAGGGTGCTACGTAAACGTCATAATTTACTCTGCACCGACTGCTCGTTCCATGCCTAGTTCATCGAGAAATACGATTCCGAGGAGGACGGTCCGGGCCCTTGGCATGTACACGCACTGCAGAAAAGCACCTAAAACACATCAAATATACATCTCAGCACACAGGCTGCTATCAATCAACGTCGCGTGCCAGTTGAATACGGGAAAACTCACCTAGTGATTTAAGGTATCGTAAGATACGATGCAGTGAGAGCAGATAAGAGTGGAAAAATACACCCAACAAGGCGTCATCGGATTGGACGTTTTGATGATACACGATACACGGAGAAAGGTTCATCTTCGAGAGAGCACCGGAAAACAAATAGACGAACTGGAAAAAGAAAAAAAAAGGGGGTATACGTTCCTCCTCGACCAACTATGTACTCCCCTGCTCCCACCTCAACATTAACCACCGGAGCCGTCGGTATCAGACAAGGAGGGGTCTTCGCGCCAGTGTCAAGCTCCGGCCCATCGAGCGAGAATGGGTCTTCGTCACGTTGATCAGCATCTTCCTCGGACATGATCGAGGCATATTCATCGCACCCAATATCAACAGACACGGGGCTGCTTCTGTCATCGTCGAAAAAACCGTCTTCGGGTTCAGCTGCCCCCAGAGATGGCCGCAATTCGCAAGAGGTCCCACTGCAACTTTAGGAGATCAAAGCTCGGCACGTCATCTTTTCTCTCGGCCGTGATGCAGATTGTTTGGCCTGTGGCAAGAGGTAAACCGCTTGCGCGGAATGCCATGCTTGGGGCCCAGTTCAAGTCGCGCACGGTGTCGATGAAGGTGTCGTCCTGGATTTTGCCGAAAGGTTTCAACCCCGGCCTCGGTAACCAGTGCACTTGTTTTGTGACACTCTTCTCTGTCTGCGCAATGGGTTTGAGAGCGAGGCGAGCTTTTCTCCACCAGAAATGAAGCTGCCGGTTGAGAGAGACGAGGTTTCGCGTTGATTCGGTTAGGTGGATGTCCAGAAACAACGTTGGCCATTGCGGGCTTTACGGCTCTCCCCCAAAGGCGCTGAGCAGTTGCGTGAGAGGCGCCATGTCCGTATTTGTTGCGGCATTCGGGAAGATGTGTGCAACCTCTGGATTGACGCTCCCGACGAGGACACACCTTCCGCCGTCCCGCTCCAAAGCCTGGGTGGGGTGTTGTGTCAATTGAGATGTTATGCCAAATGAAAAGTAGGGACTAACCTGCTTGACGGCCACTTTCCGGCCACCTTGAGCGAGGACTGGGAGGAGAGGTAAGCGGTGTCCCACTGTGGCTGCCGGAGGGCTGTTAACACTACTCACACATGCGGATGCAGGCTCCGAAGCGCTCGCCCTTACGCAGGAGTAGCAAGATGGGGATGGGAGCATTCCGGCCCCCGCGCAATTCGCTGACAACATATTGCAGACGGCGGAGCGGAGCAAGCATGAAAATGGCGCCTATCGTAGTGTCTGGGGTCATTTCCCAAGCAGAGTACAACTTGCAGAAATCCCGAAAGAGGAGAGCACGTGTGTCCAGTTCTGTCACGAAGTCAAGGACCGGTTTGCGTGGGTATTGGACATCGGCGGCCATTTCTTTCACAGCTGATGGCTCGCTTTCAGTCAAGAGGAGGCCAGCATTTGCATTGTCAATGTCCTTGATTATGGCTTCGACTGCACACCTCACAGCTGATAGCGTGATGTGGCCGTTGGGATCAACGCCAAAGAGCGCTGCGACCTGGTTCTCATTGGCGCTGCCGACATTGTCCAGAAAAGCAAGACAAAAAAAAAAGGCAGGGGTCAGGAGAAAAACAGAGGTGCAGGGTGGGATCTTACCAGCAGCAAAATGGCAGAGCAGTGGGGGACCACCAGAAAATAGAAGAAATCTGGTGATGCTTAGGAAAGAAATTCGATAAAAAGCAGGGGAAGGGAAAAGGGAAAAGAAGAAAAGAAAAAAGAAGAAAAGAAGAAAGAAGAAAAGAAGCGAGAGAAACCAAGAACAAAGCCCACGGAACAAACAAGCATTTCGGCCCTGGGAAGCCCAGAATTATCTTACCAACGAAGGCAAAGGTGCAGCAAATATAACACACGATAGCAGACAGTCACTCACCGATCGAGCCCCCAGCAAATGAAAGCAAAACAGAGCTGAATTGTGCTAAAGACGAAGGGGACGGGGAATAGGATTCCACCCTTCTAAAACCCTCCCATTAGCTCTCCATCGCTCTTTCCCATTCCGTACGACCCCACCTTCCTCTCCTGGCCTCTTTTTGCTCGCTCTGTATGATATAATGTAGTAAGATACATCTTATCTTACCAGCACAGCCCTTTTGGAGAAAGCCCCGGTGTAAGTAAATCGTAAAAGAGCCCATTTATTGGTCTGATAATGATGATCGATGCCAATATACCGAGGCACCCAAGGACGCCGTGCCGATTTCTTGTGGCTCCCTGCGGCTCCGCAGGTGCTTCTCCCCACAAAGACAGACGTCCGGGGATGCGGCTCTCCTCCCTCCGATGCCACGCACCCCGCGTAGTCCAAGCATTCTCTCCACCCACTGCCCGGCCCAAACGTCGCGTGAACCCTTTGTACATTGTGTTTTTGCTTTTCTGTTTGTTTTTCTAGTTTCTTTCCATGCACCCATACCCCCCGACCCCGCCCCGAATCGGTCTCTTTTCCTACTCCGCCTTGCCTACATGCTGCATACACCCCGTCCTCGTGATGGTTTTCCCCTCCTCCTGGCTGCGGATCCAGGGTGGTTGTGCATGCGGATCCTGCGGCTGTGGAGCAGAGCCCACCCCCTCACTCTGGCCATCATCGGCTGCCTTGCGCGTCCGCATCGTGACCGGGTGTGGTTTCCCGTACCTATGAGCCGCCAGGGCCGCCCAGCAGCGCGAACCTCCGCACAATGCTAGGGCCATACTCTTCATACTGTGGGGTGTGTCAGTGATGCAGGGGCGGAGGAAAGAGGACAAAAAAAAACGCACCTCGGCCTTTGTGTGGCAGTACGAGCGGAACTCGGGCGTCTGGCCCAGCAGGCTGCCGCCGAACCAGGGCCCGTGGCGCTGGCGCTTGTGGCTGATGACCTGGACGTCGAGACCGCCGCTCTTGGCGCCGTGGCTGCGCTGCTCGCTGGCGCGGATGCGGGCATCGACGAGCTGCTTGATGTCGCGCTGCAGGCGGCGGCCAAAGTCCTTGTAGAGGGTGCTGCCGCCGGACAGCACAATGTTCTTGTAAAGGCCGCGGCGGACGTCGATGGGGGACGACTGGATGACGCCGTCGACAACGACGGGCAGGGGCGTCAAAAAGTCGGACGAGTAGATCTCCGGGTTGAAAAAGATCTCGGGCGCCAGGAAGCGCTCGTAGCCGACATCGACGGACACGCGGCGGCCGCCGGCGAGCACGGCGGCGTGCTTGGCAAAGCGCGACGCGTCGCGGTCGTAGCGAGCAAACTCCTTGACAATGTCCGGGCACACGTAGCAGTACTCCTCCTTGATCTCCTGGGCAGTCTTGAGCGACGAGTCGGGCTCGCCACGGTCGCGCAGCAGCGACTGCACAAAGTACGTAATGTCGCGGCCAGCAATGGGAATCGACTTGATAGACGAGCCGATCACGTAGCCCTCGGCAACAGGGATAACATGCGTCACACCGTCACCCGAGTCGATGACGGTGCCGGTCAGCGACCGGTCGGTCACCTTGGACGACGTCCACGAGGCGGCCAGTGCGAGCACGGCCTGCACGGCAATGTAGAGGCCGGCGCAGTTGAAGGACTCGAAGAAGATCTCGGCCGTGTTTTCGCGGTTCTCGGGCGGGTTCAGGGGCTGGGGGTTAGCGATACGCTGCGAAGAGGAACAAAGCACACCGAAAAGGAACGCACCGGCTCCGTCAGCAGAAAGTAGTGGTCCTCTGGCTCGACCCGCAGATACTTGAAGATGGAGTTGGACCAGAACCGCTCCATGTGGTCCCAGTTCTCAATCTGGCCGTGCCGGATCGGGTAGTGGATGCCGTAGCCTGGGCCGGCCGACGCCGTCAGGGCCTCGTCGCCGATGAAGTAGTCCAGGTCCTCGGTCCCCCGCTTGGCCTGCAAGTGGCCCGACGCGCCCGCGCCGCCCGTCAGGTACGATGGCTTGCTCGCCACCGCCGGGCGGCCGGCACCCGTGCCACCGGCACCACCAGCGCCCGCTTTCGTCGCAATGGCAGTCGGAAACACAAAAGAGGGAGAGTCGTTGCCGGCGAATCCTGTACGGCGTCGCGGTCAGCGTACCGTTGTTAAAACACCTCTTACTGCTATGTCCTCCCGGAAGACGTACCGAGCTTGGAGAAACCCGTGCCGCTGCAGGCAGGCAAAAACAATTAGCAAACCATGTCACACACAGAGCCGATCACCGGCCTCGTAGCTCTGGCCAGATCCGGGCCTGGCCGGAAGCATCAACCACGCGGGCAACCTACTTGTCCATGACAACGGCCGGCGTCTGATTTGCCATGGCTGGGGGAGGAAACGGGAGGCGGGGAGGGGCCACAGGAAGTAGTCGATGGGAGCCACAAGTGTCTGAGGCGCTATCGATGCCGCTATCGCAATCGCTGTCGCTGTCGCTGTCGACGGTTCTCAATCGCTGTCGTCGCAACGGCAGGATGGCGGTGCTGTCTTCCTTTTGGCGGAGGTGGGGGCCCGGAGGGGCGCGGCGGCGCAACCGCCAGCCTCCTGTGGATCCTTCACGTGACCGTTACATAATCTTTGACGACCGGCGACCGCGACTTCCCATCACGACTTTCGTTTGCACCTAAAGCGAATAGAACAAGCAATGAGAAGGGCGAGAGATACAGAATCGCGCAATCCGAGTTGTTTTGGGTCCCCGGATAGCACGAGATCGCTGTGGTGGACGCTCGGCAGGCGCAGTCGGCATCGCTGCAATCCGGGAAGCAACGATGCGAGCCACAACTCGGAGCTGGACTACTACCTCGATCACGATTGCAACACGTTCACGGTAGTGGCGACGGGGAGAAAGCAGCCCTTGCTCTAACCGGCCTGTTGCTGTCACGGTGCTTCTGGGACGGACTTGGCAGGCACACACCGGCGCTGTTGTTTTGGGCCAGCCGGGAAGACCCCGTCCTCCTCCTTCTTTGGCTCTTTTCTCCTCTTCGTCCTGGCCAACTGACTATCCTCCTCTTTCTTCTTCTCTATTTGGCGTCCTCCTACTACTGTCCCAGCTCTCCTCTCTTTTCTCCTACAAATTATCTCTATCCTTGCGTCCGTCATCTCCTGCATCTCACCCTCAAATCACGACCTCTCATGTTGTTTCTGTTTTCTTGCTTCATCTTCACACTTCTCATCCTTGCATACGTTTGGGTATCGCGTTCTTGAATCTTGTTTTTCTTTCTTTTAGTCTGCAGTAGAGGCAGCCGCGTACCCAACGTCTTCGCTCTGCGCTTCCTGTTTTCTCTTCTTTTGGTCACAAAACAGCCTTTTCCAGTATCATTCGGCGCAGTCTTCTAGTTTTTTTTTTTTTATCGTGATTCACGCGCAACCTATTTCCACCTGTGGATCCGTGGCTTCTTCTTGTGCTTTTTTCAAAAGGTTGGGTTTGCCCTGTTTGACCCCTGGCTTTGTCCACGCAAACGCCTTCCCGTTCACTTTTTCCCTGGATTCTACGGCAAACGCTCCCGTCACTAACTGATAAACAGACCATACGGTGTTTCAGCCCTTCGTGGCAGACATCTAAATGAGCCAGCGACTCAACAAATCCGACAGCCATGGCAATGCTGCTTCACCATCCAGCTCCAGGGACAACACGACCGTTGTCTCCACAACATCCTACCCCGATCCCGCAAGCACCATGAGCTCGTCCAACACTCCATTTATTTCGGCCGAGGACCCGTCGCCGGTGCCATACGGAGAAAACCACGAAAGCGATGCATCACAGGCAACCACCTCTGCCCTTCCATCGAGCTCCTCTGCATCTGCGTCGTCGACATCGGATTCTGGGTTGAGCGGAGATCCCCTGGGGTTCACGACCGCGACGGACGGTCTGACCGACCGCCTGTTCCGCTCAAAGTCCAAAGGTCCTGTGGCGGCCATTTTTATTCACGCCGGTGCCGGCTTCCATAGCACGACGAACGAGCATCTGCACCTGGAGGCGTGCAGCGAGTGCGTTTCCCTTATTTGTCTGCTTTCTTCCTGTCCACTGTGTCTATAAAAACTGACAAGCCAGTGCTGCGCGGATAGCCATGAAATTTCTCAAGGCTGGAGGCACCGCCGTGGACGCCGTCGAGGCGGCAATCAAGTGCCTCGAAGACCGCGAGATTACAAACGCCGGCTTTGGGAGCAACCTGTCGATTGACGGCATTGTCGAAGCCGATGCCACCATCGTGGATCACCTGGGACGCAGCGGTGCCTGCGGCGCCGTGCCGATGGTCAAAAATCCCATATCTCTTGCGCGGCTTATCCTCGATCAAAGCAACGTGCCGCTCTCCTTACGGCGCATTCCGCCCAACATTCTGGTCGGTACCGGTGCTCGCCGTTTTGCTGAGGAGTATGGCATGCGTATCATCGCCAACGATGAGCTGATTTCGCGAAGTGCTCGGGATCGGTACTGTCGCTGGCGCCAGGACCTGATTCGCGCCGAGAGGGCTGCTCTTCGACACAGCCAACAGGCAGCCAGTATGGCCGCTGCCCAGGACCCGCCAGTGGCGCTTGACCAGACGAAAGAGCACGGCCACGAGCGCCGTACCGGAGGACTCTCGACGCCCACCGGGCAGAGTTCTAGCAGCGGCATTGCAGGACCAAGCACACCGCCTCCTGCAACGCAGGGATACGCAAGCTTGTCGGATGTTCAGGCAGCCGGCGTCGTTGGAAGCCCGACAGGTTCCCGCCTGTCTGCCTTTTCGTCGTCACTGTGGCCTGGTCGCTTGGCAACATCTCACCCGAAGCGTCCCCGGGGTACCAGCAATGCTGGAGTGGGCGGAGGTGGCATCCTAAAAGACGAGGAAGTCAAGCGGAGCAGACGGAGCGAAAGTAGCGGCGATGGCAGCAGCTATGATGCATCGTACAACGCCTTCCCGTCCATTGCAAAAACGATGCTTGTTGGCCTGTCCGCTGCAGACCGCACCGCTGCCTATGCGATCCCAACGGCTTACGACCCAAGGCTCGAAAAAGAACAGAGAAATTATCTCTGCGCCGAGTGTGGCATGCCGAACATGCTGCTTCCAGCTGACCCTGTCTTCTGCAAGGAATGCGGTGGTCGTGTGGTGTCCGAAGACAGTGCAGAGGAGGACCAAGACCTGTACAAGGACATTGGGTTGAATGACAACGACACGGACATCATCACGGACACCGTTGGGGCGATTGCCATTGACTTGCGGGGAAACATCGCGGCAGGATCGTCGTCAGGCGGCATCGGTATGAAGCACTCAGGCCGTATTGGACCTGCGGCACTGGTGGGCATCGGCACCGCGGTCATGCCTGTCGACCCTAAGGACCATAAGGGCACGTGCGTGGCGGCGGTGACCAGCGGAACGGGTGAGCACATGGCGACGACAATGGCCTCACACACGTGCGCAGAGCGGCTGTACTACAACATGCGGCGGGCCGAGGGCGGCTCGCAGGATACGGAGTATGACGACGATACACTGATGAAGTCGTTTGTCGTGGACGACTTTATGGACCACCCTGGCGTCAAGAACCAGATCTCGGGCGGCGCCATTGGTGTGATGGCAGCCAAGCGGACCAACAAAGCCATCTACTTTTACTTTGCGCACAACACAGACTCGTTTGCGCTCGCGTCGATGACGTCGAACGAACAGGACCCGCTGGTGGTGATGTCGCGACTCGGGCCGCAGGAGCACGTCGCTAGGGGCGGCCGGAAGATCAAGGGTGGCCATTGAGCGGCTGTTGGCATTCTGATTTTGTTTCTCCTGCTGTTTGAATGCGCATAGGCCACATTGCGGCCGAAGACGGAACGGTAGTGTCTTGCTTCTCGCACCTAGAACCTATAGAAACCACCTGGGCCTCCGATCGCGATAAACCAAATACAATATCCGTAACATGCAATATTTGATTTTCTGCCCTGCCCAAACGCCCCTAGCTGTCCAATATCCTATAGTGTCCCCGTGTAAAACAACAAACTCGGTCTTTTGGCATCGCATGTCTAGGCCATTGGCGTCCCAGCCGCGCTTCCCGTTGCTTCGCGGCCGGCAGAACCGGCCAGCCGGCTCTTCTTCTTCTTTTTCTTTGGCCGCGGGATGACAGCGGGTTTTGTCCCGTAGTTGCCGAGGCGCAGCACGGAGCCGCAGGTCAAGCACTCGGTGACGCCGCCGGGTGTGGCTGCAGGGTTGTCGCCTGCTGGCGGCGGCGGTGGGGGGATCTCGCAGAAGATGCTGAGGCAGATGCTGCAGACGAAGCCGGTGTCGACGACGCGGCGGTGGCAGAAGCAGGCGGCGCGGAAGTCGACAGCGTCGGCGCTGGGGGCGACGAGGGCGTGGGCGACATCGCGGCCGGCGGCGCCGTTGAAGCCGAGCATGAGGTAGGAGAGGATGCCCTGGGCGTGGAGGCGGTTGCTGGAGCCGTTGCTGGAGCCGTTGCCGTCGGCCAGCGGCGGCGCCAGAAAGGTGCCGCGCGTGATGAAGGCGGCCTGCTGCAGAAACGTGGCGGCGCCGCGCAGGGCGAGGACGTCGATGGCGACGCCGGCGTGGGCGGCGGCAAAGACGGCGTTCATGGTTGGGATGTACTGGGCGGGCGATGCGTCCGAGACGGAGAGCACGAGGATGCGGGCATGGAGGCCGGTCTCGGCGTCGGCGGCGGAGTCTCGTGCGGCAGGGGTGCCAGCAGCAGCAGCCGCGGTGGAGGCGGCGGAACCTTTTTGTGCGCCGCCGCCAGCGGACGTGGCGGCGCCATCCGCACCAGTGGCAGCAGCAGCAGCAGCGGGGATCAGGATGGCCGTCTTGTTGATGTGGGCGAGGGCGAGGGTGAGGGCGCCGGAGAGCAGAGTAGTGGTCTCGGCGAGGTCGTCCTCGGTAGTGGTGGCGACGAGATCGCGGATGGCGGCAAGCAGGGTGGCTTCAATCTCGCGGAACTGGGGGAACTTGTTGGGGGGAGGGCGCGGAGGATTGGCATTGTCGTCGCCGTCGCCGTCGCCGTCGCCGTTGTCGTTGTCCCGTTTCCGCTTAATGGACGTCTTGCGTGCCGTCTGCTGGCTGGCCAGTGGCTGCGCCGATGGATAGAGCCAGGCGGCGCGGTTGCTGTGCGAGGCGATGAAGGCGACCTGGTTGCGGCTGCTGAGGGCGAGGTGGGTGTTGGCGAAGACGAGCAGGTTGGCGACGGCGCGGCTGAGCGGCAGCGTGGCGGCGAGGGCGGCCCAGGCGCGCGGGTTGGTGTCGAGGATGATGGTGAGCAGGGCAGGGGTCTCGGCCGTGGCCGAGACCTCGTAGTGGGCGGAGGCGTCGACGGCGTCCATGGGAGGGTTTACATGAGAGAAAGAAAAAAGACGTGATGGGAAGAGGAAGGAGGTGGAGTGGATCGAAAAGGGTAAGATGGGTAAGATAAGATATCGGAAGTATCTTACTTTGTACTTTTTGAGCTCGGCGTCGGCCCACTCTTTGCCCCGCACAGCGAAACGATAAAGGGACGGCGCCCGGACGGCAGGAGCTTCAGGCCGCGGTTGCTCTATGAGTATTTCTCTCTTTATATGTAGCTCAGTGGACTGAACTGACTCCTTTTCCTCCGAATTCTTTCCATCCATTCTTTTCCCCAGGCTCTCATCTCGAATCCCATAGGTCAGCAAACGTCGGATCTTCACGCACGTCGAATCCACCCAACGCTGTCATACCACCCCCGCCATGTCTGCTACGGCTGCTGCCCCCGGGACGGGCGAGCCGCTGCCCGAGGCGAGCACGCTGTCGCGCGAGGACCAGGCGCTGCTGCTGTTTGCGGGGCTGATGGAGGGCGGCAAGGAGGACGACGACACGGTGGGCGAGCTGGACCGGCTGACGAAACTGCTGAACGAGGACGTGGAAGCAACGGCGCAGCGCGGCGAGCCGTCGGTGTGCGCGGTGATTGACTCGGACTGTGCCGACACGCTGTTTGCGTACCTGGACATGCGGCAGCCGAGCGTGGTGCGCGGGCATGCGACGCTGACGATGTCGGCATACCTCAAGGCGGCAGGCGATGAGGGCGCGGGGCAGCTGTCGGCCTTTTTCCACGAGCGCGTGGCGCGCAGCACGTACGACGACTACATTGTGGCCTTTTGCGTGGCGGCGGCCGTGTTCCCGATTGTGCCGGACCTGACGGCCAACATGTTCCTGAGCGAGGGCTTTCTGTCGACGCTGGGCCCGCTGATGCGGCGCACGTGGAAGAGCCGCAAGGTCGAGACGGCGTGTCTGGAGATGCTGAATGTGGCGTGCATGAACGCGGCGTGCCGGGATTCCGTCACCAAGTACTGCCGCGAATGGCTCGAGGAGATTGTCGACCAGGACCCGGACGACGTGGTGAAGGCCATGTACGCTAATGACGGCGACGGGCACCCGAACGCGGGGTCGATCTCAATGCGGCACCACTCGAAGCAGGTGCGGGACCTGGCGGCGGTGATCCTGACCAAGATTAAGGTATTTGTTTTTTTTTTCGTTTTGTGCTCCCAGGGTTTTCGTGTTATCTGTCATTGACCTCTAACGCAGTAAGGTCGCGGCACCGTCGCAGCAGGGGCAAGGACCCGTGGTCCTGGTGGAGGGCGACAGCGGACGCGTGGAGTCGGCAACGACAAGCATCGAGGCCCTCAGCAAGATGTTTACCGACATGCTGCTGAGCAGCGAGCCGGCGGAAAGCGGGACAACAGGCAGTTCGACAAGTACCTCCAGCACGGCGAAGACAGCGAACACGAGCACAGCGAATGCGACTACGACTACGACCACGACCACGACCACGACCTTGACCAAAAAAACGAATGAGAACAGCACCAAAACAGGGACGAGCCTAGAGAACAGCAGCAGCAACCAGAGTCTTCAAAACGCCATCGAGGGCCTGGCGTATGCGTCGCTGCAGCCGGCGGTCAAGGAGGCGTTGGCGGCAGACGAGCAGGTGCTGTCGCGACTGGTGCAGGTGCTGCGGGAGGCGCCGGCGCGGTCGTCGCTGACGTACGGAGCGCTGAGCATTGTGGCGAACGTGACGCGGTACGCGGCGGTGCAGAGCGAGGAGCAGAAGCGGCTGGGCCAGCTCAAGGCGTACGCGAACGCGATGGGCAAGAGGGCGCAGCAGCAGCAGCAGCAGCAGCAGCAGCAGTGGGCGGTGCTGGACGACAACGAGCACGTGTCGGCGCGGTGCCAGCGGATGTTTGCGGCGGGGGTGCTGCCGGTGCTGGTGGCGCACAGCCGGCACGGGTCGGCGGCGGGGCTGTCGCTGATTGTGGGCATTCTGCTGTCGCTGTCGGTGACGCCGCGGCTGCGGGGCGTGCTGGCGCAGCAGGGGGCGGTGCGGCTGCTGATTGACGCGTGGGCGGCGCTGGAGGGGCGGGACGCGGGCGGGCAGGCGACGGCGGCGCAGGCGCTGGCGCGGATCCTGATCTCGACGAACCCGGCGCACGTGTTTGGCGGGACGCGGGCGGTGCCGATGAGCGCGGCGATCCGGCCGCTGGCGTCGCTGGTGGGGGCGGACAGCGGGCTGAGCAGCAGCGGGGGCGGGCCGCGGGATCTGCTGCCGGCGTTTGAGGGGTTGATGGCGCTGACGAATCTGGCGTCGACGGACGACGACGCGCGGGCGGGGATTGTGCGTGCGTGCTTTGGGGAGGCGGAGGCGCTGCTGCTGTCGAGCCACGGCCGGGTGGCGCGGGCAGCGGCGGAGCTGGTGTGCAACCTGGCGCAGGCAGACCCGTCGCCGGGGGGGCCGGGGGCCGAGGTGATGCGGCTGTTCCTGGAGACGGGGTCGGCGGCGGTGCAGAACCGGCTGCACATTGTGGCGGCGCTGGCGGACGCGGAGGACGAGGCGACGCGGGCGGCGGCGGGCGGGGCGCTGGCAGTGCTGCTGGGGTACGAGGCGGTGGTGGCGGCGGTGGTGGCGCGGCGGCGGGGGGCGGCGCTGGTGCTGGGGCTGTGCCGGGCCGAGGAGAGCGAGGGGGTGCGGCACCGGGGGGCGGTGGCCGTGCACAGCATGGCGGCGTGCGCGGGCGAGACGGGACGGGCGGCGCGGGCGGCGCTGCGGGCGGCGGACGGGGTGGCGGTGCTGACGGAGTGCGCGAAGGCGAGCCGGGGCGCGGAGGTGGTGGAGGCGACGGTGCAGGCGCTGGCGTTGTTGATGGAGGACGAGGAGGACAAACAGACGGGGGTGGACGAGGTGGATTAGGGGGGGGGGAGCATGCGTTACGCTGTTTTTTTTGTTTTTTTGTTCTTTCTTATTTTTTTGTTCTTTTCTGGATTTGATGGATGGACTGTCTGCACTGTCTAGACCAAATCCGAGCGGTTCAGGACGGCAATGCCTTCGACGTGGGCGGTCTGGGGGAAGAAATCGAAGCCGCGGATGCTGGCGATCTCGTAGCGGGCGGCAGGGGCGGCTGGGGCGGCTGGGGCGGGCCGTGGTGGCTGGTGCTTGGCGGGCTTGCCCCAGATGCCGTCGACCTCGCCGCGGACGAGCATGCCGACGTCGCGGGCCTGGGTGTGGACGTTGCAGCTGACGTAGACGATGCGGGCGGGGGCGAAGGCGAGCAGCTGGCGGAGGAAGGGGGCGTCGCAGCCCTTGCGGGGGGGGTCGAGGACGACGGCGGTCTCGTCGGCGCGGAAGGCGGCGAGGTGGTCGGCGACGCCGGCGAACAGCTGGGCGGCGTCGGCGGCGAGGAAGCGGCAGCGGTCGGGGGGCAGGTGGTTGAGGGCGGCGTTGCGGCGGGCGTAGGCGATGGACTGGGCGGCGATGTCGATGCCGACGGAGCCGCCGGGCAGGGTGGCGGCGAGGGCGATGGTGAAGAGGCCGGAGCCGCAGTAGGCGTCGATGAGGTAGCGCAGCGGGGGGCGGGGCCGCGGGACGGGCGCCGCGACGGCGGCGCGCACGTAGGCGGTCAGGGCGGGCAGGATGGCGTTGTTGTTCTGGAAGAAGCTGCCGGCCGGGTTGGTGAAGACGAGGTCGCCGACGTACTCGGTCGTGGTGGCGGCGTTGTCGGTGACGCAGGTCTTGACGTCGACGGCGCCGGCCGCGCCGGGGGGGCCCTGGACGTGGACGCGCACGGCGTCGGCGTCGGCGTCGGCGTCGGCCC
>PCDN01000001.1:220741-242889 GCA_002778105.1 Ceratocystiopsis brevicomis
CCCCCCCTCTTCCCCATCCTCAGGCACACTGTCGTCGTTCCTGTTCCCCGTCTCCTACTCTCCTACCCAATACATACACACACACCGCCACCATGAGCAGCAGCGGCGGCTTCTTCAAGTACCGCTGCAAGTACTTTTATACGCACGACTGCCCCAACTGGGTCTTTGTCAACTACGCCCCCTGTGCCCAGTGCTGTGTGCGTCGCCCCCCCCACCCGCCCCGCGCAATGGAGGTTCATGGGGCATGTGCTGTGTGTGTGTCTGTCTGCTGACAACAGCCCAGGCTGCCGGCCGCGATGGCCCCGACGACGACGCCCTGCCCGCCCGCCAGGTGCTTCTTGTCCAGCTGGGCGGTACGAGCAGTGCTCCCAGCGCGCATGCCGGCGCCCCGGCCCGCAGCCCCGGCATCGAGATCGCCATGCCCGTCTTCCGCGCCGGCGTCCTGTGCTACTCCCGGATGCGCATGGCCGTCCACGCCGAGCCGGGCGCGTCGTTCGTGACGTGGCAGGCTCCCGAGAGCGGCGGCGACAACCGCTCGCTGTCCTCCCAACCACCGCTGCCGCTCCGGTACGACAACGACGGCGACGACAACGACAACGACCTCAAGCAGCACTACCCACTGCGCCACCAAGACCACGACGACCACCGGCCGCATCGGCCGCCCGCCGCCCTGGCCCTTCCACAGCAAATCTTGCCAATGCAGCCCCCGCCGCCGCTGTACGGCATCGGCCAATACGACGCCCTGCTGCCGCCATACCCCGACAGCTACGACAGCTATTCCGCCTTGCGCCACTAGAGCGCCCGACCAGAAGAGGCCGTGTCACTGCTCTTGTCATTGGTGTATCACCACCCGTTGTAATTTTTCTTTTGTTTTTTAGAGTCTCTGTTCACGCAGCTGTCGGATATTATATATAACGCAAAGTTCAACCCAGTGGACGGACGCTTCGTTCTTGCATTTTTTTCGTAGACCTGCAGGATGTTAGAAAACACACACAGAATGAGACCGGAAGAAAAAGAAAAAAAAGGGGGGGGAGAACTTATCCTCTAATCCTAGAGGGGCTGCCCTCGCTGGTTATCGCAGCGAGAGCAGCCAGGACCCAGCCAGCCACCGGCCCCGGTCCTTTGTCAAAGAGCGTAGAAAAGAAAAAGAAGAAAAAAGAGAGGAAAAAAAAAAGAAAAAAAAAAGAGCAGAGCAGCACACCACAGACGCGATCGCCCTCCCTGTTCTTGTCTCCCTAGAAAACCACAGCTGCCCCGGACGGACCAGCTGAGCACGACAGCAAACGGGGAGAGGACGGCCAACCAGACGAGCACGAGACTCTGACTCCAACACGAGATGGGTCCCAGACAGGCTTCTCTCCCCCACGTTCGCCGTCCACCTCGGCCAGGCCCTACAAGACCGCTGCGTCCCATGAAGACAAGGAAACAGAGCAGGCGGAACACGCTGCCCATCTGGCGGCCGCGACGACCGTCACCCAGGCCAGGCGAAGCCCCCCCCCCCGGCCCATCCCGTCCCCAGCAGCGCATCGGCCAGACACGAGAAGACCGGTCCTCTCTCGCTCTGGCAGGCAGAACTGTGCCCTCTTCTGCACCGCACCAGACAACGCCACCCCAGCCGTCTCGCAAAACAAATCCCAGGCAGGAGCCCGCACACGGCGCCCCTCCACGTCCGTCCCGCCCGTTGCCATACCACGCCAAACCCGACAACGTACGCAAAGCTCGTTGCTCCTTGGGCCCCGCAAACACCAGATCCGAGAAGGGCAAGAGAGGTCGAAAGAGAAGAAGCAAAGAGAGAGAGGGGAACCGCCTGTCCGTAGATGCCCACGCGCCAACAAGGACTGGATTTTGTTGCCCTTCCCTTGGAAAGAAGGGCAGGGCATTCCGCGCAGACAAAATCATCGGCAAAAACCGCGCTATCTTCTCTGCGAGCCGTGTGCCAGGCATGTGCCCACGCCGTGCGTGGCAAGCGTGGGCGCCAGGACGGCCAGAGGAAAAAGGGAAAAAGAAGACGTAATAAAACGTCTCCTAGGAGCGGCGCCTCGCCAGGAACCCAGCAAGGCGTTTCGGCCCCCTAATGGGCTCTGGCGGGTTGATGCGTCTGGTCTGCGAGTCCCAGAGGCTGGCCCTGCCTCCGCCACGAGCAAGGCACGATGGGGGCCAGCATGGCAACGCGTTCCCGGCGAGTAACCGAGTCAACGAAGGCCACCAGAAAGTCTGAGCGAGACAAGACGGCGCGAGAAAACAGAAGAAGAAGAAAAAAAAACCCGACAAGCGGCCGACGCGGCGCCCGTTTCCTGCCAGGTGGCAGCCAGAGACCAACAGAGTACCAGGGAGCGGGTCAGACACGGGCAAAAGACAGTGGAAACAACAGCAGCCGTGTTTCCGCAATGGAGCCGGGCGAATCACCGCCGGCTAGGAGATCTTGAAACACCGCCGCTGTTGTCGTTGGGGCCCAAGCTGCGCTCCACTCCGGTCTCTGGGGTCGTCGTGAAGACAACCGCTGCGAAAGGGCAAGAGGGACATCTGCAGGAAAGCAGACATCGCCCGCGCCAAAGCAACGCTCGTCCTTCTGTCTTCTCGGCCGACCTCCCCCCCACTCCGCGGAAGAGGGAGGGGGGAGAGCGCCATAGTGCTGATCCGACATTTCGCAGTGGCAACTCAAAAAGGCGACCAATAAATGCGGCGGCTTCCCAGCAGCGCGAGACCTGACGAGCGACCTCAGGCCAGAGGTTCTTCCCATACTGACTCATGGGTCCCGCGCATCTTGCCCGCGTCTCGATGTCTCGATCGGCGACTGAGAAAAGCAAAGGAGGGGAAAAACAAAAACACTCTCGAGGCTCCGGAGGAACCAGCAGTTGTCCGCCCTGTTCGTCTCCCCGCCCCCGGTCCGCGCGGTCACCCGTCCGGCCACTGGTTTCCCCCCTCTGGATGCCGAGCAACTGCTTTTCAGCAGCCAAGTGCAGGACGGGAGGGAGAGAAATGCAACGAGGGCCGAGGCGTCATTGGGCACCCCGTGTGCTCTTTTCAAAGCAGGCACGACGAACCCGGCGCCACGACCCCGCCGCCCAGCAGACGTCGGGGCTAGACACGCGGATTGGCACAGCGTGGGAGCGGGATGACAAGAGGGACTGGGCAGAGCAGTGCCGCAAACGCAAGGCTGTGATGAACCGCTAAAACACATAGGGTTAAGTTCCGGTGAGCACCTGTTATCGCACGGGTTCGGTCTGTCTGCACAATGGAGATACGACGTTCCCCGATTGAATGTCTCCCCTTGTGGTGGATGGTGTATGGCCGGGAAACTGCGGGGAAGACAGCGTGGGCCAGCAGCAACGACCGGAAAGGCCGATGACAAGGCGCCTCTCTCTCTTCGAACTGTCCTTCTCCCTCTGATACCCAACCGTGGATCTGTCCATTTGCCCACGGGACGACGGTCGGAACGCGAGACCAACGCACGGAATCGGGCTCTGGGCAGACAATATGAGCTCAGGACGAAGCGAAGGGGAGTGTTGCGGGGGCCTGGATTTTGTCAACAAAAACAGCAGAATAGCATGTCCAGAATGTGCATTGGCGCCACGAAGCTGCCGGTCCTGGGCTTTGGATTGGGTAGGCGGTAGGAGGTTTTGCTGGCGTTGAGAATGTCGTTGGTTGGAGAGAAGGAAGGACAAGGAGAAGAAGAGAGGTGGGCTTTATTTACACGCGTCGGCTCCAGCCAATACCGCGTCGCGTTTGCCGTGTCATATTCACGTGATTATTCACGTGCATATATTCCACGTGACCGTAAGATACAGGGGGGGGGGGGRGGGAAGGGCGCGCCATCCCAGGCAGCGCCATTTCAATCCGGCAGCCTCCGGACGTCACTCGACCTCTTGATTTTTTTCCTTCTCTCTTCCATCTTCCAGCTTTCCATCTCGAGAGAGACGTTCGCGCGTGTTTACAACGACGACGATCTTGAACACAAGCGATATCCATTCCGTGCTCTTGACGCATCCGCAGCGACCACCCACTGCGATGTCGTTTGATCAGTTATCCGCCATGGAAGCCGGCAGCCGCAGCCGGGGCGGCGGCGGCGGCGGCAGCGGCAGTGGCGCGTACTCGGACGACCCGTCGTTCCAGAAGCTGTCACAGCAGCTGAGCAACAAGCTGTTCAAGCTGCAGGGCCACATGGCGAACTTGGGCCGGGACATTGGGCACCTGGGCACGCGGCAGGACAACGCGCGGGTGCGGGAGCGGGTCAACGAGATGCTGGACGAGTCGCGCGAGCTGTTCAAGGACGTGGGCGAGGGTGTGAAGAGGGTGCAGTCGTGGGAGGATGTCACGGTGGGTTTATGCTTTGATCGTCCTTTCTTTCTCTTGTCTTTCGGTTCGTTTTCCCTCGCGCTAACCGAACCAGCCCACCCAGCGCTACACGCAGCAGAAGCTGTCGCGCGAGTTCCAGTCGGCGCTGTCTGAGTTCCAGGCGCTGCAGCGCAAGGCGCTCGAGAAGGAGAAGGCGTCGGTGTCGGCGGCGCGCGTGGCGGCCGCAGGCGAGGGCGGCCTGGAGGGCACGACAGGCACCGGTGCCGGCGGCGGGGAGGAAGCCGAGGGCGCGCTGCTCCTCCAGCAGCAGCAGCAGCAGCAGGAACTCGCGCGGCTCGCCCCCCAGGACGAGGTCGACTTCCAGGAGGCGCTCATCATCGAGCGCGAGGAGGAGATCCGCAACATCGAGCAGGGCGTGGGCGACCTCAACGTGCTCTTCACGCAGGTGGCCACGCTCGTGCACGAGCAGGGCGAGCAGATCGACAACATTGCCGACAACGTCGAGAACGTGGCGACCGACACGCGCGGCGCCGACTACGAACTGCGCTCGGCCGCCCGCTACCAGCGGAACGCGCGCAGCAAGGCCTGCTGCCTGCTGCTGGTGCTGGCCGTCATCCTGACGATCATCGTCCTGGCGGCCGTGCTGGGGTGAAAAGAAAATGGAAAGGTTTCTTTTGTCTTCCCCTCCCCTGGTTGGCCTTTTTAGTTTTTTAGTTTTTTTTTTTTTTTTTTTTTTTTTTTTCCTTCTTCAGCTCGGCGTTCTATGGCGTTAGTTCAGTGCCCTTGTTTTTTTTTCACCGCTTGGGAACTCCGGTCATGCGTTGTTTCTGTCCCTGCCTTGTGCTTTGCTCTGTACATTATACGCATACTACCCGAAATCGAGTTGCCTTTTTTTTTTTTTTTTCCCCCGCTGTCGTACACCTATCGATCAACGATAGGATCACGATGTCCCGTCTCGCTTCGAAGACGGCCGCGGCGTCACCCACGGCACGTCCAGGGACCGGCTCGGGCGCACGGCCTGGCTGGCAATGGGTCGCGCCCGCCGCACCACGCTCGTGATCAGGAAGCTCGTGCACGCCGACGCCAGCCAGTATAGGTGCAGCGCGCTGGGAAAGTGCATCGTGACAAAGCCCACGCTGAGCGACAGGATCAGCAGGGTGCGCTGCAGCGCGCGGGAGGCGAGGCTCTCGACGGCCGTGGCTTTCGCCGCGGGTGGTGACGATGGGGATGACGGCGTCGCAGCGGCGGCCGCCGGCACGGGGTCCAGCCCAAAGAGCGCCCGTCGGCCGGCATCCGTGCCCGGCATCACGTTGACGACCAGCATGGCAGAGAGCGCAATGGGCAGGATGCCGTAGGGGTCGGCGGCGGTCAGGTCCGTGAACCAGAGGCAGCCGCCGGTCGCGAGGGAGGGATCGGCGGTGGAGGCGGCCACGCCATCGACAGCGGTCTGTATCGTCGTCGTCGACACCTGGGCAGCCGCCTCGGCGGGCTCGCCTCCCGCCCGGCGGAACAGCAGCCCCAGCAGACCGACGGGCGCGCCGCACAGCCGCCGCAGCGCCTCGATCACCACCAGCCAGGGCGGCAGCGCCAGCAGGTTGCCGTACAACTTCCACTGCTGCACGCCGAACGCGCGGTACACGCGGCGCGCCGTGGGGCGGTACCGCTTGACGACGGCGGCGGTGGCGGCGGCCTCGGTAGCGGCGCTGGGGCCGCCCTGCCGCCGCACGGCCTTGCTGTGGAAGACGGTCCAGGCCTGCAGCAGCGGGGCGAGGCGGGCGCGCTTCTGGGCGAGGGCGCGCGCGTGCCAGCTAAAGGGCAGCCGAAACAGCAGGTTGACGCCGAGGGCGACGAGCGGGATGGCGACGAACCAGGGCGCGTGCGAGACGGTGTGCAGCTGGACCAGCAGGGTCTCGACGGCGGTCACGGGGGCGTCGACGAGGGGGGCGAGGGCGGCGGGGAGGTGGAAGGCGCGGCGGTGCTGATGCTGGACGGGACTCCGGGGTCGTCGGTTGGGCGGAGCGGTGTGCCTCGGTGTGTGGAAGGGGGCGAGTGTGGCCGGCAATGGCTGAGAGAAGGAGGAGGACAACGAGGAAAACGGAGAGGACGTCGACGCTGCCGCCGGCGCTGGCCACCGCCTAGGCGCCGCTGAAGGGACAACCGCCCAGGCACGCACCGCCAGCCGCGCGCGGCCGATGCTCGGAATAGACGGCCGCATCGTTGTCTCTCGGAACGAGGTCGGGTGGGTGGTCGCCGTCCTGGCGGGCGGTCGGCTGCAACGGTCGTTGAAGCTTTTTGCCCCGCCGCCCAATCAGCGCGCTTCGGGGGCCCCTAGCGCCGAAACACACCGCTGCGGGCAGGCCCTGGGTGCCTGGCCTGGCCAGCCTGGCCAGAGAAAGCTTCCTCGTCGTTGCGTCTTGTGCTTTTGTGCTTTCGTTTTGCTCTTCCCCCCCCCCCCCCCCCCGGTCTGCACAACCTGCCCGTTCCACCAGACCATGGTGCACTCGACTGCTCTGTGTCGCCTTGGAGGGCCATTTGCGTGCTAAGAAAACAGACAAGTGCGACGAAACAAGCAAAAAAAAAAAAAAAACCCCTTCCGCAGCGCTTTTTCCTTCTTTTTCCCCCTCCCTGAAAATGACTACGACCACCTGCTCTGCCTCGTCACCGTGCGATGTGGGCGCGGGTAACGGCAGCAGCAGCAGCTCGCTTGCCGTGGTTGCGGTCTTTACCGCCCTTGCCGTGACCGTGGCCCTGCTGCCCGCCGTCTGGCGCCTGTCCGGTGCCACGCTCGGCTGGTACCTGCGCCGCCGCACCGCCGGCCAGCGGCAGGCCCTGCTCGCCATGATGGCCGCGGACGAGCAGCGGTTCCAGGCCGCGGACGGCAAGGCACCGGCTGCACCGAGCGAAGCCGAAAAGCCCGCCACCGGCGGCGACAGCCGGGAGGCCATCGACGCCGACGCTGCAGGCTCGGCCGGCAACGGCAAGACGGCGACGGACGACTGGGACGGCATCGTGGGCTTCTTGCACCCGTTCTGGTGGGCTGTCTCTCGCGTCTCTTTCCCGGGTTCCTTGCGCGGCTAACCAACAGCAACGCCGGCGGTGGCGGTGAGCGCGTCCTGTGGGCCGCCATTCGCGCCACGCAGCAGCGCTGGCCCCGGGCCAAGTGCTTCGTCTACACGGGCGACCACGACGCCCACAAGGACGCCATTCTGGCCCGCGTCCGGGTGTGTTCTCGCTTTCCCGGCCAAGGCCCTCTTCTTCGCCGCTAACGAGCCAGGACCGCTTCAACATCCACCTGCACCCCCCGACCGTCGCCTTCCTCTACCTCTCCACGCGCCGCTGGGTCCTCGCCTCGACCTGGCCGCGCTTCACCCTGGCCGGCCAGTCGCTGGGGTCCGTCGTGATGGCCTGGGACGCCCTGTCGCTGCTGGTGCCCGACGTCTTTGTCGACACCATGGGCTACGCCTTTGCCCTCGGCTTCGTCAAGCGGCTCTTCCCCGGCGACCGTGCCCTGCCCACCGCCGCCTACGTCCACTACCCGACCATCTCGACCGACATGCTGGCCTCGCTGGACCCGGCGTCTGCCGTCGGCAGCCAGGGCGTCAACGCCGGCCAGGGCGCCGGCCTGCGCGGCCGCGCCAAGCGCGCGTACTGGCAGCTGTTTGCGCGGCTGTACGCGTCCGTCGGCGCGTCCGTCGACGTGGTCATGACCAACTCCAGCTGGACGCAGGCACACATCCAAGCCCTGTGGGGGCCCAGACGGGCCGCGAAACAGCAGAAAACGCGCCAGGCCGCCAGCGACATTGCCGTCGTCTACCCACCCGTGGCCGTGCGCGAGCTCGAGCAGGCGATCGACGTGTCGGCCGCCAGCGAGGCCGCCCGCGAGCCCGTGCTGCTGTACATTGCGCAGTTCCGCCCGGAGAAGAACCACGTGCTGGTCGTGCAGGCGTTTGCGCAGTTTCTACAGGCGTGGCGGACCGCCTCGTCCTCGTCTTCGTCCTCGTCTTCCGACCCCCTTCCCCCCCCCCGCCTCGTCCTCATCGGCAGCGTCCGCGACGACGCCGACAAGAAGCGCGTCTATCAGCTGCGCCTGCTCGTCGACGAGCTGCACATCCGCGACGCCGTCGACTTCCAGACCGACGCGCCCTGGCCCGCCGTGCTCGACTGGCTGCGCCGCGCCTCCGTCGGCGTCAACGGCATGTGGAACGAGCACTTTGGCATCGGCGTCGTCGAGTACCAGGCCGCCGGGCTCATCGCCGTCGTCCACGACAGCGGCGGGCCCAAGCTGGACATTGTCACCGACGTCCTGTCCACGGGGGGCGCGGGGGGCGCCGGCGACGCCGGCGACGCCGGCGGCACCGGCCCAACCGGCTTCCACGCCACCACGGCCGACGAGTTCGCCGCCGCCTTCGCCCAGGCCCTGGCCCTGCCGGACCCGCTGGCCTGGCGGCTGCGCGCGCGGCGGTCGGCGCGCCGGTTTACGGAGGAGACGTTTGCGCGCAAGTGGGTGGCGCAGATGGAGCGGATCGTCTACCGATGAGGGAGGGAGCGCGTGAGAGAGAGAGAGAGAGAGAGAGAAAAGAGTCGAGACCGAACGAGGAGAAAGGAGCACGTGATCCCTGTGCTGCTGCTGCTGCTTGTCGGATGCGGCCGTCGTATGCAGATACCCTCTCCTCGAGACGTGAGACGAAAAAAAGAAAAAGTGCTTCCTTTCTAAAACATAAAAGTCTAATCTATGTGACCATGATCCTCATCACCATCAGAACACCGCCCCGCCGCTCATCACCTGCCGCGGCTCGCCCGCCGCCTCAAACTGCCCGTCCGGCAGCACCCGGATGCCCTGCGCCGCGCTCATGTACCGGCTCATCCACGTCACGTTGTGCCCGCGCGCCGCCATCGACGCCACCGTCGCGTTGGCAAAGCCCGCCTCGAACTGCGCCGTGTTGGGCAGCAGCTGGTCGTGCATCCGCGGCGCCGCCAGCGCGCCCGCCACGCCCAGCCCGTTCTCCAGCACGTGCCACGCCACCTGCACCGTCGCCGAGATGATGCGGCTGCCGCCGGCCGCGCCCGTGACGAGGCAGAGAGCGCGGGCGCCACCGTCCTCCGTCGGACACTCGGCCATCAGCGGCGTGATCGAGCTCAGCGGACGCTTGCCGCCGCGAATCAGGTTCGCCGGGCTCGGCGGATAGCCGAACTCGTTGTTGGCGCCCGGCAGCGAAAAGTCGTTCATCTCGTTGTTGAGCACAATGCCGCTGCGCGGCGTCATCACCAGCGACCCGAACAGCGTATTGATCGTCGTCGTCGTGCTGATCGCCATCCCCGACGCATCCGCCGCCACAATGTGGCTCGTCCCGTGGCTGTGCGGCTGCGCGTACGTCGGCACCCCGCCCAGGTGCACCGGGTTGTACGCCTCCACCGGCAGCGTCCGGTCGTCCCGGATCGCCCGCCGGTTCGCCGCCGCCCGCTGCGCCGTCAGCAGGTCCGCTTCCAGCGCATCCACGCCATCCACAAACGCGGGATCGCCCAGGTGCGTGCGTGCCCCGTACCCGAAGCGCATCGCCTCGTCAAAGTGGTGCGCCGTCAGGTTGGTGTCTGCCCCGGCCACGGTACCGTCCCGGTAACCGAACTGCTCCATCGTCTTGAGAATCGACAGCGCAATGGCGCCCGACGACGGCGCCGGCGTGGACGTCAGCCGCCGCCCGCCAAACGACGTGCTGATGGCCGGGCGCAGGATCACCTCGAACGCGCCGAAGTCCTCCAGCGTCATGGTCCCGTTGTGCTCGCGGATGAGTTGCACCATTTCTTCGGCTAGGAACGGTTAGGAAACGAAGCATACCAGACGAACTGCAGTTCGGACAAAACATACCCAGCTCGCCCTTGTAGAAGGACTCCACGCCCGTCTCGGCAATGGTTTCCAGTGTGCTGCCAGTCTGTCAGCCCAAGCTCAATCTTCTCGCCTGGTCTCGGATAACATACGCCGCATAACGCTTGCGCGTGATCGTGTCGCCCAGCTGCACCAGCGTGCCGTTCGGCGCAAAGTCCTCGGCCCACACGGGCTCGGCGACCAGGAACGGGCCGTGCAAATCCATGGCGCTGTTCATGTAGCGCACCAGGTCGGCCGAGACGGGAAAGCCGTCGCGCGCCACCCTTGCCGCTGGCTGGACCACCGTCTTCCAGGGAAGCGCGCCGTAGCGGCCGTGCAGGTACGAGAGGCCGCGCAGCTCGCCAGGCACCGCAACGGCAAGGCCGCCGACGACACTGCCGATAAAGTTGCCGTCGAACATGGTCTCGTGGGCCGCCGCCGGCGCCGCCTCCCGGAAGTCGACGGTCTCGTAGCGGCCGGCAGCGTCGCGCACCAGCATGAAGCCGCCGCCGCCAATGCCCGAGTGGTACATGCCCATGACGCCAACACAGAGTGTCGTGCCGACCATGGCGTCGGCGGCCGTGCCCTAGTGGACGTCTGTCAGTATGACCCGTTCTTAGCTTGATGCTCGCCGTCGTCGCAAGTACACACCCCTTGCCGCATCAGATCGACGCCGATCTCCGAGCACACGGCGCTCTCCGAGGCCACAGCGCCATGCTTGCCGTAGGGCGCGTTGCCGCTCGCCGTGGCGTCGGACAGGGGTTTCTGGGTCTGCCCAACTGCGGCTGCGGCGGCCAGATGCGCCCGGCAGGCCAGCAGGGCGAGCACACAATCCCAGAATCCGAAGAGGTGATCTGGCCATTGTCAGTGTGCGCCAAACCACCCGAAAAGCAATTGCTACTCACGCATGTCCTGCAGAGGGGACCGGAAAACGCCCCGAGCCTAGGATATTGTCGCAGGAGATGCAAAGACGGAGCTGCGAACAAGGACGGAACTCGCGATCGTCGCTTATCAGTGGGGAAAACAAATGCCCCTTTTAAATGGTTTGTCAGCAGATCACGTGTGTTTTGTTTACTCGTGTCACTCTCTCTTCTTTCTTTCCGCCTTCTTTTTGTTTCCTTTTTTTGGGGGGTTTTTTTCTGTTCAAGGCTAATTACGGAAAACCCAATGTAAAAAAGCCAGAGTATTGAATACAACTGGCTTGATCTTCGCCGAAAAGCGTCAAAGTAAAGACCGCGAATGGATGGGGCGGCAGCCGTACAAACAGGAGCGCAGAAAAGGAAGGCACAATGGAAACGTCGCAGCTTCCACATTTGAAACTTCTGGGTATCTAGATGCTTTACATTTATGAACGTAGACAGGATGAATTTGGCCTTTACTAAACCTCGACAAGCAGCATCTCTAGCACCTACGCCACGTCGATTCAGGTGTCCAGCCAACACTATGGACAACGCATTGGACGCACGGTTTTTACACGGTGAATGAGAGGAGACATATGGTTTCCAACGAACAAGAAGATGCAAGATACTAAAATGACCTCAGCTTGGCCTCTTCTGCAGTATCTCGGTTACGTGCAGAATGCGTACAGCTTTGTTGCCTCGTCAGCATGGGCTGTCCGCGCGGCTGCAGTGGCCTCTGTTCACGTCAGGGAGATGACAGACGCGGCCGTCGGCGCAGCCCAAGCCGCTGTGGCGGCTGCCGACTCGGTATCGGCGTCTGGGCTGGTTAGTGCAGCCGCTGCGGCCAGAGAAAAGGCCCTGCGCACTGCCGAGGCTGCCACGGCGGCTGCGGAAGCATCACTAGTACTCGCGGCCGCTGCAGAAGACCGCGCCGCGTTTGCCGAAAACGTTTTTACAGTATTTACTGTTGGCTACGTCTTGGCCTTGGTGCTCGTGGCGGCGTGGTGGTGCGCCCCGGTCATATGGAGGAGCTAGCCGTTGTGTCTTGCCATCGATCGACTCCTGGTGGCAGCTCGGTATGTCATGGGGCGAGCCCGGCGGGACAACGAAACGGTCTGGGTCCGCGTGGACGCCACCAGAGCGGATCTGGCGGCCGTCCAAGCCGACTTGGATAGCCACCATGCCGACGCTGACGCGGCCCGAGCTGGTATCGATACGGGGCTCGCAAACATGGACGCCGTCCATGAAGTGCGCCAGATTAAACGGAACGAGGAACGCCTACAGCACATTCCGGGTGGTCGGGCAGCCCAGAACATCTAGCTGCCAATATAGGGTTTGTTGATAATCGGGTTGTTCCTCGGCCAGATTCATCCTATGGGAGGGTGTTTTATGGTGACGCTGGTGGAGCGTCCGGACGAAATGCTGCGGCATTGGTTTACAGGTATCATGAGTATTAGCACAGAGATGACAAACCCGAAAATTCTTATGCGCATCCTGCAAGAATATTGCTCAAAGGAGATCAAGCCGGGACCGCCTTCTCGAAGGAACATCCTCCCGCTTGTTTCGAAACCCAATTGCTCGTGAACAGCGTCGCGAAATCCCTCGTACTGCCTTTTGCCTTGGAAGCAGGATGCGAGCGTATCTTACGAAGTAGACTCGCGTTGCATTACTTCTGTAAGATAAACTTTATGCGCGGGCAAGCACAGACAATAAACAAAAGGCTAAGCACGCAGGCCATCCCGCTGGATAATTAAAAGGACCCTGTTTTGGCCCAACGCGGTCTGACCACAGACAAGCTGGTGGGTTGCATCGGAGCGTAAGATACTGGAGGTATCTTACTCCGCACGAGAAGGAGTCGGCACCGGACACCGCAGTTGTATCTTACGAAGTATTAATATGCAGCGCTGACCGTTGACATGAGGAAGTGCACAGTAAGATATCTTACAAAGGCGCGGTACTTACTAGGTACTTTGTACTTCGTACTTGCTGCCGCCAGCGTCGTACGAAGTATGTCAGGGGCACGGACAGCCCCGCTCCACAGGAAGTATAGAGGGAAGTACCGCAGACAGCGGCCAGGGCGACCTAGCCGAGCCGTCCTGAGCCGTCCTGCGCCGTCGCAAAAGGACGGAGCTACGGAGTATCTTACTCGTACGATACTCCGTATCTTCCTTTTGGAATCCTACGCTGTGTCTGCTGCCCGGAAAATGCAATTCAACCGGCTGCACCTCCGGGGCACGTTGCATTGAACTCGTATTATTGCTTGCGCTTGTGGAGGGGTTCCGTATAGAATGCTCCATACATGCGACGATACTCTTCTTGGCTTGTCACCTTGCCATCGACGAGTATCTTCCTGGGTCGGGCTAAAGGCGCGCCCCATCGGTGCCGAGTTTATTTGCTCCCGGTTTGCGAGTTGATCTTGGCTTTTTCCCTTTTTTCCCCTTCTCGCCTTTCCCCATCGCCAGCGCACATCGCCGTTTTCTTTCCTGATCGATTTCCGAGGCTCTCGTGCAGATCGCGATGATGCAAATTCCGCCATCTTACGGAGGGAGTAAGCATCCTGCTGTCTGCCGTCTTCTGTCTGCCCCGCAAGGCTGGCCGGCATGAGCACGGCCTGAGCACACAGATTGCAGGGACCAAGCGCTTAAGACGTCAATCACAGGTCGCGAACTTGCCCGAGTCTTCTTACGAGCAACTGCGCGGAAAAGGTGTCCGTCTGTCCGTCTGTCCATCTGCCCTAGCGTGCCCGTAAAACCTAGCGGGCCTCACGCTTGGGTCGGTCGCGCCTTCCAACGGCCAAGAAGCCCACCGTCATTTAACTTCACCCGTTACGGCTAAAACTGCAGCGTTCTACTCCGTAAGATACTCGTAAAATACTCCGTATCTTACAGGCCTGGCCGGTATGCGATCGGGGAATGCATGCGGAGCCGAACCCATCGCCTTTCCATTCGCCGTGTTCGCCTTGTTGGTCACAGGGGTCCAGAGCAACCGAAAACCCGGGCTAGTCGCATTGCCAACCGTAGCAACGCGCTCCTGCCAATGTCGCCAGTAAGCTGAAAGGAAAGCACGCAACATCGCTCGTCCTGGGCGCACGAACGACCCGTGCTCTCTACCACCGCCGTTCCTTCCTTTGTCATACTCGTAATACAGCCACCGCGTCGTATTGTAGCCGTTCGCGGTTGATAGGGAACCGCTCGTTCGTTCGCAACTTCCGCCCGTGCCCTGTTTCCGCGTGCACGTACCGCAGCAGCGTCTCCTACCCCCCTGAAGCTCCACTCGCCAGCATCCGTGTCCTTCGTCCCTTCTCGCCACACCCTTGCCTCTCTGGCTTTCTCGCACCTTTCTTTGTCTGCTTTTGCGGGCTTCGCTCTTACTGTTTTCCACCAGCCACGGACACAGAACGACCCAAGCGTCGATTTCCATGCATACAACTTTCCCAACACCAACACCGCCACCAACAACGATCCCGACGCCCCGACACCACGATCTTTCCTGCTCGTCCCACGCGTAGCCGGCTTGAGTCACCGACATCCACGACAAGCTGCCTTGCATGCTTGCCGCCAACCGTGCTGCTGCAGCACGCAACATACCACCCATTGTTGTCGTCCCCTCCCCAGCGGCTTCTCAGCCGCAGGAGCAGTCTCGGTGGCCGACATGGACGCAGCCTTTGATCTTCCTATCCAGTCGCCCAGCGACGCGGACCAGCCGGGAGAATATCAACATACGCGCGCGTCGCCGGCTCCGCTGCCACTGATCATTTCGCCAGACGCGTCTGGTCCGACGACAACAAGATCCCGGCCACGACCCCGCCCCAAGACAAGACCACGCTTAAGGTCGCTGCGTCTGCGCGATCCGGCCGCACGGAGAGGAGCAGCGGGGAAAAACACGACGGGCACCGACACCGGCACCGGCTCACCACGCGACGTCCGTTTTCTGCGGCCTGTGCCCGTCGTACACAACTCTGGCCCTCAGCCTCCGAAGAATATACTTTCCGCCACTGAGCGCAAGAGCCTAGAGGAAGCCAGGCACGATTCGCGTGCCAAAAAGGATGCCGCTGCCGCTGCGGATAGTCGCGGAGAGATTGCCCCAGACGGCACGTCGGCTGGTCGCGAAGGTCGGCAGTTCACCGTGTCCAATGTCGGTAACAATGGCCGCATCTACTTGAGGTATGCTGTTAAGAAGGGAGAAGCAGAGGCGGCAGTCAGGCATGTTATGTACGAGTTTTTCCTGCTCCAGCTGCAGCGGGTTTTTCTCTACATGCGGTCTGACTTGCTGCGCGGCCCATGGCCGCGGCGATCAAGGGAGACCGAGTCATGCTTACAGGCTGGCTAACCATATTGCGCATTCCAGACCAACTGTCCGGCCCGCACACTTGCGCTTCCCGCCGCCAAGTTTTGACTTCCCTATCACGCCACCCGGCACGGCAGGGCTCGAAACGCCCCTGTCGGACAAGCAGCCGGCAGTCCAGGAGACGCAGGATTCGCTACAGCAAAATGAAAAACAACAGCAACCACAACAACCAGAACGACCAGGACAGCAGCAGCAACAAGAAGAGGAGCCAACTGGACAAAACACTACTCTTCTGTATGGGAGCGACTGGACCTCGGAGCACACCCCGTCGCTGGCAGCCTATCCGCTGCCGAGGCATCGCATTGGTGCCAACCTCAGCACGCCCCGTGCCGACCCATTGCGGCCAACCACCGCCGGTGGCGCGTCAGAAACCCGCGTCGGGGTGCACCACCGTCGCGTCGTCTCCGACTCCACCATCCAGGACGCCAGCGTTGCTCGTGAATCAGATCCCGGCGGCTTCAAGGTCTTTATAACAAAGCCGCGCGACGAACCGCGGCGAGCCACGACGCTGGAGGACCTTCTCCATGCTAGGGGGCATGGCGGCGTCGTTCCGCATCTCGAAGTCGCCATCCCGACATGGAAGTTGGGCTCGCCGCACTTCACCCGTCAGGGCTCGCCCGCCCTGTCCTCGTCCCATCTACCCACCGAAGACCTGCACTCCGGTAGGCGCTCGCATTTCAACTCAAATGTGTACGTGCCCGCCGCCACCTCGCCACGCCTCCGCCTCTTCGAGCGCCAGCACGAGCAAGCACGCCGTGCCGCCAATGGCGGCGACACGGATGGTGCTGCTGGCGTCTCCGCCGCTGTATCGCGTCTTCGCCTCGAAGACCAGTCTGCCGGACCTCGCACAACATACCATTCCGACTATGCCTCTTTCGAGCCGGCCATGTTCGATGCTCTGACCTTCAAGCCCGACTGCGAAGACCGCTCCATTGTCCGCTTCTCCCCACACTCCCATGCTATCACTGCCGCCACACCTCCGCGTCTCGTCGCCGAGATCACTTCACCCAAATTCATGGACTACGATCTGGTGTCCGATTTCTTCCTTACGTTCCGTTCCTTCCTCGAACCCGCCAACCTACTCCGTATGCTCATCGCTCGTTTACGTTGGGCCGTTGCCCGCACCGACGAGGCTGGCATGGTCACCCGCGTGCGCACCTTTGTTGCCCTGCGCCACTGGATCTTGAACTACTTTGTCGATGATTTCGTTGTCGATTACGAATTGCGCGTTCTTTTTTGCAATCTGCTGAACGGCGTTGTCGACGAGTTGTCCCAAGATCCCCGCGGCCGCAAGGTTCAGCTCAAAATCTTGACAGAGCTCAAAAAGTGCTGGCGCCGCTCCTGCGCCCAGTACTGGGACGGTCCCGAGTTTGATGATGCCCTTGGACCAGACGATCCTGTTGCTCCCGGCGGCATCGCTGGGTATCGAAACTCTTCATTAGACCCTCATTCTTGGGAGCAGGTTGCTTTCGGCACGCTTCCGGCTGACGCAGACAATGCCGCTGCTGCTATCAACGATGACGGCGATGATGATGACGATGATGATACGAACTTCCTTACGCACCTTCAATCCCCAGAGTCCATGGTCCCCCAAGAGCTCAGAGACAACTCGGCACCTGGCCGCCCGCAAACGGCCCACGGTAACTCCACTGTGGTCCAGCCTTCCAGCCCTGAAGTTCAAATCCGACCGAGCAGCGACCGAAGACACGCCTCTCCCGTCAGCATTACCAGCCTGGATTTTGTGTCCTGCTCATTTCCAACGAAGAATATGCGGCTGATGCAGGAGGGCCTGGGTCACTCTTTTGGAGCTCCCCATCCTGTTGATGCTGGTCTCGTGGTGGGAAGCACCGGCCTGGTGGCCACTACACCCCGCGCGCTCATGGGCAAACGTGTGCGGCCCAGTGACCACAGCCAAAAATCGTCTGGGCAAAGCCACGCGAGAAACAACAGTCTGACCGACTCCCTTCGCGACCACGAGCCAACGGCTGAGAAAGACACGGCATTGCAGTCGTCTGTTTCCTTTTCCGGCAATCTTGTTCGTGGTGCAATTCTTCCACCGGCCCAGCCCTATGTCGATGTTCTTCCGCCCAGCACTGGAAATAGTAGCAGCCGGCAAACAACGCTGTTTCAACCGTACGCCCTCGGATCACTCGACCAGCATAAAGAAAAGGCCTCGGCCATGTCTGGTCAGGGGATGCGGAGGCTGCTCGGCAGCGTGCGGCGTGCTCTCAGCACAAAAGGGCTGACCATTTCACCTGCAAAAGGCACTTATATCGACATTTCGCCCATTGGACCACGCGGGGCGACAACGAATCGCCTGCCCGGCACACCCATCGTTCCGCAGGCGAGACCGAGGCTGAACAGCGCCCGTCCCCCGGTGCGGATTGATCTGCTCGCTGCCAAGGTTGCCGAAGACTTTAAGCTGGCCGTACGGGAAGAAGCTTCACTCGACGCGACCGCGCCTCCAAAACTGGGCGAAATAGATGAACAGGCAGAGAATGCAGATGGGAGAATGTCCGAATCATCTAGCTCAGACGGTGTGTTTTTTGGGGTTCTGCCCGATCAGGGCAAGGAGCTTGGACGTCCGAGCACCGATGGAGGCATGACCATGGGGAGCAAGTCCATCGTTATTGTCGACGGCACAGTGCCCCTTCCTCCCGACTTAACCATGATGTCTGGCGCCTTGCGAACACCCAATTCATCGGTGGAGGCGGTTAACGATACGTTTGTTTCCCTCGGGGCGGACCCGACACCACCCACTACCCCCCCAGGTCGATCAATGGGTACACCACGACGGTCGTCCTACGTCCTAGGCAAGCAGGTCGCCCGCCCGTCGCATTCCGCCCATTCCCAGCTGCCCTTTGTCCCTGATTTGGGTACCCTCGGGGACGACAAGTCGGCTACGGAGTCTGTTGCAGAACGACCCAGCACACCGCCACCAATTGCTTTGGCAAAGAATACCGACATTGCACCATCGTTGAGTGGCGTCAGCAGCAAGATTGTATCAGATGCATCAAGTGACGAGGCAGACAACATCTTTGGGTTACGCCGACCGGTTGATGCTCGTGTGGACAGCATCGGTCTCTCTGTGAGCGAGGTTCGGGATAGTTTTGGGGCTACTGCCTCTCCGACGTTGACTCTGAGACGTCCACCTAGATGGGTTCGTGGGCATGCCAGACACCAATCCAGTCGGTCCTACCTGTCTGCTCGGTCATTTGGCCGCCAGAACCACCGCACTTCTTTTGCTGGCAGTGGTATCCCACTATCCGCAGTTCGGAGCTTCGACGCCAGCACATTTTCGAGAGTCTCTGTGGGCGCAATCTCAGAGACGAACGACTCTGTGGCCGACCCACCCCCGCCATTCCGTGTTCTTCGAAGACGCCCAGGAGGTGATCTGCGTGCAGCCACGAACGTTGGGGATCTGGACCATGGACCCCTGCGACGTACCCGGTCCACGGGGTCGATTGCGACGTTTACAGACTCCATACGCAGTTCATTGATGCAGAGCCAGGTTCCGGACTCCGGTGGATTTGTTGACGTTGTCTCGGTGGACTACTCCCGGGAAAGAGACAACCGGTTTTCAATTGGCATGATCACAGACAAGAAGCCAAGGGCCTACCTCTCGCTGTTCAGCACACACTCGTCGAAGCCGGTGATGCGGCCGTCCTTTGAGGCAGAGGCCAAAAAGCTGGCACAGATTCCGGACGACGTCGATGACGATGGCGGTGTTGAATCTGCTCTCCTGAAGCTGGAAGGAAAATATCCTCAGAAGCCCAAGCAAAGGGTGCCGTCACTGTCCGATATCCCTTTGTGGCCAGGTCAAAACCAACCACCGTTGAGCGGCGTGTTCTCGGGCGAAGCCACATTGCAGGAGCCGATGGTGAGGTCCGAGGAGAAGCTGGACCACCGGCATCAACACATTGTGAAAGGCGATCTCGCGCCGGTTGGCCCGGGGTCTGTGACTTCTGCGCTTGCCGAAGCCGGAACAGCCAGTAGTCCACCTGATGTGGCCAAGTGGGGTGACAACTATACGGAAATGCCCCCCTCAGCTCCGATCGCAACTGGTCTTCTCGAAACCGCCCATTCAGCAACGGCTGTAGGCGTCGCCACCAACGCGCGGTCTGTCCTCTCCGAGTCCGTTGTGTCGTATTCGTCCATTCCACTGCTCGACCGTGGGCTGACGGATGACGGCCATAGCAAGTGTGGCTCAGGGGATTTGTGGGCGAAACGGTTCATATTTGACGATGGCAACGACAATGACGACAACAGCGACGCCGGCGGATTTCGTGGCGAGGGAGAGGAGGCGGATGCTGGTGCGCAAACGCCGATGGCGTCCGCTGCCGAGTTGAAACAGTCGCTGTCTGGCTCTTACGAGCTCGTGAACAAGACAGATAGCATCGGAATGATTTTCCCAGGCGACACGATGCCGCCGCCGCCCAGTTCGCGCCGAGCAACACGCGTATCGTTCCTGGATGACGAAAGCGACGTGGTCAGCGACATGTCGTCCGAAATGTCTGTGGAAGTCAGTGGCGAAGACGGTGCGGATGGGATTTACACGCCCTGGGGCAATCAAGCTGCGGCGCAGCCAAGCACAGCCGCTTCCCGATTGCCGATGCACGCCGTGGGTGACCCGGAGCTCGACCCGGTCCGGATGGCGCAAGAACGCGGTTCCCTGCGCCAACGTTCACTGTCGCCGCCCATGACATTGGCGCAGGCACTCCATATGGCGCCTGAGACGGCCAGCATCCCACAGCTGCACGACCACCAGCTCTGGGAGGACAAACCTCTACCACCGACACCGCGGCTGCCGGGGGGTACGCCGGCAGCCCTCGGCACGGAGCGGTCGACGATGCCACCAAGAAACGCGGCAGCTGAAGAAGCCTCGCGGAAGACGGGCGACCGTCCGGGCGTGCCAGAAACAATACCGGTGCTGGAGACGACGCGGATGTTCTCGGTGCACCTGCCTTTCATCCTGGCGTTTGATTCGGAGATGCTGGCGCAGCAGTTCACGCTGATCGAAAAGGACGCGCTGCACGAGATGGACTGGAAGGAGTTGATTGAGATGCGGTGGAAGCACGCGGCCAACAACGATGCGCGGTCGTGGGTGGAGTACCTGCGCAGCACGGATGCGCGGGGCGTGGAGGTGGTGATTGCGCGGTTCAACATTATGGTGAAGTGGGCGGTGTCGCAGATAATCTTGACGCAGGATGTGGAGGAGCGGGCGCGGTGCATGATCAAGTTCATCCACATTGCGGTGCACTGCCGGCGGATGCGCAACTACGCGACGATGAGCCAGCTGACGATTGCGCTGGTGAGCGGCGAGGTTGAGCGGCTGACGAAGACGTGGCGGCTGGTGCCGGCGAGCGATGAGCAGACGCTGCGGGAGCTGGAGGTGCTGGTGTCGCCGAAGCGCAACTTTTACAATCTGCGGGCGGAGATGGAGGCGCTGGGCATCGACCACGCGGACTCGGGGTGCATTCCGTTTGTGGGCATCTACACGCACGACCTGCTGTTCAATGCGCACCGGCCGTCGGAGATTGCGAGCTCGCCGACGACGCCGCCGCTGGTCAACTTTGAGCGGTGCCGGGTGGCGGCGAGCGTGGTGAAGACGCTGCTGCGGCTGGTGGAGGCGAGTGCGCTGTACGCGTTCCAGCCGGTCGAGGGCATCACGGAGCGGTGTCTGTGGATGAGCGCGCTGAGCGACGCCGAGATCCGGCGGTACGCGGCCGTGCTCGAGAAGGAGGGGCGAGCCTAGGCGTCGAAGAAGCGAAGGCTGGCAGCTCTGTTGTTTTTGATTTGAAAATACCCCAACGTCCGTCATTCTCGCAAGGTCTTTTGGAGCAGAGTGTTCGTTTCTTGGGTTTTGGTTTTGGCGTTGATGCGTGCGTTTTGCGTCATGATGGCTTCTGTTTGTTTTTTGGTTTATTTATACTCAATTTTTGAACGTTTCTATTTCTCTCAGTGCCTCCGAGAAGAGCCAACAACCTCTTCATCATGCACTTTGCCACGGGAGGCGAATGGCCACGGGCTGCAGCTGGGTCACGAGCGCCGCCAGCGGTGCCGGCCATGCTGGGGCAGCGGGGGACGCTGCGGCGCCCAGCGCGCGCAGGAGGGCCGCCGTGGTGGCCGGGCTGAGGCCGCCGGGCCGGTCGCAGTAGATGTCGATGCCCTCCTTGGTGAAGAGCGTCGGGGCGAACCACGTGACGGCCCAGCGTTCGGTGTCGTGGCCGTCGGCGACGGGCGCCTCGCCCCAGCCGAGGATCTCCCAGTGGCTGGTGACGAAGAAGAGCCAGCTCTTGCCGCGCCAGTCCCAGGCGGCAGGGGTCGATGTCGGGGCAGCCGCTACATTGACACCCTCGACGACATGGACGCCGCCGCCGGTGCTGCCGAGCTTCTCGTACGCGACGCGGTCCTCGTTGCTCGGGCGGCCGGCGCGCGGCGGCCGGGCACGGTACCGGATGCGGACGTTCTGCGCGGAGCGCCAGAGGGCGAGGGTGGAGTGGGTGACGGTCCACCAGGTAGGGGTATCGTCATCGGTGCCGGTGCCGGTGCTGCTGTCGCTGCCGCTGCAGAGCCAGTCCTCCGGGGGCCCGGTGGGGGGGGCGGCGGCGGCGTCGGCCGCCGCGTACTTGGATGGCAGGCGGAGGGAGATGGGCGGGATGGACGCCATTGGGGACGAGCCAGCAAAGTGTTGGACGAGGGATGCAGGGCCGGTGCGGTGGGCGTCGGAAGCAGGCCATCCCCTC